>JAPKLW010000171.1:136064-214489 GCA_026898455.1 Plectranthus barbatus
AGGTCTATTTTTTATTAATTTTTAGAGTGTGATGAAATAAAATATAATATATTGATGTTTTAGTTGAAAAAAATTCGGCTTGCTTTCGGGAATTTCAGATATATCTCGCCCAAGGAAGATATATTTGGAAGGATTTATTTTTAAAAATATAATTCATTTATTTAAATTCTAAAACAATGAAATTAAAGTAAAATAAATGATAAAAAGTCTCAATTTGCCAAGATTTTGGTCAAATGATATATATCTTCACCAAGTGAGATATATTTTTAAAAAAAAATTATTTGTAAAAAAACTATAATTCTAGTTATTTAATTTTAAATAAATAAAATAAACGATAAATAAGATCCAATTGGGCAATTTCGGCCAATTGAGATATATCTTGGCCTAGTGCGAGTTATTTCGAATTTTTTATTTTTAAAAAAATATAATTCGATTCTTTTAATTTTAAAAAATTAAATTAAATTAAATAAATGTTAGATGAGTCCCTATTTGGCAAGATTTCGGTCAATTGAGATATATCTTTTTCAAGTGATATATATTTCGAATTTTGTATATTTTTAAAAAAATTCAATCGTGTTTTTGAATTTTAAAAAATAGAAGAAATGATAAATAAGTCTCAATTGGGCAAGATTTGTGCCAAATGAGATATATTTGGATTTTTAGAAAATAAATATTTAAATATGGGCTGGAATAATCGAGCTATATTTCGGTCTGCTTATGGGCTTGATTTCCGACCGAATTGAGCTGGAATTCGGTGTTTCTATTAAATTGAGATATATTTGGAAATTTTTTTTAAAAAAATCAATTTTTTATTTAAAAATGGGCTGGAATAAATCCAGCTTTATTTCGGTCTTGTAATCGGCTTGATTTCCAACCGAATTGAGCTGGATTTCGGTCTTTTTTTAAATTCAGTTGGATTTCAAGATTAAATCCAGATGGATTTCGTACAACTACCCCCACTGTAATTCATTCATTCAAAAACCTAAAAAAAACGAAATTGGGCGTGAAAACAGAGGGACATTCGGCTGGAGTTGGAGACACACGTTCGAACTAAAACACCCACCCCTGAACCGACAAAAATTTCCGGCGAACAATGTCGACGGTGGAGGTAAGTTTTTTCGGTCTTTTCTCATTTTATTTTGTGCAATTTATTTTTTTTGGGAATTTTTTTTGAATCAGTTGAAGTGATATTTTTTTTCGGCTGTATATATGTATCGTTTGTTATTCTTGGTTGTTGAATTATTAATTTGGTATTGAGAATGATTGAGTTTTTTTTTTGTTTGTATCTTGTTTTGTTTGCAATCCAGCCGAATGAGTATGAGTTAGTTTTTTTTTTTTTTTTTTGTAATGCACATGTTTGTGTATGCATGTTACCGAATTTTGTCACATTTAATAACAAAAAAATCATATAATGTGCAGCCTCAGTGGATAAGATACGGGCTTCATGGATGCAAGGCTAAGACCAATTTATTCTATAAATGTAAAGTTCTTGATACAATTAAGAGGACATTGTTTTCTGTTGGAGAACAAGGGTTAGTTGATGAGTTTACAAACGGGGTTTTCGGTCATTTTTTGGGTTGGGTTGATAATGGTCTTAGTTCTTCGCAGTCTTTATTTGAACTTTTTACTCATCAAATTGATTCAACTAATGATGAAGTGTTAAGGTTCCGAGTGGGTGGACGGGATCTCATATTTTCACCTAGTGAATTTTCCATTATTAGTGGTTTACGATTTGGTACTTCTCGTTTTAATCCTACTGCTAAACATTCTTTAGATGTTAGTACTATTTTTCGAGTATTTTGTGGGGGACAACAACTTAGTGGTAAACAACTCTTGGAGCGATTTGAATTCAAAAATGTTGATATTACACATAGGCATTTGTACCTTAGGGTAGCTAACATTTTAGCATTTTGGTTTGTCGGGTTGGGATACACGGATAAGAGAAAAATAGAAAATTGGATATATGTTCTTAGTGAAGATTTAGATGCATGGAACGAATTTCCATGGGGTGCATACACATACAAAGCACTTTTGTATTATAGTAAGCACGTACCTACTAATAGGAGTAGTGCTGAGAAAGGCTATCATCTTCCTGGACCGTTCTGGGTACTACAGGTATAAAAATACAACTCTTCACCATTTCATATATTACTAAATTATTCAAATATAATCTTTAATTTTTTGGTTAATTGTTTTGTTAGGTTTGGGCATATGAGGTTATTCCTCAATTGGGGCAGGCGTGTGGAAAGATAGTAGACCGTAATGCCGAGCCACGGATGTTGAAGTGGCGTTTTAAACGCGCTAGTATCAAAGATTGGGTAGCTTTCTTTTCTCAACAGGTAATCTATTTATTTGTGAGTGTGTATTTTTGTTTTAAAATCATAATATTATTTTATCTTATCTTATCTTATTTAACTCTTAAATTAAACTTGCAGCTAATTGTTTTAACTGCCCTACCTCCTTCGCCATCAGAAATGCGTACATTGTACTGGCGATCATCACCAGGATCGGGCACATTGGGTGTGAATTATGTGGCCCCAATATCGACACATAGCATATTCCACAATCAAGGCCCCGTCATAGAGCATGATGTGCATGATGTGCACGCTGAAGCACATGAAACATCAACACACACTGAGAGGGTAGAGATATTACTTGAGCGTGATGATGAAGCCGACAATGAACATGACATTGAGAATGTCATCCACAGTGAGGCATGACATGGAGGAGTGTATTTGGTAAATGTGGAGGTGAATGAGGAAGAGCAGCCTCGGTTTGAGAGCGAGCAGCCTGAGCTTGAGACTGAGTTCCCTGAGTTCGAGCCACAAACACAAGTAGTGAGGAGGAGGAGGAGGACTGGTAGGCAGTCATCGGATTCATCTTCTGGAGGGGAATCTCGGAGGCAAGAGAGAGATGATAAGCTTTTTGCTCGAGTGAAGCAATTCATTTTTGATGAGGTGGTACCTGGCTTCAATGCAAAAATTAAGGAGTTTGTTAATGAAGCTATTCATGCATACCGGCAATCCGATGTTTCTAGTTCTTAGCCTCAGCCTCAACCTCAACTTCAAACTCGAAGTGAAGAGGTATAATTTAAAATAATTTTTTGTAGTACTTGATGTTCTCTTATGTTGATATTTTTTTTTATAAAATTGCAGTCTTCTGGTGGTGATGATGAGATTGAGCGAAAGTTCAAAAAGTCTGGACCTGTAGGAGTGAAAAAAGAAGTCGTGAAAAATTATCGTCAATATAGAGAGTCTTGCGAAAATCAACTCCGGGTTTCACAGTCAAATGGAGTTAAGTTGAGCCAATCATTCTTTGAACATCTTGAAGACCTCAACAGAAAACTCTCTCAAGCCCATGTGGAGCTTTATGTTGAGGCCTTCAACATGAAGTTGATTACGAAGAGTAAGTACGTTTCACGTACTTGTAATCCAGAATGGGTTCGTATTGTAAACCCAAGATTCCAGGTTCGATATAATTTATTTAAATTAAGCTTTTAATTTTTTACTTTAATTGTTTCGATTTTAATTTTTATTTTGGTTATGTTTTTTTACAGTCTTTGTTCTTCAAGTCGTATCCTTCAAATGTTGCTCCTCGAAGTAAAGCCACTACTGTTTTCCAAGAATTACTGGATTTCATTAAAGGGGAAGATAGTCCAAGTTCTCGAAGTTGGTACACGGCTTCAGTTGTAAGTGTTTTAATTATTTGAATTCGAATTTTAAATCATTTTAATCCATTGAAATCATTTTAATCATCTTTTATTTTTTTAAAGTTACTCATGCCATATCAAGCTGGAGAGCATTGGTTGTGTCTGAGGATTGACTTGGCCACTTGGAGTTGTCATATATATGCTGCCGACTTGAACAGTTTATCTCCACAGATGCAACGGTATAGAGCGGATATTGTAAGGCGAATGACCGATCATTTCTACAAGTTTTTACGCGCAGGCAATTATTTTGAAGTTAACAAAATAGGTTTGGTAGAAATTGATCGGCCATTGGCTCTCGATTTTACTAAAAATTTCAGTGCTTATGAGATGTCGAATGAAGCTGTTTATGCTTGCATTCACATGGACCAGATGATATGTGGGAGACCGAATCAATACTGGATTCAAAGGGAAAATATGGAAGAAAAATATAGGATGTTTATGGCATGGTCGATTTTTGACTTGTCATACGATGATAATTAATGTTAGTGTAACATATTCACAATTTATTTGTTGAATTTAATGGTTTTTGTAATTGAGATATTTTGGATATTGTTTATGTTTGAATTAAATTTAATTTCAGACTGCATTTCTTTTTACATTGTTCAATGATAAATATGTTGAAATAAATTTCAAAAATTAAAAAAAGTTGGATGATAAAATGCTTCAAAATTGGATATATTTGACGGGATATATTTCGCTAAATGGAGATTGATTTCGGTCAATTGGGATATATTTCGATTTTTTATTTAAAAAATTAAAAAAATTGGATGATAAAATGCTTCAAAATTGGGATATATTTTGCTAAATTGAGATTGATTTCGGTCAATAGGGATATATTTTGATTTTTTATTTAAAAAATTAAAGAAATTGGATGATAAAATGCTTTAAAATTGGGATATATTTCGGCAATTTGGCATATATTTCGGCAAATCGGGATATATTTCGGCATAATTGAGATGGATCTCTTTGATTTGAGCTTTATTTCAAATTTTTAATTCATTCTACATTATACTTTAATTACATCAATATTTGATATAATTACACACCAATGTAGTCCAATTCTACATTATAGTTCGATTACAACTACTCTTTAGGTAATTACACACCAATGTAGTCCAATTCTACATTATAGTTCGATTACAACTACTCTTTATGTAATTACACACCAATGTAGTCCAATTATACATTATAGTTCGATTACAACTACATTAAATTGGGATATATTTCATGTAATTGGCCTCGATTTCGGTCAATTGAAATGGAATTAGTGGAAATATAGTTCAAATTGGGATATATTTCGCTAAATTGGGATATATTTCATGTAATTGGCCTAGATTTCGGCCAATTGAAATGGAATTAGTGGAAATATAGCTCAAATTGGGATATATTTCGCTAAATTGGGATATATTTCATGTAATTGGCCTAGATTTCGGCCAATAAAATTGATTTCGGTTTGTATCATTGGTGATACAACACTACACACCCTTCTCTAAATTTTTCGAAATATCACATCACTATTACTTTTTGGACATGAATTTCTGTGTCAATTGTACTTTTTACTCAATAAATGCCTGCAAAGATTCTCAATTTGACTACATTATTGAACTACTTTCACGTGAACTACTCTGCACAATAATTCATGCACGACACAAATTGATTTGGAAGAACTTGCTCAATAATTTAACATTACACACTCGAATATTTAATTTTTTTAAAACAATTTTTTTTCTAAATTTAACTTCTATTTAAGGGAGGAGGAATTTAATCCAACTATATTCCATTCAAAATGCATATGTTATTCCTTTTTTTCCCCTCATACGAAGTAATAAAAAAAATAGCCAAGATATCGTGCACTTGCTCAAATAGAAGAGAATTTTTTCTACGTCAAATAGTCCGGTAGAGGATTGACTTGCAAGCTCGAAATTGGAAGCGATCACCGGTTTTGCAGCTTTGGGTCCTTGAAATGTGCCTTCAATAGGGTATATGCTTGAGAGTTTGTCTGCTGTTGTATAGTTAATCAAGAAGTTATATTCTTGATCAAAAATTGCTTGGGATAGATTTTGGTCTTGAATTGGGATATATTTCGATTTCACTTTTGACTCAATTAATGCCTGCAAAGATTCTCAATTTATTCAGTGTCACGTGAAAGTGAATGTGAATTTGGAGACCGAGTTTTTTTTTTATTTTTTCAAACAATAAATGTCATTAAAGTTTTTTTTCAATTTTTCATTATACTATTCATAGTCCCTTCTATTTAAGGGTGAATTTGTATAGTTCAAATTCACTCCTTCTTTCATACAATATTCCAACAATAAATGGCTTTTCTCTTTCTTTTTCTATTTATTCCATCATCCTTTATTTTATTCATATTTTACTCAAGAAACCGAGCACTCGCTCAAATGGAAGATGATTTTTTCTACGTCAAACAGTCCGGAAGAGGATTTTTCCTATGTCACATGGAGTAGGTGTCCTTGGTCCGGATTCCTCCCCGACTTTCTCGTTTTCCCGAAACTACGAACGGGGCAAGATATTAACTTCTTCGTTTGTAGAAATGGAGAAAATAGATGAAATGTTATAATTAATAGGCGAAAGAGATGAATGATACGGAGCAAAATAACATCTCCTTCACTAGCTCGTCGGTGTTATCAAAATGTGTAACAAAATGTGTATCAAAATGTCTAATATTTTAGACATATTGTCGAATAATATTCGCATTCAATTGTCGGTCATTTTCATATTGATTTCGGATTTAATTTAAAAAAATGATAAAATCATATGAGAAATAACTCTAAATTGGGCAAGATTTAACGGGATATATTTCGGTAAATTGGGATGGATTTCGGTCATTTTCATATTGAATTCGGATTTAATTTAAAAAAAATGATAAAATCATATGAGAAATAACTCTAAATTGGGCAAGATTTAACGGGATATATTTCGGTAAATTGGGATGGATATCGGTCATTTTCATATTGAATTCGGATTTAATTTTAAAAAAATGATAAAATCATATGAGAAATAACTCTAAATTGGGCAAGATTTAACGGGATATATTTCGGTCATTTTCATATTGAATTCGGATTTAATTTTAAAAAAATGATAAAATCATATGAGAAATAACTCTAAATTGGTCAATTTTGGACCAATTCATTTATGTTACACTTACATTTTTCTGAGATAATTCAGCTGCCAAGATGCAAAAATAATTCACTTTATGTACTATACACATCAGAAATAATTACAATTCAATTTTTCTCAAACCCTCTCAAATACTCATTCTCCAAAAACTCTCTCTAAACCGTCTCAAACACTCATTCTCCAAAAACTCTCTAAATTAACAAAAAATGGATTTCCGTTCTATCATTTTGCATTACAATGGTCAATGGGACAATCTATACAACTACATCGGTGGAGAGGAAAGAGTTGTCATGATACCCTCTCATGATATCACACTAGAAGAATTGCGGAGAAATGTTCAATACATCCTCCATTCTCATGCCATGGTGGGTTCTTACACCCTATATTATCTTGCTGAAACAAGAAGTGGGAGGACGGTTCCTTCGGTGCTCGCAACAAATATGCTCCTTCAACGGCTTTGTAACATGTATTGGGAGCCGAAGGTTTATTTAGTGATGAACATGCAATCCGATGGGGGTGCTGGAGGCTCTCGCCGACAACAATCTCCGTACAGGCCACACATGGCTTCGTTGAGCCCACAACCACACAACCCTTATAGTCTAACACCAGAAGAACTACATCGTTTTTCATCATCAATGATGTTTGGAGAAGGAAGCAGTGGAAGTCGAAGTTCTCCAGTCCCAGATTTAAACGAAAATGCTCTAGATGATGATAGTGACGATGATGCTGAATTTGGTGTGCACCAACAAAGTCCGAATACAGTTGTTGAGTCCGATGATGAAGAAGCTGAATTCGATACAGACTCATCAGATGGTGATGAACGCCAAAATTACAATGCTTCATTGTTCAATTGTACAATTGAAGATTTCACCGCTTGGGTCAGAGAACAAGGTGGCATGGGTGCCATTGTATCAAGCCTACTTCCGGCTAACCCATTACCGGCAGAAACAATTGAAGGTCTAAGCGGTCAAATGAATAATTGGTTACTTCCAATTATTCCGGTAGATACATCCGACTCACCTGTATTGCCAGATTTACAAGAAGTATTGGAAGGGGAACTGGAAAAGGGCAAAATGTTTCGGAGAAAAGAGGACTTGTATGTGGCTGTCGGACTTTGGCACATGGAGCATCACGTTGAATTCAAAGTCACGCGTTCTTCTACAACTCGGGTGGTGTACAATTGCAGCCACAATCCTAACTGTACATTCATCCTACGTGCCTCCAATTCAGCGGGATGCTGGGTAGTCCGCGAATTCATTCCAACTCATAGTTGTACTTTGAGTCTAAACAACATCCGCAGTAGAACTATACGATCAAAGGCGATCTCAGCTTACTTTGCTCGGAGGATGCGTAGACAAGGATCTATCATCAAGCCGCGGGATATAATGGCTGAACTACATCAGAATTTTGGTATTAAGGTCAGTTACAACAATGCATTGCGCGCTAGAAATGGAGCCATATCGATGATTTATGGTGGCTTAGAAGAATCATTCAACTTGCTACCAAAATATCTCGATGTTCTCCAAAAATGGAATCCGGGCACTATTACAGACATGGATATTGGCGAGGATCAACGATTACGCCATTTCTTTGTTGCCTTGAGTGTGTCACGTGTGGCTTTCGGGACTTGTTTAAGGCAAGTGATTGTGGTGGATGCTACACACCTGAAGGGGAGAAATAAAGGTGTGTTATTGGTTGTTGTTACCAAAGATGGCAACGAACAAATCTTTCCTCTGGCTATTGGATTTGCACCGATCGAGAACGATGAGAGCTGGACGTGGTTTATGTCACGACTGCGAATGGCTTTTGATTGTAGCCCACAATTGCTTATCGTTTCGGACCAACACATCAGCATTGCCAAGGCAGTAAGCTCAGTCTATCCAGAGGCGACACATGCCTTATGTGGTTATCATATTCAAAATAAATTGATGACCTTCAATTCAACTATCGTGAAGTTATACCAAAAGGCTGCCTACGCATACCGTTCTATCGTCTATCATAAGGCAATGGACCAGATTCAACAGCATTGCCCCACTGCATACAACAAACTCATGACAGTGGGGCCTGAAAAGTGGGCTAGGTCTAAATGTCCGGTTCGCCGATATAGCTTCATGACATCGAATGCAGCAGAAGTGTTCAACTCTAGGTTATTAGATGCTAGACGTCTACCGATCTGTTCCATTATTGAGCTATATAGACACATTGTCGAAAAATGGTTCGATGAACGGCGAGCTAAGGCGTTTGCAAGAGACGATGACTTGACTGAGGAAGTCGTGGCCAAAATGACTCCATTGGCGGATTTTTCACACAAGGACACGGTTTCACCTGTTTCTGAATATCATTTCAAAGTCAAATACAATGATAAAACTTGGAAGGTGGATCTTCAAGAGAGCTTATGCGACTGCCGGGAGTTTCAGATGGATCTCATTCCATGTTCACATGCTATTGCTGCAATTCGGTTAGTAAAATATATCGATAGAATTAAACTTTCATTCATAACGATCAAGTTTTTAATTATTATTGTTGCAGCTTCAAGGGTTTAGGTGTGTACGACTATGTTTGGGAGTACTACAAGACTTCAAACTGGAGAGAAACTTATGGAGGAACTGTACACCCTCTTCCTCCAAGAGATGAGTGGATTGTATCACCGGAGGCACAAACATGTGTTGTTTTGCCACCCATCGTCAATCGCCAAGCCGGTCGACCAAGAAATAGTCGTCGTCCTTTGGGAGCAGATGCGGGACAAACATCGACTAGTAGACGACGAGCACAAAAAAAATGTAGTATTTGTGGATCATCAAGTCACACAAAACGTGCTTGTCCGAAAAGAATTCCACCTAATTAATTTGTTATATTTTTACAAATTTTATTGTACGTATTGCAATATGTGTGAACAACAAATCTCATATTTGAATGCTTATTTATATCTCACATCTCAATTCCAAATACTTGTGATTTGCATGATTTCAATTCAAAATACCCGTGCTTCCCAAATGAGGAATTTGTTTTCAATACATGTAATGTAATTTAATATCTAAAAAGGAGTTCAAATTTGCATTTTTTAATTATTGTCCAAATCAAGCTCATTTCACCGAGATCTAGCTCTTTTTTTCGAATTCAAGCACAATTCCTTCTGAGTTAAATCCCAATTTAAATGCAAAATTATTGAAGTCAAGCTCAAAATATTGAAAATGACGAAATCAAGATAATTTTAAAAAATAAATATAGTAAATTCCGAAATCAAGCTGTAAATGACGAAATCAAGATGAAAATGACGAAATCAAGCTGGAAAATGCCGAAATCAAGCTGAGTATATATTCTCTAATATTTTATTGGTTTATTATTACTTTTTAAATGAAACACTAAATATTTAATAATAAAAAAACAATTTTGTTAGGGTTTACACAGAAAACGAAAAAATTGATTTGTGGACTAAGACATATATGACAGACAAAGTACAATTTGGTTATTTTGTGTAGTTTTTTATAAGGGTGACTATTTTGTGCATGTAATTATAAAATTTGACTAGTTAAAATTATTTCTATCTTCTTGAAAATCCTGATAACAACCACGAAATTTCCCACCATCAATAGTACTAATCTGTATCCATTGTCATTAACTTGACCTGCATATAATCATGAAGACTCGCGTCATAAATTATTGGGATATCGTTTTTCTATATAACATATTTGTAGTATTAATTTAGGAATTTAAATGCAATTTTAACCTATATAAAAAAAATAAAACTACTGCACGGCCACAATTGTGAAAGCCCAAGTGCATTTCAAAAGCAGCGGTGCATCCTTTGAAGACACTTCTTTCATAGTTCTGTAAATATAAACTCTCTTTTCCAGTTATTCGTCTCTTTATTTTTGATCGACTACTCTCAGCGACAGGATCCTCAAAATTCCCGAGAAACCCTGAGTATTCGCCATGTCTTTGGGGTATGCTGAGAAGCTTTCCTTCATTGAAGATGTGGGCAACGTTGGAATGACGGAGTTTTTTGACCCACCTCACGTTTTGCAGGAGAAAGTAAAGATTTTTATTTTTCCCTTTTGGTTGGGTCGACATTGTTCTACTCTGTGCTTTGGTTACGACACCTTTCTTGTGTTGTGTTTCTTGATGATTTCATTATTTTTAGTTGCTTGCTTCGGTGATCACGCTATCTCTGTGTAGTTTTTATTGAATTAGTTGTTTAGGTTTTCTTTCCTGTTTGTCTGTTGCCATTCAGTGGTAGGAGGGTTTATGATGCCCTAAAACTTATTTGTTCGGTTCTTCAGTGAGATCTGCTTTTTGGTGAACGGCATTTGTTCATTATTGAGGTAAAGTATTTATGTTCGGGCAAATCTTAAAATTATTTTCCTTTGTACGGAGTAGTTACTTAATTTAAGGTGGTTTATTGGGCATTCATTATTTGTCGACATGATCGGTCTAATGAGGATGTGCTGATGGATTTACTGATTAGAGGAAAAAAATGATGTAAAAATAGGGATAGTGCCCAGACGCAGAAAATCTGGAACTTAAACGATAACCAGGGTTTTGTTACTTTTATTCATTCTAAAATCTCTGATTTCTCATCCAAACAAGCCAAGATGAGTTTTTTCTACATCTTGAGCATCGCATTCCATGTGGATGCTGGATAATGTCTTTGGTGGAATCCAGTGTGTGAATACATCTAAGTCTTCAAGTTCATCTCCAATGATGTACTTTTTTATAAATGCATTAGAGATTAGGCATATTTAACCATGAATATCGGATCCATTACGCTCACGTTTTGCCTTTAGCATGTTTTCTGTACAAGATGGAACTTGTAGGTCTGCAGAATGTCGGCAATTTTTTATTGTTTTTCGTAATCAACTTAGAAGGCGTATTTTTCTGTTAGTGAACCATGGTAGTTCATATTTCATCTGGAAGGCGATAAATATTATGACCGTTTATGACAGCAAAATTCATGTATTCATTTTCAGGTTGAACGACTTGCCATGATGATTCAAAAGGTCTGACCTGACAGTGTTTTATGCTCATCCAGTTCGGTTCTCTCAATTAAACTGAAGATCCTTGTTTGTTCATGCAGAGCAAGCACTTGGTGGTATTCACTGGGGCAGGAATATCCACTTCTTGTGGTATACCTGACTTTCGTGGCCCCAAGGGCATCTGGACCCTTCAGGTAATGAGTGTATATTTCCCCCATATGTAGTTCTGCATACTTTGAGAAGTTCACGACATGATTTTATGTGAACCCTCCACTAATCCTTGCATCTTAGAAGTTTTCTCTCAATTGGTTGGAATGTACGGATGTTGCTATCCAAATAAAATTCATGGCTTGTTTAAAGTTGATTACTTTTCGGTAAGAGTAAAGTAACAAAAGTTTATATAGTATGCATGTGTTGATGATGCCTTTTTTAATGTTTTTTCAAGAGTGCAAACCTTGTACTGAGGTAGTAAAGTGTCACCTAACATTTGACACCCAAATAAAAACTGTTCTTGTTTACAGTGGATTTCTTTTCTGTTGAAAAAAGTTATGGAATACATCTATTGATGATGCCTCTTTTATGTTTTCCCAAGAGTGCAAAACGTTTACTAAATTGTCACCTGAGTCTAACATTTGACATGGAACTGGTTTCAGTTACTATCATATCTTGAGATTTAATAATACTCAGTCAAAGCCTTTGGTTTTATACAGCTATTGAGGGAGAAAGGGAACCACAATGAGTTTATTTGTACCAAAACTTAGCCACTATATTTTGGTTGCTTTTATTGTTTATTAGCTTTTTATAAAAGTTACTATAGTTTTGCTTGAACTTGACTAACCGATAAAAACTAACGTTTTCTGTTTGCTTATTTACTGTCACACTGATTTGCAGCGCCAAGGCAAAGCATTGCCAGAAGCATCTTTACCTTTTCATCGAGCAACACCAAGCTCAACTCATATGGCTTTGGTCGAACTTGAGAAGGCTGGTCTCCTGAAGTTTCTGATTAGCCAGGTATGCATTGTGCTGAATACTGTTGTAAATAATTAGTTCAATTTATTCCTTACATCGGCTCATGTTCTCCTATGTATTTAGGATGATCAATGTAGATCTTGAATTTCTTTTTTAGCTTTGATTGCTGCTTGAAATGCACCAATATTATATTCTTCCATTTTTTAAGTGTAAAGTTACATAATTTTCTTGTTTTGGAGGCTTCAACTCTGTGATTTTGTTGTGACTTGTCTCAAAATGCTAGAATGTTGATGGCCTCCATCTTCGTTCTGGAATACCAAGGGAAAAACTTTCTGAATTACACGGAGACTCCTTCATGGAAATATGCAAATCCTGTGGAACTGAGTAAGTATTTGTAATAAGATTGTCAACTCAAATTGATGTTAAACTTTTAGTTCAGCTAGCATTTGTCTGATTCATAAATCTTAGAATGTCAACTGTAGAACTTGCTATTGCTTGTGTTAAATAGTTGTTTCTGATGCAGATACGTGAGAGACTTTGAAATTGAGACTATTGGGTTGAGGGATACTATGCGCCGTTGCTCCAAGGCAGGTTGTGGTGCAAAACTGAGGGACACTGTTCTTGACTGGGAGGTATATTATCGTCTGGAGAATTTGATACGTTGAGCTCTTCATCAAGTATAAATAAATGGTTGCTGATTCTCCTTGTCTGGAATGTGGCTAGACGGGCTCATAAGAGTTCATTGAAACAGACTATTATTTAGTAAATATCTTTAAAACTTGAAAAGTAAGAAGAAATTAACACAACAAAATCAGGCACACATCTTTGAATGGTGAGTAGTAGTAGATGACCTAGTCTCTCTCTTATTAGCCCTTCTCTAGGATCAGTATGCACATTTTAATAAATGATTATAATCCGATGTGCACATTATTTGGAAGATTGGATATGGTTTCATTTACTATGAGTTCTTGAAGCATGGACAATTTGAGATTGTATCATGGTTTTGTTTATTGGACTTAAATCACATCTAAGTCTTAGTAGTGATGATAATTTTATCTTAAAGGATGCTTTGCCTCCTAAGGAGATGGATCCTGCAGAAAAGCACTGCAAAATGTCGGATCTTGTATTATGCTTAGGAACCAGGTAATTACTGAGACTTATCGTCTAATTCACTTTGGTAATTCAGCATTTTATATTTTATTGGGGATGAGTCAGCTAAATTCTTTTCCTCGGCAAAGTTACTGAGGGAAATATTGCTGTCATAATAAATCAACTTATGCACGAGTTGAACTTGATTGTAGCTCCATGAAGCTTTAGTGCTTAAACTGTAAAATGACATATCAGCTCCGCATTGTACGGTAGAAGCAATTTGAGTCAGGAAGGATATGTTCTGTGCTTAAATTTACAAGCATCATAATATTTAGAAATGCATGAGATTTTTTTCTTCTCCGACTTCCCTGGCATTAGAAACATGTAGTTTTCTGGGGACGTTTAAATCGTGGTATGCCTGAAGCTGGATTCTACTCGGATCAGGATTTTATACCAGATTGTAGAAGGTCATAGACTCTTGAGTCTCTATATGGATTCAAGTTCAGGAAAAAAAAAATAACATGAAGCCAAGGATGAGAGAATGCGTTTCATGATTTACTTCGTAAAGTGTCTTTACAGACATTGGTATTCTTGTTACTTGTGATCTTTACTCGTTTTCTGCTGATGAGTACTGTTTTATCTGTATGTTTGTGCATCTGTCATGTCACCACGTGCTAATATTTTACCAACATAAAAATCACATCTGCGTTGTGCCGAGTACGAGTTCAACATTGTTGACTGATGTTGCACTCTGCAGTTTGCAGATCACTCCCGCATGTAATTTGCCCCTAAAATGTCTCAAGGGTGGTGGGAAAATTGTAATTGTGAATCTTCAGGTAATTTTGTTGTTGTCCAAACATGTAGAGCATGTCAAGAATTTTGATTTCCTAACATGGAGGAACTTACGGCGTATCTCTTAACTTTTGTATATAAAATGTGTTTAAGATGAAATTGCTCTTATTTTTGTGTACTTCTTTTAAGATATTTTTTATAATTTGCAGAAAACACCCAAGGACAAGAAAGCAAGTCTGGTGATACACGGACGGGTTGACAAGGTGAACTTGGCAGCTTCAAATTTTTTTAAATCGAGTTTCTTCTCTCAATAAATCAATCTTGAACCCCTCTGAGTTTGATGAATACAAGTTAAAACAAAATGGCTGAGCACTCTGTCAAATTGTTTGATCTCGGTCAGCCCTGAATAAGTTGTGTAAGACTGGGTGTAAATATCAATCAGAGAGAGTACCATAATGTTTAGCGTCTTGATTATTCTCTTCAACTGAAATTATCCTTCATGCGAGCCACATTTCGGTCTATGAACTGCATCTTACACAGCTCTTTTCAGAATCGAGCATCTACATCCACATTGATTGTTGCGAAGCTTTTTTGAGCACATGACTACTTCTACTGCATAAAATTTTGTCTTCTTTGACTCAGTGTGGAGTTACTGGCTAAAATTACCTTTTGCAGGTGATGATAGGAGTCATGGACATGCTAAGTATGCGTATCCCGCCATTCATCAGGATCGATCTTTTCCAGATTATTTTAACCCAGGCCTTAAGCCTAGGTAATTTTTATTCAATGTTTCATTGGTTCAAATCTCTCACTCGCTGATGTTTTGAATTTGTAATCTTATGTATGGTAAATGCATAACATGTCAATTTCTTGAAACTCAGACTCCTCATTCTTCTTCCCCGATAAGATGCTAGTACGATGTGCACATTAGCACTTCTACTTTTATATGTGTGGATTTGGAAAATCTGTTGTTTACTTTAAAAGTTTCAATATATGTAATGACTTGTTTCTCAGATAAGAAGTATGTTAACTGGACCCTCACTGTAGCAAGTGTTCATGGGAAGCAAGCGCCATTGCCTTTCATCAAATCTGTTGAGGTGAGTTAGTACACATTGGGAGTTGGCCTTTTTGCGGATTAACTCGCGTTTCTGGTATAATCTCCTTCCTGTAGTTTGGGGTTCCTTACTTTCTGTTGTGATTGAACGGATAGATCTCATTCTCTGAAAGCCTTAGCATGAAGTCAGCTGTTTTGCATGACCAACCTCTTCATCTCAAAAGGTATATCCTCCATTTGCATGCACTGAAGATATTGCTTTCTCGTGCTTATCTATAATAATCTCTGGTATCAGGAGGACGGCGAGGAGCACGAAGCCTTTTGATATTTCGTTGAAATTGAACTTCAGCGCCGGTTGCAAGTGTCCGTGTGCTAATCTCAACATCCCTGTAGATTTTGAGGTGAGAATGCACCTTCCTCCTAGGGTTGGTTTCAAACTGATACTTTTCGATGCTGATTGAGCGGTTCTCTTCAGATTCCAACTTGCTGCCTCGAGGAAGAGAATGAGCCATCCGTCATTCAGAAGCTAAAAGAGCGAGCAGTGAAAGAGGCGTGCTTAGGGCAGGCGGCATTGGTGGAGAGGAAAGCGGTTTTAGTTCCCAGAAGTGAGGCCATGGTGTACGCGATTGCGACCAACATTGTTGAATACGCGGGGAATTACAGTTACCAACTGAAGAGGAGAAACGAAAGCTTGCTAGACTGTGGGATGTCGTGGACGCGAACCAAGGCGCGGAAGCGCAGCAGCAGGCATGCTAGGTAACTTGGGTGTGATTTAGGTGTGTAGATATGCTATGCAGCTTGGGATTGGAAATTCTCTCTCTAGATTTTGTTTCTACAGCTGAAGTATGTGGGGGAGCTGAGGAGTAGTTTGTTTTTTTGGCTAGATGGCACTCTCGCTCCGCCTCTTAGGAGAAGAAAACTAATCTTAAAAAAAAAAAAAAGACCTTGCAATGTTTCCAACTTTGTAATTTTATAACTTGAAGTATATTATTTTATATATATTCTGTTTGAGTTTTGGAGTTGATTTTTTTTGCAAATTATTATATTTTCGCCATTCCAACATTATCTTTGCCGGATTAATTATATTGGGCTGGTTCGTTTTTTTTTTTTTTTTTTAAAAATTAGAATGCTTTTATCACTGCACCCTGAACAAGGGACGAACGAGTTCGGTTATTTCTCACTCTTGGTTGGGAGGGGCCAATCCACTTTAGGAATATTAAAAAACTAAATCATAAGATTTAAAATTAAACCTTAAAAACCTTGTAAATTACTAGAAATGATACTCAAGGATTTTTGGGTTTAATTTATTTTATAATATCTAACATTTATATTAAAGATCTATCTCAATTTCTTACAAAATTACTTTTAATTGTTTAGAAATATGAATATGAACTTAAAAAAAAAAAAAGAAAAAAAAAAGAGGGCAGCTTGCAAATGAGTGTGGGCTTTATGCACTAGATTATCCAGAAAGGCACGGCCCATTAAATATCGGATAGGATCCGACCCGCATCAGCCGCATATAATTTAATTTGAACGTTACCACAAATCTTCCCAATCCCGAATAAGATATATTTGAAATCACTTTCCGCGCTCGACTGGATGTGATCCCCGGCGTTCATTCAATGGCCACACACACTGTTAGAAATCCGCATCTGAACTAATTTCTACGCCTATCCATTCTGATTCAGGTTTTTCCCCATTGATGAATTATCTGTAAACTCAAGGCGTGGCGGTGGAAGGAGATGACGACGGTGGAGAAGCTGCTTGTGCAATTCTTCGAGCGGAAACATTCAATAATCGATATGGTGAAGCAACAGACGGAATCATACAGCCAGCACCTGGCTTGTGAATTTCTCATTGACGGAATCACCCCTCCATTGTGGCTTTTGGACCCTAACACCTCTGGCACGAAAGGTACTCCGGAAGAGTGCTGCAAGTTTTCTGTTAAAGGACTTCGTTTGATTCATAACTAGGATTTGCTTGTAAAATTGAATAGTCTAAACCTTGAGAAGAATTTTTTTTTTGTTCGATCTTGTGGGGATTTTCAGATTGCTAGTTTGTTATTATGACAGAAAGAACGAGCAAATCTGGATATAGCGAGTTTATTTGGCATTGCGTACTGCCAATGTTTTTGTCAAATGATTGGGCTAGTCCGTAAAAGTGAAGATTTCGGGGGCTTAATTATTACTGAGCTTAATCTTTTCAGTTTGTCGTTGTTGCAGCTGTTGATTATTTTGTCAAGTTGCGCGTCTTTCTAGGTTTGGTAAATTAGGAAAATTGTGTTTTTCCAGTTTCTTCGAGTAATTTACATTTTTGATATGCACACAATTTAGTCCGTGACGAGTTTTTTGTTCACTTCTTTTGAGGAATGGCATTGTTATTTATTGTTAGTATGTCGTCATTTCAGAGCCAAGCAAAGAAGATCTCATCTCTAAAATTCTACGTCCGTACCCCCGTCCATCAGTCTGTCGCTCTGTTGCACACTACCCAGGGTATACCAGCTTAGTAGTTACTGGAGATAATGAAGAGTTCAGTGATGGGGATTTTGTGGAAAATCCAGCTTTCAATAAAGATCTTGATAGAATAAATGATCTTACGGCACCTGGATTCACTGATCAGAATCAAGGTGAATGCGTGCCCGACCAGATGCCTGAGTTAGATGCTACTATTGCATCACGGTGGTCAGTGGATAGAACAAATGATCTTACGGCACCTGGATTCAGTGGTCAGGATAACAGTCGGATTGCTGACTTAGATGCTACTATTGCATCACCCGGGGATCAGACTGACAGGAGGATTTTAAATATTTACCCTGCACCAGATCAGTCCCTTGCTGGAATCCAAAGGTCCAAGTCCAGGCAGAAAGCTCTTGAGCTCCGCACCAGTGCAAAAGCACTAGCGAAGAGCGGTTTAAGACATGAGAGTATTGGTGGCGTTGTTGCTAGCAAGATTAGGTTTTCATTATCTATTGACAACCAGCCAGCCCAAAATGTTGAGCTGTCCCAATCGGCAGAACCATGTGTAATTGCTAGTAGAAGTTGTGACAGGAATGTGGTAGAAACTCATTGCTTAAGTAGAGAAAAGGGAGTAGATACATGCTCCGAAAGAATAACTGGGTCTAGAAGTTATGCAGAACTCCCGATTTCTGTTGAAGGTTCTTTTCCATTGGGTTGTGCATCAGAAAACAACGATGAAAACCCCTCATTTGAAATGGCTAGAATGAAGATAACAGAATCCATCGGTGCTGAGCATTCTGATAATCTTTATAAACAATCAGCTAGACCATCTGCTGTCTGTTGTCAAATCTTTCGAGACAGGAGAGTAGAAAATGTAGACTTTCTCTGCAAAAATGAGGAAACAAATGCTTACGCTGGAGAAAGTATTTGGTCAGGAGTTTCTGGCAAACAACAAAGTTGTGGCTGTGATTCTACAAAACCTGATAGGTATTCTAATGATTATCAAGTAATAGATATTACTATGATGGATTCTGGGGATCAACCCTCTGATTGTGTTGATGGATCTGTAGTGAATGTTTCTCTTTCTAACAATCGTTATGAAGATTTTGATGCCCGAGAATCAGTGGTAGAGGATTTTGGAAGACAAAAAGAAAGGGACACTTTTCCATCATCGAGTTCTATTCAACACAATGCTTGTATAGATGAAATTTCTAATCTGGAAGTATCTTCTGTCTCTGCTAAGATTCATGGGCTTGCTCTGTCAAGTGCAGGATCAGCAAGACAAGTTAATGATTCGCTAGAGCAATCGAGGTTAGGTAAACCGCCTGTTGGATTGTTTCGTAGACTGACAGGGTCACAGATTCGTTTTTATGACAGAGAAGTATACCATCCTGTTACTGATAATGAAAATCCTTGTCCTGAAGGTGGAAAACCCATCTCAGATTGTAAAGAAAAGTCTGCCGAAGAACTTCGGACTACCTCAAGTGGTCAATCCGTTTCTCCCTGTCTTGGAACCCATAATATGCTTCATGAAGGCTGTGAAGCCCGAGTATCAGTCTTAGAAAATTTTGGAGGACACAAAGAAAGTGACACTTTTCCATCATCCAGTTCTATCCAATGCAATCCTTGTATAGATGAAATTTCTAATCTGGAAGTACCTTCTGTGTCTGCTAAGGCTCATGGAGGCATTCTTGTTCTATCAAGTGCAAGATCAACAAGACAAGTTAATGATTTGGAAGAGCAATTGGGGTTAGTTAAACCATGTGTTGGAATGCTTAGCCCACAGACAAGCTCACAAACTTGTTCTTATGAAAATGAAACGTATCATCCTGTAACTGATAACCAAAATCCTAGTCTTAAGAGTACAAAAACCATCTCAGATTGTGAAGAAAAGTCTGCTGAAGAACCCCAAACCACTTCAAGTCATCAATTTCAATCTCCCTGTCCAGGAACCCATAATATGCTTCATGGTGATAAAAATGGAAAGCTTGTCATGGCCAGTGAGCTTGTTTTACTTGATCATGTTGATAAGTCTTGTCTTTCCAGTTCTAATTATTCTAGGCAGAGAACAGGGCTGGAGCCTGAAGTTGCACTGACCCCATCAGATTGTTTTGTGTCCATGGAACCAAAGCATTTAGAATTCATAGATACTGATGGAGTCAACTTGAAAGCCTTCACTAGTAGATCTGGAAATAGAAGTCCTGATAACGTGCCACAAAGAATGAGCTGTTCTTTGCATGCTTCTGATGTATCACTAGTCAAGGGAATTTGTGGTGGAAATAATCAACTATCTTCGAGTAAGCAGTTACTCAGGATGTCAGATGTCTCAATTGAAGAAGACGAAGCCAATAGGGATTCTTTCGAGCCTGTTGTTTGGAATAGTCCTGACACTCGTGCGGAGAATTCTGCTGTAGGCAGTGTAATATTAAATGATTTTAAAGATAGTACAGAAGCTGAGCTAAATTGTGGAACTGCTGAATTTCAGGACGTGGCAGACAATCTGCTGTTTAAAATGGCTGACATAACCGGCATTCACACTCCTCCAGTGAAGCTGTATGTTAAGCATGGACTTGAGTACTCTCCTGTGCACTGCATTGAGCAGGTATTTTCTTATGTATATGCTTCCCAATGTGATCAGACTGTCAAGTCTTTATCTGCTTTTATTGCCTGCATTTGATTTATGTAAGTTTTTTGTTAAAAATATATATTTTTTGAAAACCATTGAAGGAGCCCCCGAAGTCTATTATTGTAATCTTGCAGCTCCTATTTAAGGAGTAATGTTGTTGCTCAAAATCTGACATTCTCAAAGGCCTGACCTCCTTTCCAAAAGTTCTGAGCTCCTAGTAGGAAGTGACACCTTGAGTATTGGCTAAGTGCAACTTTGTTTTATTAATGACAATTATTTTCTTCTCCTTACTGCAAGCTGTGATTGTTACCTCGAGGAGTGAAAAGGGGGAGACATACACTTCATTTGGATAGCCAAGGAGACTTAAAGTATTTGGAAAGCTAGATCACTAATCTAGCCTGTAATGAATTCCATGATCAAAATTTTCCTCATTCTCTTAATTGCCTTGTTTATTTATTTATTTATTTTAGGCTGTGAGTGACAGCACCGTAGTGAAAAATAATTACATTCTCTTGATCACTTGGAAGTTGGAACTAGTCCAACTCTGCCCAGCAAATGTTGGTACATATCTGTCGAATAATCACTATTATAGTTCACTGTTAGTCAGTAGCATATATAACCCCACTGTGTTATTCTGTATCCGGAGGAGTATATTCCTAAATATCTGGTGCAAAGAGATGCTCAGCCTGTCAGTATGCTCACTTTAGGTCTGTTAACAGAGAAGTTTTTCCTTCTGCGAGATTCATTTTTCTCGGTCTCTGTTCTGTCTTGTTTGACAGGGGGATTGCGGTGATGAAGAAAGAGATAAGGATCAATTGGTCTCAGTTATTCCAGAAAGAAAAAACTCAAGGCTTTCATATGTCAACAGTTCTGCTGATGACTCAGTAATGCACTCATATGGCTTCTCGATCAAGAAAGCTGGGACGAATCCAATTGCAATTAATGAGGTTGAAGCTTTTAGTGAAAATGGAGATCCATCCCTAGGGAATATGTCCTTGGGAAGACCTAGTATAATCAGCTTGCAAGGTAAAAACTCATCCCCCAGCAGGTTCACACATGCGACGACTGAGTCATGGCCTCAGGCAAAAAGGAAGAAAATTGAACTTCAGCAAGGTCATAGCATTTCAACCTCCCATTGCTTTCGGATGACAAAGCCTCACAGTTTTCAAAGAGATACTGGCAACATGTATCCAAAAACCATTGAAGTTGATGTTGACACTGGTTTCATGGAAGATGTAAATATGACCATGGGTGACGGAATCTTCTCTGAGGTGAACACTGATCGGTTGGAAGTAATTCAATCTGCTATATCATCTCCACATGGAGAGGTATACTCTTCTTCTTGTCCTAAACTAGGGTTATTTCAAGTTATATGATAGATAATTAGATATTATAAAATCTGATTCCTTGTGAACCCAACTAGATCTCTGCATGATAAATTATGTAATTTTTTTCTCAAAATAGTTTGCTGCTTGTATGTCTGAAACCAGAGCATCATGTTCGTGCATTATAAAGTCACTGTTTTGATGCCCTATTTGCACAAGAGTCATTAGTTTAATAGTTTTAGATTGTGTCATTCAGATTTGGCTGATTTCATGTAAATGTCAAGTTTTAGGGGTTGGGATGTGTCATGATTTTTACCAAAACAATCTCGAGTAGCTTTCTAAGATCCTCAAAAGAAGATGTAATTAATATTGAAATGACGAAGATGTACTTAAGCTATTTTGTTTGCTCAATATACTGATAGTGAGATCAGACCTGCTATAGATAATGCTGCTTGACTTTTAAGATGCATAAGATGAATACGGTGATGTTAAATCCATATGTTCTCTTATATCCTAACTCAAGTGCATATGCGCGCCTTGGGTAATTGGCTCTTCATCTCCCAAACGTGTAATATAAGTATAACTAACTATAATAGGTGTAGCTTGTTTGAAGTTGGATGTAAATGTTGCTTCTCTGCATGTTTTTTTTGTTTCATAGATTGAGTTGTAGAAGTAGAGTTCATTACAGATTGACTAGAAAGACGTGCATAATACTAGTCGCTATGATTTTCCGGGGTGTCAAATCTTGGAACTGGTTGTTATACCAACCATTTATCTGTCCATGTAAATAGAAGATCCTTTCCTGCTTTGCAAATACTCAATTTTCACTGTTTTGCCTCGGGACCGGCTTTTCTATTTTCTGATGGGCGATGTCAAGTTTATGCAGGTCGGATCTTGTTATACTAAAGTGGCTGAACGTAAAACTACATCACCTGTTATCAATAAAGATCAGTTAGTTGGCAACATCTCAAGCTTGGTCTGGAAGGAATCAAGAAACTCACAAAGACTATTTATTGAGGGGACAAGAACTTCACTTTCAAGTTGTGACCATCTTGACACAAGAACATCTGGGGATAAACAAAGCAGCCCGCACTTACGTGATCTCGAGAGTGGCACTGATAATTTTAACTCAGAAAATTTGAACCTCAGCAGTTCACTGCATAAACAAACACAACAATTTCCCAAGTGGGAGGATGGTTTGCATGTACATCATTCTGTTCTTACCTCAAGGAAGGAGGATCTGCAACTTGTGGGTGTTGATCAATCTATTCCTGTATTTGAGGATGATTTACATGTGCATCATTCTGTTCATTCCTCAAACAATGAGGATCTGCAACTTACTGGTATTGACCAATCTATGCCTGTATTTGAGGGGTTCACTGTAAACACACCATCAGCCACTGGTGAACTGGGTTTTGCAGCAGAAGAATTTGACCTTGGTGAGCTGGAACTTCCTAGGACGGCTCTTGAACGTGCTAGCATTCTAGCTGAAATTTGCAGATCTGCTAGCTTGGATAGACCCCTGTCCCATTTTGCATCTGCTTTCAAGTTTCAAGAGACCTTGGATTTATGTAAATCGGTACAGGATGATGGTCTTCTTGAGAACATGGAATTAGGAAATATCTATCCTTCTGATGCTGGAATACATTTTCAAGCTCATAGCAGTTCTTCAGATGATAATAAGGATGCCATAGATGGGATGTCATATTCTGGTGAAAGATATGGTTGGAGTTCTAGAAACCAACAGTCATCTCCAGTTGGAAAGCTCTGGGGCCAACTCTCATCACACACTGGGAGTTCAGGAAAATGTTCAAGTTCAAATCCAGAACTTTCTTGCTTCACAATAGAGGAGGATCCCAGCTGTAGTGAAGATGATCAAATTAAGGAAGAGAATGCAGGTGATACAAAAGATAAAACCGAGTCATCATTGGCTAACCACAGTGATAAGAGGCATCCACTTGAAAATTTGACAAATATGGGCAAAAGTTTGAGAGCAGATTCTGTGGGTTTTCTAACCTCAAAACTGAGTGTCATCGAAACACAAGAAAAGGCACTGCTGGGTACAAAGTTTCAGTGTAGGAGAACGAGTGAGACCAAGGAAAAGCAGACTTCATCTATTGGGGCCGCTAATGGCAGGAAGCACCCACTTTCATCTATTTGTCCAAATGCAATCAAGAAGGCCAAACAATCAGTCTACAACAGCACCAGAAAGTCAATCAGAAACAAAATCAGCAAGACAACTGTGTCAAATAAAACCAGCTTGAAAGATCAGAATCTAAAGCTTTCTTCCAAAGAGACTAGAAGGAATAATATTGTCTCCAATATCAGTTCCTTCATACCGCTGGTACAACAAAAACAAGCAGCTGCAGACTGTACAGGTAATTGTTTTTGTTTTATTGGAGGTTTTTTTTCCCCTTCCATTCTTTCTTCAGTGGCAGAAGGTACAGTTCACCTGTTCTTCTAGGTAACTAAATTATTTTCTTCAGCATCAACCATTGTTATTTCTCAAGTTTGCTGACCTTGAACTATCAATCACTGGAATTTTCTATCTTTACTCTGTTCTTTCTTATTGTATGATAAAAGAAGATAAAGCTAATGTGCAGAAGTCACAGTCTCTTTAGTCTCCCCTGACAGGGATATATCCTGCATTTGTTTTTGTCTGACTTTCTGCTGGGAAGTTCAACATATAAGTACCTCAACATGTAAAGATTTTTGGAGCTTTATCATAAGCTGTGATATTTGTAAACTTTCGTGTTGTTGTCTTCATGGGTAAAGCCGTTGATGCTCTAGCTTTTTTTAGTTTGCAGAGAATGTTGGAAGATTATTGAGGTGGCAGGATAGGAACTTGTCTTTCCTTTGTTCAACTATTCTTTATATTCACGTTTAGAATTCCTTGTTTTGTAGGAAAAAGAGATGTCAAGGTGAAGGCTCTGGAGGTTGCAGAAGCTGCAAAACGCTTAGAAGAGAGAAAAGAAAATGAACGTAAGATGAGGAAGGAAGCCTTGAAAATTGAACGAGCAAAGTTGGAGGAAAAAAATTTGAGAGACATCGAATTGGAGAAGAAAAAGAAAGAAGAGGAGCGAAGGAAAAAAGATGCAGATATTATTGCGAAGAAAAGGCTGAGAGAGGAAGAAGAGAGGAAGGAGAAGGAGAAGAAAAAAATGCGAGTCGAAGAAAGGCAGCGGCAAAGGGAACAAGAAGAAAAGAAGCATGCAGAGAGATCTGAAAAAGGAAATCAACTGACCAAGGTTGCGCCATAGTCAATGCTTCACAAGATTATTGGCTATTACTTTTCCCGGCTAATGTCATTGGACTTGCTTCATTGTTATTATAGGATGCCCAAATGAATAGCAAGAAGGAATTCAACTACGAAACTAAACGGCAGCTGAACAGGGAAACCGCCAAAGGAGATGGCGTGGCCCTGCAAAAGATGCAGACTGATTCGACTCTCAATGAAGTTGTGGTGAATTATGAAGAATGTGGAATTTCTGGTCTATCTTGTGAAGCTGGAGAGGTAGGAGATTCTTTGATGGTATAGTCAGTTGAATGTTAACTTCTTCATTAGTTTTAAGAAATGAAACTGTCAAATAGGTTAAACTCCATCTAGTGTCAATTCACTGATATGAAGTTTTATGCTTACCTTTTCATGCTTCATATTCTACTAGGCGATGGATGCAGTCAATAAGTCACCCAGAAAGGAGGATTTACTAGTTCACAACAGTGAAGGAAAATCATATGAGATCTCTCCATATCAGTGCTCTGATGATGAAGATGAAGATGAAAATGTGTTGCCCACCAAGAAATATGTTCCGTCATGGGCCAGGTGCTTGTTAAATTCCTATGAAAATGTCTTGTGTAACTTGAGGAGGCATGAAATAGTTATTGTTTCTCTATAAGGATGAAAAAGAAGTTCAGGATGGAATATTCTTATTTCCCTGTTTCATATTAAAGGAAAAAACTGTTTGAAGTACTTCGATGATTCTATGCCAACCTTCATTCTTGCCCAAGATGAGACTTGTTAAATTAAATGATTTCCTTAATTCATGGCTCAGGTTAAGTCAGTTTGAGTATTCATGTCCCTAGTTTTTTCTCTATACACAGTCAAAAACTCCTTCCAGACTTTTTCAGCCTTAAATTCCTAATTAAGTTGATTAATTTACCTTTTTTGCAGTAAAACCTCCATCGCTCCGCTTCTATCCTTGCAGCAAGAATTGGATCCAGATGTACTTTTCACCCGTGACATGCTTTGCAGTATAGATGCAGGTAAGATTTCAATAAACATCACTTATTTTGCAAAAAATAACTTGCAGTTTTTAACCACAACTTATAATTATATTATCCAGTTTTGCTTCCTCGCAAGCTACAGAAACGGCAGACGTCTGAATGAATAAATTGCTGATTGTTGCAATGGTCAACTCTCAAATCTTTTTTGATTATTTTTGACTGACTTCTTATGCTAAAAGGTAATTCTCTTTTACTTCATTCGTGTGATATATATTTATATATGCTCTGTTTCCTATGGTTATTTTGACGAACATATTCAATGTAATTACCTGTTGGTAAATATTTCCTTTTTATTTACTCCTGTGATCCCGGTCAATTAGTCTCATATTGACCGGGCACAATAACCAATATTTCTGAGTATAGTAAAATAAATATTTTTATTAGTGTATGTGAAAATGTTGTCATTTTAGAAAATGTGACTAATATAAGAGGACAATAAAAAAAGAAAGCGAGAATTACTAAACATTTGATATGAAAGGAGAATTTATGGTTTCTTTTATTTACCAAGAATCTTACAGCAATATCCATGTATTTCATGCATCAATTGCCATTATATACCGGATTTTGAAGAAAGCTAAGTATAAGCAGTTTACTTTTCATTTTTTTTCAGAAGGCTGATACTGCGCGCGTCTGCTAAAGATGATGATGATCACAATTTCGGGGTTTCAATGCTTGTCGCCTTCAGCTGGCAAGAGCAGATGATTCAGTTTGTGCCGTCGAAATGAACTCAGTCTCCGGTAATGGATGCTGTAGATATATCTTAATAAAATCCATTACATAGTAACTAATATACATAGTAAATCCATTACATGTAGTAATATTCTTTTAATCTGTTGTGATGATGATTAACTCATAGTGTTTACTTCTCCTTTTATCCTTATAATTTCTGTTGCATTGCTTCCTTGAGTCTATTAAAAAAAAAAAAAAGGTTCTATAAAGAGGGTATAATAAATTCTAAAAACACAAAATCACTTAAAATGTATATTTTGAACATATTGTCGATCCAAATGATGATGAATCAATTTTGGATTTTGGATTAAAACTGCAACACAGACATGCAAGAAGAAGAAAGGCATGCAAGGGATGAATATTATAGATCGAAGAAAGATGGTTGTGGGATGGTTGACAGAATAAAGAGAGCACATTCCCACAAGAAGCAAAAAAATGGTTTGCCAATGGCGGCATGTGCTCTCTCTCTTCTGTCGACAACTTTCCCTTCATATATCATCACCATTATCTCCCACCTACAATCATATTTCACCTCAAATGATTTAATTACAATATATACATACATACAGTATCAGAATACTCAGTGATTTCCTTTGGAACTACACAAACCAGCAAACATGTCCGCACTGCATGCTCACTTACACCATGTGTAAATGCAGAGAGAGAGAGAGAGAGAGAGAGAGAGAGAGAGAGAGAGGTGTGGTTGCAATGGAAGCAGAGGAAGAGGCAAATATATGGGAGGGGATAGATGATTCGAGAATCTTATTATATACATGGATTGGATATATAGTTAGAGAAAAATACATTGTCATGAAATTCTTACATAAATGACACAACATTATCTGTGAATTGACTCTTCAACTACCAGAGCTAGTATAGGGCATGGAACTGGGTTGCTTAATTAATTGGGATTCCCATAAATTAACTAATGAATGGACGATGATAATTCATAAATAATCACATGCAGCGGGAGTGGGAGTGGGAGTGGGAGTGGGAGTGGGTGAGGAATAAATGCAAATGTTTAGGCAAATTGAGAGAGATAGATGATACAAACCAAGACTCCCTCGTGATTTGCTCTCCTTGCATGTGAACGGGTTTTCTTTACCCCTTCCGGCAATCCAATTCCAATCCTCCATCTTCATCAAATATCAATCTGTAGAGAAACGTATCTCGTATTTCACTCAAGTAAATTAGGGTTACATGTGAGGTATATAAAGGAAGAGAAAACGTATCTATACTAAGAATCTAAGAAGATATACATCTATATACAAAAATATACTATAATATATACAATATCTTAACACCCCCCCTCAAGCGAAGACGACGATAGTCGAAGCTTGGTACGAAATTCTTCAAACAGAGCACGTGAGAGACTCTTGGTGAAGATATCTGCGACTTGTTGTTCAGAGGGAACAAAGCGGGTGACAAGAGACTTCGAATCTACCAGTTCACGGACAAAATGATAGTCAATATCGATATGCTTAGACCTTTTGTGCGCCACAGGATTCTGAGTGAGAAATAGAGCACTTGAGTTGTCCGAAAAAATAACTGGAGTCGAAGGAAGTTGGACGTGGAGATCCCGTAGAAGGTTCGAGACCCAGCATACTTCAGAAACGGTGTTGGCAATAGCACGATACTCGGATTCACAGCTAGATCGGGAGACAGTCGGTTGTTTCTTCGCACTCCAAGAAACAAGATTTGGCCCCAAGAAAATAGAGTAACCATAGGTGGAACGTCTAGTATCCGTGCACCTAGCCCAGTCCGCATCAGAGTAGGCAATGAGAATGGGCGAACCCCGCGTAAACGATAATCCGAAGTCCACCGTACCTTTGAGATAACGCAACAGACGTTTAACCGCAGAGAAGTGGTCTGTGGTCGGTTGTTGCTGGAATTGGCTGAGAGTATTTACCGAGTAAGCAAGATCCGGGCGAGTAATGGTGAGGTATTGCAGCGCCCCAATAATCAAGCGGAACAAGGTAGGATCCTTGAAGGGAGGACCTTCTTTCGTGAGTGTGAGACCCGGAGCAAGAGGCGTTGGAGCGGGTTTGGCGTGTAGCATGTCCGACTTCTTTAATATGTCCATTGCATACTTGGTCTGGCAGAGAAAAAAACCGATCTGCGGGATAATAAGCTTCCAAGCCGAGAAAATAACCAAGGCGGCCGAGATTCTTTGTTGAAAATTCCAAGTTTAGGCGATGCATGAGACGAGATAGGGCAGAAGCCGTGTTTCCTGTAAGAATAATGTCGTCGACATAAACCAGCAAATAGATGAGAATGGAGCCGCTGCTGAAGACAAATAGCGATGTATCGGAGGAGCTGCAGCAGAAACCAAGAGAAAGAAGAAAGTTCCGAAACCGTTGATACCAAGCAAGAGGTGCTTGGCGAAGACCATAGATGGCTTTCTGGAGTCGGCACATGTGAGAGGGGCGCGAGGAGTCAGTAAACCCGGGGGGTTGCTCCATGAAAACCGGCGCAGAAAGTGTGCCGTGGAGAAAGGCATTTTTCACATCAAGTTGATGAAGCGGCCACGAGTTCATCACTGCAATAGAGATAATAATACGAATAGTCGAGGCTTTAACAACAGGACTAAAAGTGTTAGTGAAATCAGAACCAGGAATTTGACTAAAACCCTGAGCAACCAGACGTGCTTTATATCGATCAACGGTACCATCAGCTAACAGTTTGGTACGGAAAACCCATTTTGAACCTACTATGTTTGTGTTCGGCGGCTTTGGAACTAGAGTCCATGTCTTGTTTGCATGAAGAGCTTGCATTTCTTCACGCATGGCCTGAACCCATTCAGGAACCTTTAGTGCAGATTTGATGCCGCGGGGTTCAGGGAGAGCTGTGGAAGCAGAAAAAATAGATATGGTATTGACATCAACCGGATACTTGTGTTTGAAAATACCAGATTGCGCACGTGTTTGCATGCGATGCGTTCGAACGGCTGCCGGGGACGGTGGAACAGGCAACGGCTCAGTGGGTTGAGCAGCGACCGGAGGCACGATTTCATTAGGGACAGGTGCATGTTCGATTAGGGCATCGGAGCAGAGCTGACATGGTGCGGAACTAGGGTTCGGCGTAGGGTTTGGAGAAGGAGTAGTTGGCCGAGGAGTGGAGTTTGGAGTTGTGAAGTATTCAGAGAGGGTTAACCTAGATATGGGCAAGGCCGTGTTAGGGTTAACGAAAGGGAAACAAGACTCATCGAAGACCGCATGACGGGTAATGTATAAGCGGGATGATGATGGGTCGAGACAGCGGAAGCCTTTGTGACTAGCACTAAAGCCAAGAAAAATGCAGGGTGAGCTACGAGGTTGGAATTTTGTTTTGTTGTAGTCACGAAGACACGGATAGACCCTACAACCAAAAGGATGAAAAGACTCATAGGTGGGCTTGTGACCGTATAGGAGTTCGTAGGGAGAAGTATTTTGAAGGTTTGGGGAAGGCAGACGGTTTATAGTATAAACGGCAGTACTGAAGGCATCTACCCAATGGGATAAAGGTACGGCCGAGTGGAAAAGGAGGGTCAGTCCCATCTCCGTAATGTGGCGATGTTTCCGTTCTACCCGGCCGTTTTGAGAGGGTGTATACGGACAAGAAACTAAGTGATGAATACCTGAGCTACGAAGAAGTTGCTGTAGGCGATGGTTTGTGAACTCCGTGCCCCCGTCGCTTTGAAACTGCTTGATCTTGCAATCAAACTGTGTTTCAACGTATGCCTTAAAACACATAAAAATGTTAAAGAAATCCGATTTTGCACATAGGGGATAAAACCAAGTGAATCTAGAATAATCATCAATGAATACCGCATAATAACGAAACCCGTGTTTGGAAATAACCGGGGAAGGACCCCATAAATCACAATGAATCTTTTCAAAAATACGTGATGCACGTTTACTTGACACAGAGAACGGTAAGTGACTATTCTTAGCTAGTTGACAAGAGGAACACAAACTAGTGGTACGAGAAGTAGAAAAAGAAAGTAAATTGGAACTGCGTAATAACTGAAGAACGGCAGGAGCAGTATGACCAAGACGTGCATGCCAAAGATCAAAAGAAGCTGCAGGAATGCGGGAAGAGCGTGAGGCTAAATACGCCGACGGGTTTGTATGAAGAACGTACAAACCCTCTTTACGAACGCCGGTTGCGAGAGTTCGACCCGTGGTTCGGTGCTGGATCAGAAACTGTGAATCAGTAAACATCACATTGACAGGATGATCATGGGTTAGACGGCTAACAGATAATAAGTTTTTAGTTATCGAAGGAACCACTAAAATATTATTCAGAGAGATATTGTCAGCCAGGGTTAGAAAACCAGTATGAGAAATCCGAAGTTTAGCACCATTACCAACTTGGACGTGATCCGACCCTGAATAGGGTGTCACGTCATCGAGGGCAGCCGTATCAGAGGAAATATGCGCAGAAGCCCCAGTATCCAGATACCAATCGGAGGTGGAAGATGGCGAAAGAGAGCAATTCGCAGAAAAAGCCTCAGCAAGCTGAGCCGTTGGCCGTGATTGTCGAGGATAGTTTCTGTCATATCTGTGAGGACAGTCAAAAGCATCATGATCCGTCTCTCGGCAAAAATAGCACCAGGGTTTCTTGCGCGGGCGAGAGTTATTATTGCCCTTTTTCTTCGAAAGCTTCTTCGTGTTGGAATCACGATTTGACGGCGCAGCATGGAACGCGGCCGGTGGCGGAAGCGAAGTAGTAGATCGCGCAAATAATTCATGACTTTGCGCACGAGCCAATAGTGTATCAAAATCAGGAAGCGGATCTTGCGTGAGTTGAGCGGTTGTAAAGTCGTGAAATCAGAACCTAGACCACGAATAAACCAGTGAGATTTATCCGAAGGGTCGAGCGAGCATCCAATAGCAGCCAGTTGATCACATAGGGATTTGTAGTGTTTCCCATAATCGACCACGGTAGAGTCATCACGCTTGAGCGAGAGAAGTTCGTCCTTGAGGCTCAGTTCACGAGCCTTGGAACGACAGCTATAAGCGCGCGATAGCGCCAACCATACTTCTTGAGAGGATTTGCAACCGATGATTACGGCCATCGATTCTTCAGTGAGGGTAGAAACCAAGAATAACTTGATTGTCTGGTCACGAGAATACCACTTCGAGTAATCAGGGTTCACTGTCGGCGCACCAGCGATGCCGGGAAGGAGCTGCGGCGGGGCAGGCGAGGAACCGTCGACAAAAGGTAGAAAACGCTGAGTAATAAGTAGCGGCTCGATCTGGGCATGCCAGAGAATGTAGTTGGCGCCGGTAAGCTTGATATTAACCATGTGTATCATGGTGGAGAGAGGGAGAGACGGGAGGTCGTCGTCGTCGATTCGAGCAGCCATCGAAGGAGGCAAGCAGCGAAGAAAAAAAAATGACGTGCTACAACTAGGGTTTGGCCGAAAAGATCTTTCAGGCTGATACCATGTAGAGAAACGTATCTCGTATTTCACTCAAGTAAATTAGGGTTACATGTGAGGTATATAAAGGAAGAGAAAACGTATCTATACTAAGAATCTAAGAAGATATACATCTATATACAAAAATATACTATAAGATATACAATATCTTAACACAATCCATATATTTAATTTGTATATATATACACACACACTATATCTATATGCAATCAACTTCTTCAATATATTGCTCAATATATTGTCAAGAATATGAATATTAAGTCAATGTATGTAAGCGAATAGACAGTGGACGAGAAAGTCTTGATTGCGATCAATGGGGTGGTGTTTGCATTAATGGAAAATGAATATCAAATGAAATATCTTCATATTCGTGGAAATTATTATGCTAAAATGGAAGTGACATACTTGGACAGGCAACTTCTCTCACAGCGAAAATAATTTCACCAATTTTAACAATAATCTTCCCCCACCATTGTCAACCAAGATTTTCTCTCATGCATTCAATAAAAGATCGACACCTAATCTATAGAAATTAATGGCACTTAACTGTCAGTTCCGTTGGAATTATTACTAAAATCCAGCTTATAATTATAACTTTGATTTTTTATTTTATTTTATTTTTGTTCAGAGAGTTGCATATTATTGTGACGAGTCGGTAATCATAAGCCAAGTCGAGTATGAATAAACTTGAGGTCAAGCTCAATTCGAGTATGGTAATCATTAAGCTCGATTTGATTATATCGTGCATGATTTTTTAGATTTATTTTAATTAAAAATTTTAAATTACTTATTATTAAATAATAAGTGCAGGAATAAATATTTAAATTATATTTATTTCGATAAGACTCTGTTAGGCCCAAGCTATTTGGGCTAAACAAACTAGGCCAGTCCCAGTAAGTAGAGCCGCAACCAAAAGGGATAAGCAGACCAGAAGAACATCACGACCACTCCATCGACTAAACAATCACATCCTGCCATCCTTCAACGGGGAACGACCTAGCTGCTAGAATCACGACCGGCCCTCACAACCTGCATGTGGGAAGTTGATCGGATCGCACACACCTCAGAGGTTGTTAGCAACTACATAAACCCTTGCACTCGGAAGATACTCCAACGACGTAACCTCTAGCAGTTAGCCTTCACCTGAGATTCGCGGAACTAACTTTGAGCTAAATTAGTCTATGGTTGTAACGACTCCTCTTGAGCAATAAAAGATGAGTTGATATGTCAGTTTAAAGAGGGGAATTCCACTTTTTAATTATATTATTACTCTGTGGAATTGCCTACTCACTTATTTTCTTTAAACATACGAATCCCATTATATTCTTCAGCTAGTCGTTTCTTCCGTGTTTTGGCTCACATTCCCAGAATCTTGTTTTCATTTTAAACTAGATTTACACCCGCGCAATGTGCATATCAAATACATGATATCTTATTTTTAATATGGAATAAATGTAACAAAATCATAAACTTACATATTTTTATAAATAATCTTGATTTTTTATTCATTAATATTATATATTCAACCATATATAGATTTTAATAAAAATAAATAAAATATATCAAACACAAAGCCTAATAAAAATAAGAACTTAATTTTAAAAATTATTCCACAAAAAATTATGTTGTTATTTAAGAATTAGTAAATATAATAAGTTAGTAAAATATAACATTTTTAAAAAAGTGACAAATACGGAGTATAATTTTGTTAGTTTTTTTATTTTTTATTATTTGTTATCTATGTTACTGCAGAATGAATAAAATGAAAAACAAAATTATTGTTAAATAATATTTTTTTGGAGTGAAAATGGGAAAGTTGTAAATACATGCAACTATTTTATTTTAATATATTAGTAGATTGATTGAACCTCAACTTACGCGTGAGCTTATTGAATTGAAAGTATTATTACGTTCGAGCTCAACAATTACTCAAATAGCTCGAACACGACTCAATTTTAAATTTATTTAAACTAATTATAGGTAGCTTGCGACGTTGCTTATTGGTTAGTTGGTGTGGTGTATGCGTCAATTAATCCGAAATTTGCAGGTCTGAGTGATTATGGTAATAATGGGCTTGAGAGAAGTTTAAATATTTAATTTTAGGCCCATTTCATTATTCTGATTTTAATTAATTTACTTTACCCCTTTTTTAACGGACTGTTTTGTTTCCCGCCTACTCCAAAATTTGACTGCTGCCTTCTCTCAACTACCTCCACGAATAATAACCGTCAAAAATAACTGCCGTTTCCTCCCATTTTTTTTTCCCTCCTATATAATTTCTTCAATTTCTCATTTCTCTCCGCCATTAGAAAAGAAAAAAACACTCTCCTGCCTTACTAAAATCTTACCACCCGATGGCTTCATACGCTTTCACGAGCTTGTTCTTCTCCGCCATCTTCACCGCCTCCGTGGTGGCAGGAGTCCAGTTCGAAGTTGGTGCCGGAACGGGTTGGAGGAAGCCGACCGGAAAGGAACCGGAGACCTACAATGAATGGGCCGCCACGAACCGGTTCCACATCGGAGATACAGCTCGTAAGCAAATAAACTTCATTCTCCAAGAAACGTCCTTCCCTTCGTGATTTTATTACATGTTTACCAAATTTTTTGTTGGTGTGTTTGATTAGATTTCAAGTACAAAAACGACTCGGTTGTGGTTGTGACCGCTGCTGATTACTTGAACTGCAACTCTTCCAATCCCATCTCCAGATTTGAGGGTGGGAACACAGTCTTCGAGTTGGATCGACCCGGCTTCTTCTACTTCATCAGCGGCCGCCTCGACCACTGCAGGTCCGGGCAGAAGCTCATCGTCCGAGTCATGCATCCGTTGGACGTGGAGGCACCGGAGCCTTCGGCTGCGGGCGAGGACAGCAAGTCCAACATGGCTGTTAATTCCACCAGCAAGCTCGCTGCACTTTCCTACTGCATTGGCGGCATGACTGCTTTTGTAAGGCTCTTCACCGTTTTCCACTTCTTCGTGTTGTGAAGAAGATCATCGTCTTGGATTATGTTATTTTAATGAATCAATCGATTCTAACTTTAGAAATAATAGAGTGAATCTATGGATATATGAGTGTAACATAAAAATGGATCAACTGTTTGGATTATAAACCGAACATGATTTGAGGTTAGGCAGATCTTAAAAGGCGAGCTGCAAAGGCTCCATCAAGTGAGTGTTTGATAGGATTAGAGCTGTAGAATCCATCACCAGTAACAAAATCAGCAGCCACATATCTCTCTGCGTTGTCTACATAAAACTCCTGCAAAACATTCAAATCATAATATTTGATGTGAAACGTAGTTTTTTTTTTTTTTTTAATAAGTGTACATTAATTTTAAACTCACACACACAGAGCTCCCCCTGGGAGCTCGAACCTGTGACTAGGTCACAGGCAAGGTGCTTTAACCACTACATCCCGAGCGAAGGGACGTGAAAGGTAGTTTTTCAAATGCAAAGTGTTTCAGTTACGTTGACTCACTGGATGTCTCAGAAGAAAAGCAGCTATTCTATCTTCATTCTCTGTGGGATCGATTGAACAGGTGCTGTATATCAGCACCCCACCAGGCTTAACCAAGCTGTACATGCAATGCAAATCATAACACAGAGAGATTTATTATTATTTAGAAATTAACTTCATCTGATCAAGAAAAAGTTTATTTGATGTCCAATGAGGAAAAATAGATGCATATCGTGTTGTTAACTCACTCACTGCGCTATCTAGTACTATCATTGTAGAAATGAACCAAGCATATGCGTTTTACTCTAAATAAACGAACTCGTAGTCGTATTGGAAATAACATATGAGCAGGCAGGCAGTTGATGGACTCACCGAGAAGCTGAATCAAGAAGTTCATCTTGCAGGTTTTTAAGTTGTTCCATGTCATCCAGTCGTCTATTCCAGCGCAAATCTGCTCTCTGTATTGAAGAGAATGAATGAATAAACAGGAAAAAAGAAGAAGATTCGCAGACAACGAAATAATAAAATAAGTTTTACTATACCTTAGATAGAACACCTAGTCCAGAACAAGGAGCATCCAGCAAAACTTTATCAGCTTTCAAGTTATTGCTGTCCTGATCAAGGGAAGCTTCATCAGCTTTTAAGTAATTACACAATAAAACATTACTTATGTTGTGTAGTAAGAAGTAAGAACTTCCCGTACAAGTGCACGAAGATCAGCATGAATGGTAGTGATAACATGATCGAGTTCATGCAACTTAGCTGTCTCTTTGAGAATTCGCAGTCGGCCTTTGTTTACATCAACTGCACATATGCTACCTAATGAAAGATGGATTGTGAATGTCAGCAAAATATAAATACTGAAACAAATGTTGAACGCGTAAATCTTTTATACAAAAATCATTCACAAGGAATCTGGAAGATTAGGTGAGTCCAAACATGGAGAGAAGTTATAACAAAATGGGGTTCATAAATTAACATTAGGAGGTGGTGCCCAAAATCCAAAACTCAAGAATATAGATTTCAAGCTTTTTATTCCCTACAAATTTATTCAGTGTTCTGAAATCATGGTCTTTGAGGCCACTTTCTGCTGTGCAGCATTTTTACCTTGGCCATTCAGACATGAGGCCATGAAAAGAGTTTTCCCTCCTGGAGCTGCACAGCAGTCGATAATACTCTCACCAGGTTTTGGATCCACAACTTTAACCACCAATCCTGCACCAACAATTTGCTTTGTGCAACCCATAAGAATTGAAGTAATAGTGTGGCATGGCCCAGTAGAGAACAGAAGATTGTTTGATCGAAAAGAATAACGAGAAAGATAGGATAGTTCTAAATTCCATCATCTGCAAATATATATGCTCTCAAATGAAGTTTTGTGTGACATGAAGATTACCTGCACTCTCATCCTGGACCGAACAGAAGCCATTTTTCAGTAATCCCGCTTGAATGACAACCTGGAAGAAATAAATATGAAATATTTAGGATTCAGAAAGGAATCCTAACCACAGGTCACCAGCCAACAATCAATAAATTGGTTACTGGTATATCAATTTTCGCAGTAAGTGAATCCTCTCAAACATAAATCTAGTCGCTTTCTAGTTTCTTGAAGAGAAGCTAATTTATCAATAACAAAAATAGAAATAAGTGCAGAATCACATAATTCAGGCACCCAATTTGTCTTAAACAGATGACACCACCCAGAAGCCATGAAGATTGATTTGATACCACACCTAACATGTAAATAATAACTAAGATATATATAAATTGATAAAGTAGAAACTATGTTTACCTGCATCCCTGTTCTTATACGGACAAAATCATCCAAGTGCTGAGAAAGTTCATAGGGAACCTGAAGTTGATGACAAGGGGGGAAAGGTTAAAAAGCTGAACAAGCAGAAATGCTTATGATATTCATATTCTCTTGCTAGGCGTATTTAGAAATATAGACTTACATGCAAAGAGCCAAACAATTAAGCACGGAAAAGTACAGACATGAGAATAACACTCTTCTCTCAATGAATGTGCTGTGTCTAAGAGAAATGACTAAGTAACAACCTTTAACTTTTCAAGTTCTCCAACGAGATCTGACCTTGGGAAACCTTTACCTGTATTTGCTCTGAACCATCCATCACAAGGCATGGTGAGTAAAAGCAGGCATGCTTTTGAAAGGAAAAGAACAACGAAAAGGAAAAGGAAAAAGGTTTTCACTGTGGAACATGGAAACCTGATGCTGAAACAAGGATCTGTGTTATTCCAGGTCATTAATTTGATAGCTTCATCAACACCAAGGTGCTTGATCCATCGTCTCACCATCCACTAGATAACAAACAAATATTGGGTCCAAGTGAGGTTTGGAGTTATGGGAGAATGCTAGAAGTAAGGCTAATATCAAAGGAAACCCAAATCCTAAAAGAATAACATTCTTGAACACAATCACAAAAGCTCAACATGCATTCCGTATACATAGGATGGTTCATTTGCTTTGAATGAAGGAGTTTTTAAACTCAATACATAGACCTGCTTGTAACACTAAACACCTCTATACTTGTCAAAGGCGCGCATATTTAAATCTAAAAGCCCCTACATCCGTCAAAGCATCCAGAAAAGTTTCCTTGAGCTCTGAGAGAGAATTTTTTTCGAGTTACTTTATAGAATAGGCTGAGATATTTTGGAACTCTCAAGTGTAAATTATTAAGTACAACAGCGTTGTAGAGAACCAGAAGATTTTGGTCTTTGCTGCCATCATTGAGAATGCTAATCATACCAACAAGACAATTGCATTTACTGGCGCAACAATAAAACTTAAACCTGAAAGGCTAACTTACAACAGGATGAGAATGAATAGTTGCCAAAGCCCGTGCTTGCTGCCTGTCATCACCGTCCACTTTTGGTTCAGGGAGCGACTTTCTCTCCTGCAAAAACTCAAAAGAAAGGAAAGTCACTAGAATATCATAGCTAACTCTCTGAAATATATTTCCGAATAGCAGGTGGTTGACCTTAAGCAAAACTAGTTTCCTCAAAAGTGCATTAACCATATTACCAGCACCAACTCTTAGGGCAGCTTTTGCAAGCTTAACATTCTGCCGTAACCAAATAAGAGAAACATTAATAAGGAGGAAAAGACTAAAGAGAGTCAAACATCGTAAAACATATATCTAAACATAGGTTTTTGAAAGTGTGCAAAAAATAAGACTGACACGGAACAGGAAAATTATATTCAGGATACCATCCTAGTAGGAAATGTTACGCATCAACATACCTCATCAACAACAGCATAAGGAGGCATTTCAAGCTTTAGGATCTCATAACAACCAATTCGAAGAATCTGACAAGAATGTGAGTAAGCATACAATAATCAGAAAAACTTTACCAGCCCTCGCAAAGGTCAACTACAGCATTACATCATCCAAAAGAAACATGCAGCTGCTTCTACGTTCTAACTAATAAGTAATAACTACCTGTAGTAGAAGAGGTTCCATACTTCTGAAGGTATTTTCATCATGACACACTGAAAGAATCAAATGATCAAGATATCTTTTCCAACGTGTGGTACCCCCAACAATTTCTGTAACCTACAAATCCAAATTAGAAATTTGTCAACCTTTTCTGAATCCCGTTTGAATAACAAATGCAAGAGTTAATTGAGGAAAACCAGTCGAAGATCTCTATCATCTAGGTCACGAGTCCGGAAACCAAGAGTTCTCTCAACGTATCCCATCTCATTATCCCCTGACCCCTTTCCTTGCTCATTCAACAGGTCAGCAAATGCACCACCAAGCTCAACCCGCATCAATCTCACAGCAGACACTATATAAGGAGGTCAGACAAGAAAAACTATTAATTTTCACTAATTTACTGAAATTCCGGAATTATTTGGATCCTGAAACTGCTATAACAAGTGTACGAACCAGTCATGGATGGCGATCTTCAATGAATATTAACTAAGCAATCCGTCGTTCATATTTAAAAAAATACAAAATAAAAAATAAGAAAAAACCCACCGAAACCATTTAGTGGCGTAGAGTTCGTCGACTTACCCTGCTCTTAAGCCACATGAACTGAGTGTTCATAGCTAAACATACTAGATGAATCAACTTCTTAAGCAAAATCATTCTTTTATCAACATGTAGATGAAAACTTATATCAAGAAAAACATTCACAAATTGTCCAAGCCGGGGCCATAATGCCTCAAAGATGACTGCAATTCTATATATATAGAAAGAACTTACCAGCTCTATGCGGCGACACCTCCAAATTCAGCTTCTGAGCATGGCCTGCGCCATTAAAACAACTTCAACCAAGATATTATTGCCATTTTACCTCAGAAAATGTTGGGATAGTAAACAGATCAGATTGCACACCTACTTTACTTCCAGCAGTTGACGTTTGTAGACGGCCTGCAACGCGATAAGATTTCATCAGAGAAAGAAACTCAACCCACAACGGCAACAACACTCTTCAACAGAAACTCCAAATTAAAGCAAGCCCATGAAATGTAATAACCTGTTCTAGTTCTAGCTGACGAAGGTTCGGCCGAATTGTTTCTCGAAGCCCTCCCCTTATCATGTTTCACCACATCTACACGTGTAGAAGAGAGGACTCGTCGCATAGAGGGATTCACAATTCTCACAGACGCTGCTGAACTCAAAACTGTACAATTAATCTCACGGAAGAGTGAGTAGGGAGAGCACAGTGCCTCCATTTCTATGGCTAGAGTCTGGTGGAAATCAATACGACAACAGTTTTCTTCCCTTTATTAAGGCATAAAACGTGTTGGGACTCACTTTTTATTTCGTTAATTTATTCTAATAAGCGCTTAACTCGAGGGATAGAAGGAAACTAAAAAAGGGCGCCTTTTTTCCTTTTTCTTCCTCAGTGGCGTCGTAATGGCGAAGACAATGGGCCGTTCTGACGCTCCGACAGCAGTATTTATTGAGACGAACTTGGGCACCCGGCTCGCCGTCCCGGCTTCTCCGGACATAACGGCCAAGGACTTCAAGAGTTAGTTGCTTCTTTTTTACGCCTTTATTTTCCTGGTTGGGTTGTTTACTTCTGAATTTCAGTTGATATTTCGACAAGAATCCATTGACGTGTATTGGAGGATGAGTTTTCTCGTTAAAGATCAATTCTTTATGCTACCGTTGATGTCTTTAACAACGTACTAATGGTTTTGATGTAGCGAATTGAGAATGTCGTTGGAGACTTGTTTGGGTTTGTCCCTTTTTAGTTTGTGTTGCATCTTATGATGTGAACGACGGCTACTGCAAGATTTTCAAATATATACGTATGCACACACATATATGTGTTTAACATCAAACAAATTGCAGATTTTTAGATGGTTCAAGTTCTGCAGCAAAGGTAGGATTTTTTTCATGATTAGGAACAACTTAAGATCCTCTTTCTTTGAATCACATGTTGAGAAAGTCCATTTTCTCAATAAAATCTACAATATTATCGGAAGCATTGCCATTTTGTTTCCGTCAGCGGATATTGCAAATGAAGAGTTTTTTTACAATAATGGCATTTATGATGTTTTCCTTTGGCTTTGGCGGCTGTCATAGGCCTAAGCACTCCTTTTACATTCTTGCACAAATGGGTGTGTTTTGATGCGTTATACAATGCCATGGTATTTTTTTGTTAAGCTCTTTATTTTAGTATACCCCTCAATAATGTCTGTGCATGTGAGGTTACCATAGATGAGAAAACTTGGTATTCAATCAAAAGTAAGTGTCCAAAAACCATAAGCTATCCACATTCTATATGGTGGTGATGATGTGTTGTACTGCTTGTAGGAGAGGTGGAAAGGATGCATCTCAGTTGTTTCCCTGAAATAGGAAATATCAAGGTGAACGCAGTGATGGTAGGTTTTTATTGTTGATTCATATCCTCTGTTTGATCTGAATACTTTACTGAAATATATCTTTCCATGATTCTTTCTATACCAGGTGAAGCAAAAGTTACACTGTTATCACCTGCCCGGGTCTTTGCCTCTCAAGTATGCTTTCCTGGGTTCAAATGTTACTTGGTTTCTTCAAACACTTGTTAACCGTGTAGATTCATTGAATCACAAGGACACCAACGTTCACAATCTGAGTTCTGCTGCTAAGTTCATTTCTGATTCAGTCGAAATGGGAGGAGGTGTTATGCAGTCATCCTGTGAGGAGAGAAAGAAATGCAAAAGAAAGAAAGTTAATAATGTACAAAGATTTCAAAACCTCAAAGCCTCAGCGCTGAAGACTTTTGCAGTTTCGTGTTGCCTTAGAAAGAGGAAAGGGAAGAATCTGAGGAGAAAGCAGAAAATTGGAGATCCAAGAGAAAAGCCTGGCACCAATGTGGTTACAGAGGTCATGTGTGAAGCAGCATCAGTTTCTGGGATTATCAAGAAATACTTTTCAGATTATGATGAAGTGGCCTCTAGTCCAGAGTATTTCCCAACCACAGTGCGACACAGGCGCAAGAAGCAGCAGTTCGACAGAATGTCATCTGTATCAGGCCATGTAGTGTCTCGGGATGCGTGGCCGGAGAAGCCCGGTTCTCAACACAAGAAAACTGGTGTTGGAAAGCGGCTTCTGCTCGCCTCGGATAGTCTTGGCCTTACTCCAAGCAATCGGAGGTCCATACTTTCTCTGTGCCGTCGCAATGGTGGGGACTCCCTGCTGCATAAATTCACTGCCACAGTGAGGAATCCGGTGTTCGACATAACAGATGAAGGCGACTGAAGGAAGTGCAAATGCAGTTGAAAGCCATTGCTGCTTACTGCAAAGCCTGCAACCAGCTCTTCATCAGCAAGATGGGATGAACTGAAATTTTAACTGGTTTACTAACTTTGTTTGTTTCAGACAAATTTTGATCAATACATCAATATGCTATTCTATTTGTGAATTTTGTTGTTTGATGGTTAAATGGGAGTTGCAGAGAACTTGCTTCCTAAGAAAAGCATATTTGGCTTTTTTTTTGTTGATGAAAGTCTTTCTGCTGATGATGCTATGACAATGAGACAACACATTGTGTGCCTAAAGTCTTCTGCTTTGCAACACTTTTTTCTAATAATCAATCTCACTCCACTCAATTTTGAAAGATACATTTAAATATAGATATGTATATATATATATATATATTATACTTTTATAAACACATATATATGGTGTACAACTATAAAGCATGTGATTAGATAATGGTAAATAAATATGTTTTGTGGCATTAGTAAAGAATATAATTTCATTAAAGGTTAATAAGATTTTAGTTTAGGCATCTTTTGAATGCATTTTATTAATTTTATATATATTTAAATTAGTCCTAGTGAAATTTAATATTTTAAAGTTGCCATAAGCACATTGAGAAAATGATTTAAGATTAGATGAAATTAGTTTAATTTAAGTAAATATTTATTTAACAATAAAATAATTAGATTAATTTAAAAATAATTTTGATTATTTTGTATATTCTTTTCAGTTATTAAATCTCCAACTCCACCATCTTTTTCTCTGTATCAACAGAGTAAATTTCCCCCTTTTTTTTCTTCTCTACAAATTCTAATAAGATCACCAATTGTCCGAAAAACCCTCTATCGAAAACCCTAGGAATTCACGATCTTCACTCCCTGAAGATATACCCAATCGTCCACCTCTCTTATTCATATTATATATCTTTTTTCCCAAATCCGGCGATTTTTAGCCATCCGATCTTATCCCACTATTCTTTTGAGTTCTGAAACCCCTTGGACGCTCTATCCGATTATCGGAGTTGTTGAATTGGTTGATTAATCAATTAAACGGATTACGATTACGTATATAATCGGGCAATGATCGCATTTGGCTGATCTTAAAAATATGAAGTTGAAGCGAAGGAGGGCGCTTGAAGTGGTCAGTGGAAATTATCTGTTGTGCTCCCTCCAATCGATTCTTTTTATTTTTATTTCAAATTTTCAGTAGTAATGCTTGTTAGGGTTAGTTTTTATTTGAACGTGTGACCGGTGATATTCAAATGCTGATTTAGAACCCACAATCTGAGTGCTAAGTGCGATGATTTTATTTATATTTACTTCAGTTGGCACAGCTTACATTTTCTCTAACCCTGGCTGTAAAGCACAGTTACTTGTTGGTTGCATTGGGACAACATTAGCTTTTTACCTGTTTTCTTGTCTTAGGTCCTCTTATTAAATGTTTATAGTTTTAACGAGGAGCCGTTGCTTATTTATTATTTTGCTCGATAAACAATTTTCTATACTATGTTTTTGCTTTCCGCACAGTGACCAGCCTTTATCAGTCTCTCTAATTTGTAGGCCGTCAAAGGAAGAAAGTTTTTTTTGTCTTTTTTTTTTTTTTTTGGCTCTCTATTTCTCCCAGAAGTTGGAAAGGATGTTGTTATAGTAGCTGTGCATTACTTCATATGCACTTTAATTGAACCTTGATGGATGTTATGCTACTAACTACATGTACATTCAGTCTTGTTTAAAGAATAAAGAATTGCCAATATTCTACATCCGGATATCTTCTTTGAGGGATGATGTAACCGCTATTTTTCGACTTTCGATATGATTTCCAGTGTGTTAGGTTGTTTGTTCAAAATTTATATCTACTGACTTGGCATTGATTGTTGCGAACTAATATAGAGATATTTCTTTTTGCTTTTGATCATCTTGATTTATACTTGCTACATGGTAGCATTTGCATAGTATGTTTAGAAATCGTTCACCTCCATTACTGCTGCTAGTGGCAGATAAATTGGGTAAGATGACAAACTTTCCCCTACTTCCTATTTTGGGATTGTAAACCTCTTGCCTGTGTAGTTCATTTCTCAATATATTCCCAATGTTCAATGAGTTTTTACCATTCTATCTGTGTCATATGCTTCTTTGATTTATTTCGGATCATCTTGGATAATTGGTAACGGTGGATTTTCTTTCTTTTGTTTGTAGCCTTTGAAGATTAAATCCTTCATCGACAATGTAACTGCTATACCCCTAGAAGAAATAGAAGAACCGCTTAAAGGTTTTTCTTGGGAATTCGATAAGGTACAATATCGCCCACCAGTTACATTTGTTTTACTCCACTTGGTTTGCATACTGAGTTGCCTAAATAAATGCAGGGAGATTTCCATCACTGGGTTGATTTGTTTAATCACTTCAACACCTTTTTCGAGAAATTTATTAAACCAAGGAAGGATTTGCAACTTGAAGACAACTTTTTAGGATTAGATCCACCTTTCCCACGGGATTCTCTCCTTCAGATTCTCCGTGTCATAAGAGTGATATTAGAGAATTGCACTAATAAGCATTTCTACAGCTCTTATGAGGTATAAGTCCTTACCTTTGTTTTTCTAAATCATATTTGGTTTTGACACTGTTCACATTGTTTATTTTTGGTATTAGCTCGTGTAATTGATTTATCATTTTCATTTCTGTACGAAGGTTGATTCAGTTATGCAATAAGATATAATTGTGTTTCCATTGAAATCACCTGATTGACTTTAATCTATGACTAAAAAAAAGTATGCTTTGACCACAAACTTGTGTAGTTGTTTGTCAGGTATTCTCATACTGTACGTCTCCTGGTTCTGAGAACTTCGATACTGCATAGTTCTCTCACCAGGACCATTATTTTATTTTAGGGTATAGTACATTGCAAAACAATTTAGCAGCAAACATGACCAGTTATTCTTTGGAAGGTTTGGCAAATACTATTTGATTTATGTGTGATTGAAACTATTTTAGACAAGATGTTTAGTCCTTGCCTAAGCCAACTCCAAATCATGCTATTGGCATAATATGGACTAAAATCTTGATCAATTGGTTTTGTGTATGCAAATCTGGTTCAGTGTTTTTAATTGTAGGGCTGTATTTGCAAACACTTCTGCTTTTGAAGATGAGTAGCTCAAAACAAAAGTGTGGATTGATTGAGAGAAGGATTCAAAGTTGAAAAATACACCTATGTTCCAAATGGCCACATTGTCATTATTTTTAATTTTAACCTTTTGTTTTGAATATTTATTTGTGTGTTTTCATTTTGGTGGAGTAATAATACTAATGTTAATATACTTATTTGTTAATGTATTAGGTCCTGGATAGTGTTCAATTTATTTATATTATTGCAAATCGTTTCCAATTTAAATTATATAATATAATATTATTCATAGAAAATTTAAATTATATAATATAATATTATTCATAGAAAATTCGTGAAACGAAATGCTATTGCATGTTAAATATTGATCTAGTAAGTTGGTAGATGAAGTTATGAAGCTGCATTTTGGTTTTTGACTTTGGATTGCAATGATTTAACAAGGCGATAAAATTCTAGGGATATTGGTGGCTGAAAACACTATCTTATGTACAGAACATCAACAGATGAAGAAAGCATGACAAAGATGGTGTCGAATTCTGACATAATTCTGTCAAAGTTTAGGGGTTTAGAAGCAAAAGCAAAACCACCAAACTTTCTCATTCAGCTTTTAATTAAGCCAGAAGTGGGACTCTCTTTAGCATTTTTAAACATCACTTAACTGATATCAAGGAATTCAAACAATAGTCATTAATTGGTCTCTTGATGTACGATAAATGTACTTGACAGATCAAATTAATTTTTTGCATACTTATACGATTCTTTCACTGTTTTCTTACTCATCACCTTTGGAATTAGTGTATTGGATAGGCTGTGCTCTGCCAAACTCACGTAGAAGGCTACATGTATTGTGGACATATGTATTATGCTCAGCAAAATTGGAAAAGTTTGTGGACAGTATCGTCCAAGCACTTTGTTGGTCTATCTGATTGGGGAGGTTGAGGTATCCATTAATGACACATGAGAAAGTTTGAAAACATAGAAATGCGGGATTTTGAAATTTGAGTGCCCCAAGTATTTCCTTTGTTAGTGAGTATTATTGCCATCATCATCATCATCACCCTTTTTTGATTAGAAAATAACATTTTCGGCTACAGTGTTGGATATGGGTGCTTAATTTCTTAGAATCTTAGTACTGTACATTTACGATTATATGGACTAACTTTTCCCTTTGTTGCCTTATTTATCCCACTATTTTTGTTGTTGCAGCATCACTTGTCATCTCTGCTTGCTTCCACAGATGCAGATGTTGTGGAGGCTTGTTTGCAGACTTTGGCTTCTTTTTTGAAGAAATCCATTGGAAAGTACATTATGAGGGATGCTTCCCTGAACTCAAGATTATTTTCTTTTGCCCAGGGTTGGGGGGGTAAAGAAGAAGGGCTAGGATTGATTCCATGTGCTTTACTTATATCTGACCCCATTGCTCTTGAGTTGGGTAGCACTCTGCATTTTGAATTTTATTCTGTGAATGAAACTTCAGTTGAACCCACCTCTACAGAACAGTTAACAACAGGTTTACAAATTATACACATGGCTGATGTCAATGAAAGAAAAGAGTCTGATCTTGAACTTCTGAATAAGTTAGTAGTAGAATATAAAGTTCCCCATAACTTGAGATTTTCTCTTTTGACAAGGTTGCGGTTTGCTAGGGCTTTCAGTTCCCTAGAATCAAGGCAGCAATATACTTGTATCCGCCTCTATGCCTTCGTAATTCTTGTTCAAGCATGTAGTGATACTGATGACCTGGTTTCTTTCTTCAATGCTGAGCCAGAGTTCATCAATGAACTGGTTACTATGTTGAGTCTTGAAGATGCAGTTCCGGAAAAGATTCGGATTCTAAGTCTTCTTTCCTTGGTTGCTCTTTGTCAAGACAGGTCACGCCAGCCTACTGTACTGACAGCTGTAACTTCTGGTGGGCATCGCGGCATTCTCTCTAGCCTTATGCAGAAAGCAATTGGTTCAGTTGTTAGTAATTCATCAAAGTGGTCTGTTGTTTTTGCTGAGGCTCTTTTGTCTCTAGTTACAGTTTTAGTCTCATCATCATCAGGCTGCTCAGCCATGCGAGAAGCAGGATTTATCCCCACCCTTCTACCTTTATTGAAAGATACTGACCCTCAGCACTTGCATTTGGTTAGCACAGCTGTACATGTTTTGGAAGCATTTATGGATTACAGCAATCCTGCAGCCGCTCTTTTTCGAGATTTGGGTGGTCTAGGTGATACCATATCACGCCTGATGGTTGAAGTCTCTCATGTTGAAAATGGTTCAAAGCAGCAAAGTACTTCCACAGACCTTGATAGTTCGGAGTATGGCTGTTCTGATATGACTACAGATACTTCTGCTGAGCTTGATAGTCTGCAACCTCTTTACTCTGAGGCATTGGTTTCCTATCACCGTCGGTTGTTGATGAAAGCCTTATTGCGTGCTATATCGCTGGGAACTTATGCTCCCGGGACAACTGCTCGTATGTATGGCGCAGAAGAGAGCTTGTTACCGCATTGCTTGTGTATAATATTCAAAAGGGCAAAAGATTTTGGTGGGGGTGTCTTCTCACTTGCAGCTACCGTGATGAGTGATGTAATTCACAAAGATCCTACCTGCTTTCCAGTCCTAGAAGCAGCTGGTCTTCCTTCTGCCTTTATGGATGCCATAATGGATGGTGTTCTTTGCTCATCCGAAGCCATTACTTGTGTACCACAGTGTCTAGATGCATTGTGTTTGAACAGCAATGGTCTTCAAGCTGTGAAAGAACGCAATGCTTTGAGGTGCTTCGTTAGAGTTTTCACTTCCAGACAGTACTTGCGAGTTCTTGCTGCTGATACTTCGGGCTCCTTATCAAGTGGCCTGGATGAACTAATGCGCCATGCTTCCTCATTGCGTGGACCAGGTGTGGACATGCTGATTGAGATATTGACAAAAATTGCGAAAATTGGATCTGGGCTTGACTCAGCATCTCAATCAACAGAAAATCTTAGCAGCTCTCAACCTATTCCAATGGAAACTGAACCTGAGAATAAAGGTGTGGTTTTAGTTGATGGCATCGATTCATGCAAGCCAGGAAGTTCTGAGCAATCATCAGACTTAGTCCCTGATGCATCATTAGCAAATGTTGAATCATTTTTGCCTGATTGTATAAGCAATGTTGCTCGTCTTCTTGAAACCATTCTTCAAAATTCTGATTCTTGCCGTATTTTTGTTGAGAAGAAGGGAATTGAGTGTATCCTACAATTGTTTTCTTTGCCTCTCTTGCCTCCTTCGGTATCTCTTGGTCAAAGCATAGCTCTTGCCTTCAAAAACTTCTCTGCTCAGCATTCTGGGTCACTTGCTCGTGTGGTTTGTTTGTTCGTTCGAGAACATTTGAAATCAACAGATGTACTTTTGAGTTCGATCAACAGATCCCAACTAGCTCAGGTTGAAGTCTCTCAGAGAGTAAAGATCTTGAAGGGCCTCTCTACTTTGGAAGGAATATTGTCTCTTTCTAATTCTCTGCTAAAAGGAGCAACTACCATTTTTTCTGAACTGGGTTCAGCAGATGCAGATGTATTAAAAGACCTTGGAAAGGCTTACAGGGAAATTCTGTGGCAATTATCTCTGTGCTGTGAGTTGAAGGTGGAGGAGAAACGAAATGTTGATGTGGAGCCTGAAAGTTCAGATACAATTCCATCTAATGTTGCTGGAAGGGAGAGTGATGATGATTCTAATATTCCATCTATCAGATACATGAATCCCTTCTCATTCAGGAGTAGTTCTCACCCACAATGGGGAATTGGGCGTGATTTTGCATCAGTGGTTCGCTCAAGTGAAGTTTCGAGTCACCGCAGTCGACATAGTGTGGCTCGTCTTCGTGGTGGCAGGACTAGGAGGCATTTGGAAGCCTTGCAAATTGATTCTGAAGCTGGAGCAAGTAGTAGCGAGGCTCAGCCACATGGAATGAAAAAGAAGAGTCCAGAAGTTGTGGTTCTAGATAACCTAAGTAAGCTTGCTTCAACTATGCGATCTTTCTTCACTGCTCTTGTGAAAGGCTTCACTTTACCAAATCGCCGGAGGACTGAAACTGGATCCTTAAGTTCAGCTTCAAAGAGTATTGGAACCGCCCTAGCAAAAGTTTTTCTTGAGGCGCTGGGTTTTCCAGATCCCAACTCTGGGGTTGACATCTCACTATCAGTCAAGTGTCGCTATCTTGGAAAGGTTGTTGATGACATGGCAGCTCTTACATTTGATAGTAGGCGGCGAACTTGTTACACTGCAATGATTAACAAATTTTACGTCCATGGGACCTTTAAGGAGCTTCTTACAACATTTGAAGCAACAAGTCAGTTGTTGTGGAATGTTCCTTATGCTATGTCCTCATCAGGTGGTAAAAATGAAAAAATTGGTGACATGAGCAAACTGTCTCAGAGTTCGTGGCTCCTTGATACGCTGCAGAGTCATTGTCGTGAGCTTGAGTATTTTGTAAATTCTGGGTTAGTATTGTCATCAACCTCAGGATCCCAGGCTCAGCTGCTCGTTCAGCCCGTTGCTGTTGGTCTGTCCATTGGGTTGTTCCCTCTTCCTAGAGATCCAGAATCATTTGTACGCATGTTGCAGTCTCAAGTACTGGATGTGATACTTCCTGTCTGGAACCATCCAATGTTTCCCAATTGCAGTCCTGGTTTCATCACTTCAATTATTTCTCTGATCACCCACATATACAATGGCGTTAGTGATGCAAAACAAAATCGCAATGGATTACCTGGAACAGCGAACCAGCGTTTTATGCCGCCACCTCCAGATGAGGCTACCATTTCTACCATTGTTGAGATGGGATTTTCTAGAGCAAGAGCCGAGGAGGCTCTGAGACGAGTGGAAACAAATAGTGTTGAGATGGCCATGGAATGGTTGTTTAGTCATGCCGAAGATCCTGTGCAGGAGGATGATGAACTAGCCCGTGCTCTGGCCTTATCCCTAGGAAATTCAACAGAAACACCTAAAGTTGATGGGACTGACAAGTCTGCTGATGCATTGGCTGAAGAGGGTCAGGCCAAGACACCTTCTATGGATAATATCCTGGCTGTGTCAATGAAATTGTTTCAGGGTTGTGATTCTATGGCTTTCCCGCTGACAGATTTACTGGGAACTCTTTGCAGCAGGAGCAAGGGGGAAAATCGCTCAACAGTAATTACTTATCTCGTTCAGCAATTAAAGCTTTGTCCACTTGATTTTTCCAATGATAGCTGTGCACTGGGTATGATTTCGCATACTTTAGCATTACTGCTTTCTGAAGATGGAACTAGCCGGGAAATTGCGGCGCAAAATGGGGTTGTCTCTACTGCAGTTAATGTCTTGATGAATTTTATGGAGAGAACAGAGGTATCACAAGAGCTCCTTGTCCCTAAATGCATCAGTGCATTACTTCTTATATTGGATGATTTGGTACAGTCTAGGCCTAAAATATCTGGGGAGGCTGATGAGGGGATGGTTCCAGGATCCTTATCTGGGTTGTCTGGAAATCAAGCACCATCTGAAGCAATAAAGGAAAAATCAATTCGTGCTGATTCTTGCAAGGATGAATCTGCTAAGGATGGTTCTGTGTTTGAAAAGATTCTTGGAAAACCAACTGGTTACTTGACAGTGGAGGAGAGTCGTAAAGTACTTGGAATTGCTTGCGACATGATAAAAAGGCATGTACCCCCTATTATTATGCAGGCTGTTCTTCAGTTATGTGCTCGCTTGACAAAATCACATGCTCTGGCTGTGCATTTCCTTGAATGTGGGGGTATGGTTTCCCTTTTTGGTCTTCCAAGAAGTTGCTTCTTTCCTGGGTATGACACTTTAGCATCTGCTATTGTTCGACATCTTCTTGAAGATCCTATAACATTGCAAACAGCTATGGAATTGGAGATACGCCAAACACTGAGTGGAAGCATGCATGGAGGGCATTTATTGGCGAGAACATTTTTGACGTCTATGGCACCTGTTATATCCAGAGACCCGGAGGTCTTTATGAGAGCAGTAGCTGCTGTCTGTCAGATGGAGTCATCAGATGGGAGGTGCATTATCGTGCTATCTAAAGATAAAGATAAAAAAACTTCTGGCTTTCAGACTGGAGTATCTACTAATGAATGCATAAGACTAACTGAAAATAAGGTACATGATGGGTCTAGTAAGTACTCAAAAGCCCACAAAAAAGCTTCAGCAAATCTTACTCAAGTGATTGATTGCCTACTTGAAATTGTGTCAACTTATCCTTCTTACCGTGGGGATGGTGACTCGAGAGGACATGTCAGTGCTATGGACGTAGATGAACCGACCAACAAAGTGAAGGGTAAATCAAAGGTTGATGAAACAATAAAGATAGGAACAGATGGTTTGTCGGAGAGATCGGCTGCCCTCGCTAGAGTGACCTTTGTTCTCAAATTGCTGAGTGATATCATGCTTATGTATGTTCATGTTGTTGGAGTAATCTTGCGACGAGGTCTGGAAATGTACCAACAGCGTGGGTCTAGTAATTTTGAATATCCTGGACATGGGGGTGTAGTCCATCATGTTCTACATCGTCTTCTTCCGCTGGTAACAGATAAGTCTGCTGGCCCTGATGAATGGAGAGACAAGCTCTCTGAAAAAGCTTCCTGGTTTTTGGTTGTTTTGGCTGGCCGCTCCAGTGAGGGAAGGAGAAGGGTAGTGAATGAACTAGTCAAAGCATTGTCTTTATTTACAAATATTGAGAGCAATTCTTCTAGTGGCAACTTATTACCTGATAAGAAAGTCTTTGCCTTTGTCGATTTGGTATATTCTATCTTGTCAAAGAATTCTGCATCTGGCAACTTACCTGTTTCTGGGTGTTCACCCGACATTGCTAAAAGTATGATAGATGGAGGGATTGTGCATTGCCTCTCAGGCATTCTTCAGGTAATTGACTTGGACCACCCTGATGCACCAAAAGTGGTGAATCTCATACTCAAATCTTTGGAGAGCTTGACAAGGGCTGCAAATGTTAGTGAACAAATCTCCAGGGCTGATACACTGGATAAGAAAAAGGTGAATGGTTCAATTGGAAGGTCTGATGCAATGGGTGTTGTAGCTACATCTTCTCAACAATTACAATCCGCTGAAAATAGGAGTTCTGAACAAGGACATACTGGGAGTTCTGGTTCTGAAGCTGTGCCCCCAGTTGATTCTCTGGATGATGGTAATCGAAATCCAAATCCAACCGAGTTGGAAGATCCAGCTACTGATACACCTTTGGATCTCGGGGATGATTATATGCGGGAGGATATGGAGGAAAGTGGTGCCTTACCCAATGGTGAACAAATAGAGATGCCATTTCATGTAGAAAATAGAGATGATGATATGAATGAAGAAGATGACATGGGTGATGATGGAGAGGATGAGGATGAGGATGAAGATATAGCTGAAGATGGCACTGGCTTAATGTCCTTGGCTGACACAGATGTGGAGGACCATGATGATACTGGCTTGGGAGATGAGTATAATGATGACATGGTTGATGAGGAGGATGATGATTTCCATGAAAATCGTGTCATTGAGGTTAGGTGGAGGGAAGCACTTGATGGGTTAGATCATTTGCAGGTTCTTGGACAACCTGGAGCAGGGGGAGGGCTAATTGATGTGTCAGCTGAAGCCTTTGAAGGTGTGAATGTTGATGACTTCCTTGGGATTCATAGATCTTTTGGCTTTGAGCATCGTCGTCAGGCCAATAGAACTAATGAGCAGTCAGTTACAGAAGCGAATGGCCTTCAACATCCTCTCCTTTCAAGGCCATCAACTTCTGGTGATTTGGTTTCAATGTGGTCATCTGCTGGGAATTCATCCCGGGATTCAGAAGGCCTTTCTGCTGGTAACCATGATCTAGCTCATTTTTATATGTTTGATGCTCCTGTTCTTCCTTATGACAATGCACCAACTAATCTATTTGGTGATCGGCTGGGTGGTTCTGTGCCACCCCAACTAGCTGATTTTTCTGTTGGTTTAGAGTCCTTGCGTGGATCAGGTCGGAGAGGGCCAGGTGATGGCCGCTGGACTGATGATGGCCAACCCCAAGGTGGTGGTCAAGCAGCAGCCATTGCTCAAGCAGTTGAAGAGCAGTTCATATCGCAATTAAGCATTACAGATCCAACTGATAATACTTCTGAAAGACTTGCACAGAACCTTGGATTACCAGAAATGCAGGAGGCTGATCTAGTTGTGGCCACTGATAATCATCTGGCAGAAGAGGTCGGTGAAACTGGATCTCAATTTAATTTTGTAATATTTATATTAATAATTGCCAAGATAATCAACTGAACATCTACTGTCACAGGAAGTAAACGCAGAGGCTGTTGCTGAACCAACAAGTGGCAGCGATCAAGTCATAGAAGGTCGGCCAAGTGAGATCGGTATGGATTGCATGGAGACCGGGGACATAAATGCTATTGACCAAGAGCCACTGGAGGCATCTGCAGGTTCTGTTGCTCTGGATTGTGTGCCTTTTGATAGGGCAAATGATCTTGTAAATTCCTGCAATCTGCCATCTCAGGCTGAGGGTTCTGATAGATCCTTGGGACCAGATAGCCAATCTAATTGTCATGCACTTTTGGACTCTGTAGCCGATATTGCAGGTCAAGGCAATCATGATTCGTCAGTTCCAGAAATTGCAGATGTCAATATGAATGCTACAAACATGGAAAGAGATCCAGTGGATTCAGGATTACCTCTCTCTGGGGTTAATCTAGAGGAACCATCATCAGCACTGCAAAATAGTCATGTGGTACAAGAGGCAGGCCCAACAGATGAAAGTAGTTTGGACAATGAGGCTTCCAATGCTAATGGTATAGATCCAACATTTTTGGAGGCACTTCCAGAAGATCTTCGTGCCGAGGTTCTTGCTTCTCAGCAAGCTCAGTCTGCTCCTACACCCACTTATGCACCTCCTAGAGTTGAAGACATTGATCCAGAGTTTTTAGCTGCTCTTCCTCCTGATATTCAAGCAGAAGTTCTTGCACAACAACGAGCACAAAGGATTGCACAGCAATCAGAAGGACAGCCAGTTGACATGGACAATGCTTCAATTATTGCTACTTTTCCCGCTGATCTGCGTGAAGAAGTCAGTTCCTTCAACTCTCAATGTTATTACTTAAAATAATCTATTTTCTTCTCTTAATTTACTTCCTTGGGTTGTATCTGCTAGGTGCTTTTGACATCTTCAGAAGCTTTATTATCTGCACTGCCATCTCCATTACTTGCTGAAGCACAAATGCTTAGAGACAGAGCAATGAGTCACTACCATGCTCGCAGCTTGGTTGGAAGCCAAAGACTAAACACTCGGGGGAATAGATTTGGTCATGATAGGCAGACAGTTATGGACCGGGGTGTTGGAGTCAATATTGGTAGGAGGGCATCTTTAGTTTCTGAGAACTTGAAGTTGAATGAATTTGAGGGAGAACCACTTTTGGATGCTGATGGCCTGAAAGCATTAATCCGACTATTACGTTTGGCACAGGTAACAATATTACCCATTGAATTATACTGTAAATGAATGACTGTACTCTAAAGTCCTCGACCTATGCGAATTCTTTTTGTAATTTATCTCTTTATATAATGTGAGATCAACACTTGGTGAAATTTTACTTTGGAAACGGCCTTCTCAATAGCCTGTAACCTTGAAGTTAGTTTCATCTCTTCATTGACAGAATCCAATTTATGAATAACTTATTCAACATAATCATGGAGCTGAATATTTCTTTATTTTTCACTTTTAGCCTCTTGGGAAGGGTCTACTGCAGAGGCTTTTGTTGAACTTGTGCTCACACAATGATACAAGAACTACACTTGTCCAACTTCTGCTTGATATGGTAAAGCCTGGTACTGTGGGCACCATTGGTTCATTGACGTCAATGAATACACAGAGGCTTTATGGATGCCAGTCAGATGTTGTTTATGGCCGATCTCAACTTTGTGACGGTAATTCTTATTTCCCCTCTTTTCCTGGTGATGAGATTTTATATTTATCTCTTGCATCTTACAAGGAGGGTTCTGCATTATTTAGGTGTTCCCCCACTTGTGTTGCGAAGGGTACTTGAGAATCTGACCTATCTGGCTACTAATCATTCTGGTGTAGCCAGTCTTCTATTCCACTTTGAGGATTCAAATGTTCCGGATTTTGCAAATAAAAACCAGCCAGAAGGAAAAAGCATAAAAGGTAAGGATAAAATTATTGGAGGCCAGCATCATACATATGTTTCTGGAAGCTCAGAGAACAAGGATGTCCCTTTGATAGTGCTTCTGAAACTTTTAAGTGAACCACTGTTCTTACGTAGTATTGCGCACCTTGAGCAGGTCTGTTTTATGATGCCTAATTCATTTTGAAAAGTTTATGGTAAAATTAGTAATGCTTTTGTTGTTGTTTACTGGAAGGTCATGGGTCTACTACAAGTGGTGGTGTACACTGCAGCGTCCAAAGTGGATATTCAGTCTAGTGTCGAAGAAACAATACCTCCTGCTCAGACTCCTCCTGGAAATGAAACTATCAGTGATACTCAGAAAGATGCTCATGTATTGCAAGGGGAGTCTTGTCAACTTGACCAAAAGTCCAGTGCTTTGAATACCAAATCAGATGGTCAGAGAAGTATTAGGACTTACGATATTTTCCTACTGATGCCCCATTCAGATCTGCGTAATCTATGTGGTCTTCTTGGGCATGAAGGGTACTAGTTTCATTATCTGAGATCCTGAATATTCATTATTACTTCTGTTGAGTTTGATGCAACTGGTTGCTTTGTTATTCATGATTGATTGAGTTCTTATGCCAATTCAATCTGCAACTCTTTTTTTTTTTTTTTAATGGTTTTTTGTTCTAGAGTAGTTGACACTGTAATTGAAATGAGCTTTGATCTGTATTGCTTCTAAATCAGGCTTTCAGAAAAAGTTTACACTCTGGCTGGTGATGTGCTGAGGAAATTTGCCTCTGTTGCTGCTGTTCATCGCAAGTTTTTCATTGTGGAGCTTTCAGAGTTAGCCCAAAGGTTGAGCAGCCCAGCTGTTAATGAACTTGTTACACTTAGAGATACACACATGCTGGGTTTGAGTGCTGGGTCCATGGCTGGGGCTGCTGTTCTTCGTGTTCTGCAGATTCTCAGTTCGCTCACTGCTGTTGGCAGTGACAAAGCCAAAGCGAATGATGACAGTGGCAAGGACAGAGTGACAAATGAGGAACAGGAAGAGCATGCTACAATGTGGAAGTTGAATGTGGCATTGGAGTCATTGTGGAAAGAACTGAGTGAATGCATTAGTTCAATGGAATTGGAGTTAAATCAGAACTTCCACTCTTCAGTTGTCTCAAACATTAGCATGGGGGACCAGATCCAGGGTTCTTCTTCAACATCTCCTTCTCTTCCTCCTGGAACTCAGAGACTACTGCCTTTCATTGAGGGTTTTTTCGTTCTGTGTGAAAAATTGCAGGCAAACAATTCAGTATTGCAGCAAGATCATTCCAATGTGACAGCAAGAGAAGTGAAAGAATCTGCTGAGAGTACAGTTCCCTCATCTATTAAAAGTGTTGATTCTTACAGGATAGTTGATGGATCCCTCACATTTGTGAGGTTTGCTGAGAAGCACCGTCGCCTTCTTAATGCTTTTGTGAGGCAGAATCCTGGTTTATTGGAAAAATCACTCTCGATGCTTCTTAAAGCCCCTCGTCTGATTGATTTTGACAACAAAAGGTCTTATTTTCGATCCAGGATACGGCAGCAGCTTGACCAACACCTCTCAGGTCCTCTGCGTATTAGTGTTAGAAGAGCATACATTTTAGAAGATTCCTATAATCAACTCCGCATGCGACCTAGTCAAGACCTTAAGGGAAGGTTGAATGTTCATTTTCAAGGGGAAGAGGGTATTGATGCTGGTGGCTTGACTAGGGAATGGTATCAATTACTATCAAGGGTCATCTTTGACAAAGGAGCTTTGCTTTTCACTACAGTTGGAAATAATGCAACTTTTCAGCCAAATCCAAATTCTGTATATCAAACTGAACATCTCTCTTACTTCAGATTTGTTGGCCGTGTGGTAATTGTCTTGTGAATGTTTCGCGAACTTGGTTTTTTGTTTCATCTGTTCATCTTTTCATTTACTGACATTGTATGACATGTTTCTTATAGGTAGCCAAGGCACTGTTTGACGGACAGCTGGTTGATGTATATTTTACACGGTCCTTCTACAAGCATATCCTCGGCGTGAAGGTGACTTATCATGATATTGAGGCTGTGGATCCCGATTACTATAAAAATTTGAAATGGATGCTTGAGGTGAGTGAGGATCGCTTAATTAAGCTAAAAATTCGTAACTTAGTTCCTAATGAAGTATTTTGGTTCTTTGTCCTCTGCAGAATGATGTGAGTGACATACCTGATCTGACATTCAGCATGGATGCAGATGAAGAAAAGCACATTCTTTATGAGAAAACAGAGGTAGAGAGATGGTCTTTTATCTGTAATTTGTTTGAGATTCAAGATTTGAGAGCTCGTTACAATTATATTTGGTATCATCCCACCAGAACTTAATTCCATTTCCTGAACATGCCTATAATTGAAAGGTTACTGATTATGAGCTCAAACCGGGAGGAAGAAATATAAGAGTGACAGAGGAGACGAAGCATGAATATGTAGACCTTGTTGCTGATCATATTTTGACCAATGCCATCCGGCCTCAAATAAATTCATTCCTTGAGGGTTTCAATGAATTAGTACCACGGGAACTTATATCCATTTTCAATGATAAGGAGCTAGAGTTATTGATAAGTGGCCTTCCAGAGATTGATTGTAAGTTGGAAAGCATTATCTACTTTGTCAGCTTATCCAGATCTTTTATTTATTGTGAAACATCTTAAGGATTTTGATGTCTTTGCAGTGACTGATCTGAAGGCCAACACCGAGTATACTGGTTATACAGCAGCATCTAATGTTGTTCAGTGGTTTTGGGAGGTTGTTGAGGGATTCAACAAGGAAGATATGGCAAGATTACTCCAATTTGTTACAGGAACTTCAAAGGTGATTCACCTGAAACTGGGATTTTTTTTAGTTTTTGCGAACACTGGTCAGTTATTTATTCCTATAATCAACATCATCTGCATTTATTGAAGACATAGAATCTGATATTTCAATGTAGTTAATTAGATTGATTTAGTTATTTAGTTTTCTTGAGAGAGAAAGGTGTGCAGGAGAATCATGAAACTTCTGTGCCAATGTTGAAATTTAGCATGTTTTGTGAGATGTCTGTACTGTTAAGGTTTTGTTACGACTATTGTTATATTGTTCCTACACTATCTTTTACCGTTCCTTGTTTGAACGCTCTTGGTTGTGCCCCATGTTAATAGTTGTCACTTCTCTTATATTACTTCTTAGACCACTAAGTGTTGCTTTACATTTGGTGTCAATGTCATCGGTTGAATCTACAGATTGTTGCAACTACTGAGAGTTTGTATGTGGTTCTCAGTGATTATAATCTGTTAATGCCTTTGCCTGACCGATTGCTCTTCATTCATGTCCATCCTGACTGAGGTTTCATTCGCACCATGGACAGTGATATCTACTGATTGAATAGTGTGAGATTAGTTTGTATTTCACTATTCTTTCTGAAGGACTAATTGGTGTTGTTGGTCTGACAGGTTCCTTTAGAAGGTTTTAAGGCTCTGCAAGGCATATCAGGTCCACAGAAGTTTCAGATTCACAAAGCATATGGAGCTCCTGAGAGACTTCCTTCGGCTCATACCTGGTAAAATTTTCTATTTAGGGATATGGCTTCCTAGGGACTAGGGGTATCGAGCTAACAAATGGTGTTATAATTGATGGCTTATCCTACCTTGATGACAGCTTTAACCAACTGGACCTTCCTGAGTACTCCTCAAAGGAACAGCTCCAAGGACGTTTATTGTTGGCAATCCACGAAGCCAGTGAAGGATTTGGGTTTGGTTGAATCATGACTTAATGCAGTTGTGGTTGATGGATTCTTCATCGGAATGTACATGTACGTCAATGATTTTGTTTGCTGGATTCTCAATATCAAGACATTATATATCTTCTTTGATCTGTTACGTCACTTTGGATTTTGGTGAAATTGAGAAGATAAGTTTCTTCATTTGCAGTGGCGAAGTGTCCATTGTGACACGGGGATGGATGTCATTTCTACGTATTGAGGGAGGCAGATTGCTTTGGAGAGGTTTATGTTGCTAGCTGGGGAAGCCTGTGTATCATAAAAGTAAGGCAGTGACACGAGTTTTCACCTCAATCCTGTAGTATATATAATTTGTGCTCGAACGACCACCGATGGAAGGAGGAGGAAGCTGAAGCTGAAGTTGGGAAGGGAGACAATTTATGTTGCATGCTCCTTTTATATCCATAGATTTATTCATCTTATCTAGAGGCCAATTGGCCCTGCCATGGTGATGGGGTGCCATTAACATATTAGTATTTTCGAATAAAACGATGTTGGGGGCAGTAATATAATTGCTAGTTTTTGCCTTGTATTTATTTGTACAGGCTTTGGCGTTTTCGAAAGTAGTGTTCATCGCATGCCATCTGCTGCTTTTAAATTCCAATTCACTTCTTCAGTGATAGAGAGATAGAATATAAGTAAAAGCAAACTCACCTACACTGCATTTCTTTTCTTTTTTTAAAAAAAAAATAATAGAAATACAACTATTTAAACTTAAATTACACTGCATTTCCAAGATCATTGCACTTCCATATGCTAATCTTCAATATCTTTTTACATTCATTCTAATGTATTCAAATTCTATCAACTATTTTAGTTCAATATTTATGTTGGATGGAATGGTTGGTTTATTTACCGATTTGTGATGGATAGGTCATTGGCATGAAACCTATGAAATTCCCTCGAATTCCATCACTTCACCAATTTAGTGTTATTTATTTAAAGGAATTGTGGGTTGAGTTAAATAAAATACTAAAATAATCACAAATATCTTCCAAGTTATTCTTGTTATGCAAAAATAATACTCCCTCCGTCCCGGCTGAATTGTCCCGAGTTGACCGGGCACAATAACCAAGGAGTGTGAGTGTAAAGTAAGTTGAGTGGAATTAATATTTTATTGTTGAGTGTGAAAAAGTTGCCTTTTTAAGTAATGAGACAATTGAGGTGGGACGGACGAAAAAGAAAAATGGGACAATTGAGGTGGGACGGAGGGAGTAATAATTATAAACATGGGATCGGACGGTGCAAGTTGCACAACACAGGCTGGAATGGATGCATTGCCATTGCCTACTTTACAAAATTATATTTATGCCCTCTCTTTTCTTTTTCTTTTTCTTTTTCTCAACACACCCACCCACTACTTATTCAATGACAATCTTATGCATGAATATATACAAGATTTTTCTTTATACACATTTTGCTCAACAAATCGTACTTACCATAAATAATAATAATATGCACATTTCATTCACATATTTTCTTTATTTTTATATACTACTAGTTGTAGTTATCTGAAAAAGTTTTTTTTTTTTTTTTAAATACTAATTCCAATACACGGATTGCTTCCTCGCTCGTCATCTACATATAATATATGAATAAATACATATGTATATATAGTCTACACTGACGACTAAACCCATCTCTCCCCCTCTCTCTATCTCTCTCTAAAATTTACTGCTCAAATCATTCTTGTGCTTTGCAACCTCTGTCGCTGAGAATTCATGTCGGTATGCAGTCGAAATTCTTATGCTTCTTGCTTATTGTTGGATTCCTTATTGATTGGATTTGAGTCGGATTCTAATTCCCCCGGTAAATTGCATCGGCGAAACTTATCGTTTTGTTTCCGGTTTCATGAGCTTTTATTTTTTTTGATCGACCGCTATGTTTGTTTGGGGCTATGTTTTCAGAGGTTTGGGTGAATCCGAATGTTTATTACATCTTTTAGTTTTGGTTGTTCGCTGCTTCGACTGGATGCTGCCTTTTTTTATTTAGGGAATTTTGATGTTCGGTAAATTCTTTCCTCATGTGATCTTCGGGTAAAATCAAAAGAACAGTTACTCTCAAAGATGCAGATTTTGCCTTGCGCTCAATCTGAAAAAGGGAACATGAGTAAGAATCGGATTGTGATGAGAATAGGAAATTATTGAATTTAGCTTTTCGGACTATTTTCCTCGAAACGTTTCTATATTTATCTGATTAGTTCTGAAAATGAGAATCTTGATCAATGAATTTGGTTTTAAATGCTATGTTTTGCTTTGATCAATGAATTTTTGGTATGTTACTATATTTCAGTTGTCTTCATTATATTTTCATAATCGTAAAATATTTGCCCCTAAATAACCTAACTTTCTTTTTATAAGATATTATAAGATTTTTTTGACAAAACATTACTTTCCACCAAACTTCAGGATTAATTTACTTGTATATATTTTTCAATTCAGTTGATCATATTCATTTTCCTGCGTTTATGAGTATTGTACTGTTTCAGACTCCATGGTCTATACAAATCCAAGTAAAATTGCTCTACTAGCAACGCGTGGTCATTGGGTTTCAACATGTTTTATGTTGCTGCTTTTGTCACCTATGAAGTTTGTCCATTTAAAGTGCTCCTGTCAATCACAATGTAGAAGATGTCTTATGTCCATTGATCATGAGTGCACATTTCGTTTTTTTATTTGGCTTTACTACCATTTCTAATAAAATTATTATACTTGTGTACCTTAAATGACTCCCTTCTCAAATCCTTTTATGTGAGAATTGGTATGAGTATTGGAGTGGAGTGGAAAGGGAATGAACATGTTTTTGGTTCATTCCCCACTTTTGGGGAGTGGAAGTTCTTGTGCGAGATGATTCCCCCACAGGCCCCTCACCAAGCACCCCATTTGTTTGTAATATCTCCTGGACTGTTTTTTTGGTTAGAGTCTGTGTATAAGGAGTAATTTTACTGTCCAAAATTATTTTGTTTTCTGCCTATCAATGTTGTACATTTGTACACAATCATTTCTTTTTCTTAGTTGAAGCAGATGACTCTTTTTCAATTATCCTGTTGTTTATTTTTAGGGAATGACGATGGGAGCTATCCAGTAGTTACAAAGACTTAATTAATGTTTGCTATATGCTTGTCAAGCTACTCATTCCTTCTATGGGTCATGATGGCATGATTGACTTAACAATTATCTGATTGGGTGTTTTGTTCAGTTTGCAATATGCATTTAGCTTCTGCTTGGCTCTTTATTTTTATCTTGAGTACCATTTTTTCGAAGTTAAGTACTGAATGGCTGGATATTGACAATGAGTGAACTTTTGTTGCTTGTAAAGTTCACCTTGGTACTGGTATCATTTTAGCAAACCTCGTCAACTTGAAGAGACTTTGATTGTGCCTTGCTATCTACAAACTGAGTTTTTCAGCCCTTTTAATGCTTATCATTTTACAGTGACATGAATATGCATTTGCCTCAATTTTACTCCCTTAGCTAATTGGTCTCATATGGCTATTATGTGGTTTCTCCTAATCTTCACCTTTAGCCAAATTGTGTCATCATACTGGTCTTGATTCTGTTCCTGTTGTGTACTTCTCTACACTATTCCACATCACACTCTGGTAGTCTATCTGTGAAATAGTCTCCCTAAAAAGTCCAAATTAGTTATCTAGTTAGAATAAATTTAGTTTCACCTATTTTCTTAATAGTTATGTTTACTTTTGCCTTGTATATCTGCAGGAGAAGGGGCGGCCATTACCAAAGTTTGGTGAATGGGATGTTAATGATCCTGCTTCAGCCGAGGGATTTACTGTAATATTTAACAAGGCCCGTGATGAGAAAAAGACAGGTGGGAAACCAGATTCTCCTACCAAGGTGGATACGAATACAAATTATGGAGCAGAACCTATAAAACCTCAGGGTGTAAGTTGTTCATTTGATATCCTGCATGTCAGCATTGTGTGCACAAGTAAAGCTTTCTTTTTAGGCATGTCTGGTGGTATATATTCTACAAACCACCTATTCATCGTTATATGTGACTGACTGTAGCAGTGTTGCTTTTGATTCAATTTCTTCATCCATATTTTACAATATGGATGTGTTGCAGATTGGTTATATTCGATTGAACTAGTTTTATGGAGCTTGTCCATGTGGGTGTTTGTGTTGCAGAAAAAATGGTTTTGCTGCATGCAGAGCCCAAACGCAGAATCCTGATCGTGCAATGTGTATGTGTAGAGGGCAAATGTAGAGTGCATATTATATAAGAAATTGGAGCTGCAGGTGGCATTAGGCAATTCCATTCGGTGTGTTGTAAAACTGCGTTCCTGTTTTGTGGGCAACAAATTTGATGAAAATTATGTGTGTTCTGTTGTGGATCATGATTTACGCTGCTTATTATGCTTTTTTTTTTTTTTTTTTTTGCTATTTCTGACGTGTATATTATTTTCGACTCGAGTTGAGTCGATTCTCTGTTAATTACCATTTCGACCATTTATTCGCCTCTCTCTCTCTCTCTCTCCAGAATTTCCGTTTGCCAATGCATCTTAACTAGTACGTGATATTAGACATTTGATTTTGGGTTTGCGGTAAAAGCATCTTGTATATGATTCCTTCCTCGTGGATTTAAACTTTTTAGAAATATTTGGTGTGTGTATTTAAATTAATGCAATATTATTAGACACCTGATTTTTTTGGGGAAAAAAGACAAGAAAATGTAAAATCAACATTCGAAAACATAAGAAAATGTAAAATCAACATTCGAAAACATAATACTCCCTCCGTCCCTTATAAGTAGTCCCTTTTCTTTTCGGCACGGAGATTAAGAATTGTGAGTGTAGTGGAATTAATATTTTATTGGTGAGTGTGAAAAAGTTTGTCATTTTAGGAAAGTGGGACTAATTTATGGGACAAACAAAAATGGGAAGTGAGACTACTTCAACGGGACGGAGGGAGTAGAATTTAGCGAAAATGTAAGCGCCACCGTGTCGTGTATGAAGTCTTAAAATGTCTAGTTAAGATTCGTAGTAGATTTGTGCGTGTCCATTAAATGCAACTCCAAAAATAATAATGAAATAGAATTTTAGAAAAATAAAAAGATATTTTACTTTTTCTTGACTTCTGTGGCTGCAGCAAACTGTCGTTGAACTTGCGAATCTCAGAGAATGATTGATAATACTTGGGAAAAAAAAAAAGAAAAAAAAAAGCTACTTTTGTTGTATACTGTTCCAGCAATTTTGCATAAAAACTACATCAGCATAACTAACAAACTCCCAGAAAATTGTGCACCAAACGTACCTAATCTAGTTTATGACAGAAATGTGGGTTTTCATATAAGTTAATCGCAACTGGAACTCGAAATTCCAAAATGTTGCACTACAAATACAACCAACTTCAAACTCTAGATGCTCCGAGCTTTCTCTCAAATAAACGCCTCAAAACGTAGACTTGCAATCCGCTGGCTAAAACTAGAGCAGCTGATTCAAACAACGCTTTGTGAATCGCTCCTTTGCTCATTCTCTCATTCACTGAAACCCAAACAAACAACCATTATTACTTAGTTAACATATATTGGACACACAAAATTAAGTTGTACGAGAATAGAATACAAAACTGTTGGCATCATTTTACTTCAGACATACTAAAGAAAGATTTGAAAAATTGAAAGCACTTGCCACAGATAACCTAAATGTGAATATAAAAAAGCCAGTTACCTATAGCCTGACGATCAGTTTGAGCCTCTAGCCAATGCTGTTCGAACTGAATATTGTACAAGGCTTCCTCTAGCTTCCCAATATGCTCAAAAAGAGGCTTGAAATGCTCTGCACATGTCAATCGATATACGCGCACAAATGAAATATTCTGAACAGTTCGTCCCCTTTAAATTTAAACAGTTCATCCAAATGATTTACAGCAGGGAAAAAAAATAAAAAAGGAAAGGAGAAAAACAATCACCATCTTTAGCATGCTCGTCATGGTACAAGAAATGCCCAGCATGCACATCAAAGTCAATAGTTTCATGATACGGGGACTTGTTAGTGAAACAAAACCGGTGAACTCCTTGATGATAAGCCACAAACTCATGCTTGTCACTTGCCTTGTCGCGAACGTCGTGGATCTGCTCGCCATTTGGTCCCTTAACCTGGTTATTTTTGTGATGTTCATTGCGTCAATCTCATCATTCAAAAGCACATAACCAAATGGTGATTATAATGAGAAAATTTAGATGATCATTTTCCAGCAAACCTTGCAATATAGCTCCAAAAAGACTCTTATTTCACTGCAAATTGTACTCCCACATAAAAATGAAAATTCTCAGGTTATTCATCATAAACACTGAAGTCCAATGGAGGTCATGAGGACCCACCACCAACATACCTTTCAATGCATAGTTCATGTACAAATTTTCATAAGCAGACAGATATACCCCGTAGGGCAGATCTTTTGCAGCCATTTCCAGAATTTACAAATTATCGAGCATAAATTCATTCACATATAATATGACATTTGTAATAGCCATTTCAGAGAAAATACAGAAATAAAGGTTGCTTGTACCCCCACAAAAGTAACTGCTGCTAGAGTTTTTGACTCCTGTAAAATGAGTTCTTATAGCAGGATCTATTGGAAAATGTTGCATAGTGCCAGGAATGTGTATTAAGAACGTGATACTGATACACAGTTACACACTCATGATGTTGATTTGATTTTGAAAGAATCACAACTGACAATACCATAGAGAAAAGGAAATAAGTAGTTGCATAAGGTGCTATCAGAAAGTTGGCTTACACACATCAATTCAAATTTCAAAGTTCAAAATTCCTTCAGATTATAAAGGGCAGCATTTCTCTTCAACAAGTTACATCACTCCATTTGGCATGAAAATAACGAAATAGATTCATGTTAAATAAAAGACACCTTCACTCAGATAATTGATTTGGACAAGAAAGCTTTCAGATATTTGTGCTTCTAATATCAAATAGTCCAAGGATTAATAGAATCAAATATATAAAAAAGAGGTTTACCACGAGATCGACACCATCTTCACTGTAGTGCCATGAACCCTCGGATTTAATCACCACAAATGAGAAATGAACAGTGTTCCCATACTCCACCTTGTGAGAGAAGCACTCTTCTCTATCTATCACAAACCTAATACCAAAAGCCCCTCCAAAACTGCTTAAAATCATCAGCAGCGCAACTGCTGCAACTGGAAGCCTCATCTGCAACCCGATTCCAGAGCTTTATCATTTTTATATGATCGATTAGAATAAATAAACCATGTCAATAAAATCATTGAGTCAAACTGATAAGAAACATAAACCAAAAAAATGTTAGGGCAAATAATTTATAAGGCTCATCAGAAAATCCAGTAATTCCACTGCATAACCAAGATCGGTAGGATGTTATAAATTCCAATATCAATCATGATAATATCTCCGGATATATATCATGATAGCATCCAAACGGATTGTCCCCATTGGTAGGCTGAGCACTCCTCAAAATATAGGAAAATGTAATAGCTTATTATGTGCAATTTATATAGCAGCTGATTTGTTGAAAGGTTATCTTCTGAAGACCTCAAACACTATAATTAAAACAATAAACTGACAATATCCGCAGCAACAAACAGTGTGTATTCATGGTTTAGTGCCAATATCCCTAAATCTAAAACAAAGCTTCAGGGCTCCCAGAATCAAAATCATTACTTCCCTAATCACAAGATTAGTCCATTCCAAGCAAAAACAACGTATTCTAGTGGAGATAAATTATCCATCACAATTTTTGTATCGCAATTTTGAAAAAAAAATAAAATCAAAATCAAAATCCCGAATCTTTTCGTCAGAACCAGCGATCAAAATTGATTTTCCACACGTATGTCTGAGAAACGAAACGGATAAATAATTCCACGCGATCGAAATGGATCCTTCAATAACGAAACGCACCTTGTAAACTGGTTTGATCGTAATTCAACGCGAGGTTTTCGATAAAATGGGGCGACGTTGAAATCTATCGATGTCTGCATAGTGCGGAAGCGGGGTAGTTTGCCCGTGACATGTTTTTACTAACTCTAACCAGTAATAAGTTGACACGTGTAAATCCATTTATTAGGCTCACAAAACTCTTAGTGTCAAATTGAAAATGGAGATGGCAAAATCGATTTCGAAATATTTATTTAAATATTTTTTTTATATAAAATCTCGAAATTTCTACTCACCATATTTTTTAACATTAGATTTACTACATTTATCAAATATGCATTAACTTGCTTTTATGATTTTGAAATATAATTAGTAAAAATAATAAAATATACTCCCTCCGTCTCAACTTAATTATCTCACTTTTTTTTTTTCGTCTTTCTCAACTCAATTGTTTTGTTACTAAAAAAGTAATTTTTTCACACTCAACAATAAAATATTAATTTCAATCAATTTATTCTATATTCACGTTTCTTGGTTATTGTGTCCGGTCAATCCAAAACAATTAAATTGGGACGAAGAGAATATATTTAATTTTTATTTATTGATTCAGGAATGAACGCAACTCTATATATATACTACTTACAAATACAAATTATATTTATAAAATAGTAAAGTAAAGTATAAAGGAAAAACTGATATGCCAAAATAAAATTGATGTGTTTAAAATAGAAGTGTCAACATCGTAATTATTATGATCTTCTTTCATTTATTATAATTTAGAGATGTGAATTCCATTAGCCCTATGATATTATGAAATATGAATAATAAGGTATGTTAGATTCGAGTTGAATATTTTTTTGAATTAAAAAAATCTCGACCCGAACTTGAAAGTCTCAAAATTTATAAGCACCGAGTTTTTTAACATTGAACAAATGTAAGAAATTTTATGATAAAAATACCTTACTTGAATTAAAAGGTCACGATATACCCTTCTTAGGAATATTTGAATGTTTGAACTTATCACGTTACTTAAAAGGTTAAGTTATACATTTTTAGGAATATTTGAATGTGTTACAATTTTTAGTTAAGTTATACATTTTTAGGAATATTTGAATGTGTTACAATTTTTAGGAATATTTGAATATGTGAGTTCAAATAAATGTATTATTATTAAAAGAAATGATTGAAGGAGAATGCATGATATTTAGTGTCCATAAATTGGTAATAACAATTGTCCGAATGCATTATGCATGTAAATAGTCTACAACATTGGAGACCTCAAATTTTTTTATAGAATATATTAAAAATTAACACAACAAACAATTTTAAAGTATTTTAATTATAAATCCTTTCAAGCAGAGCAGGATTTGTGTAAACAGAAAGCAGCACTGCAGTGGATGCTATAACAAACGACTTCAACGTAACAGAAGCAGGGATGCTCCCCTTGTCCCTCCTCAAAAACAATGCCTCGTACACCGGCAAATTCAGCATCACCACGGATCCACAGATCGCCAGCTGCGGCAACAATGGTGCCCACAAAACCCCCCAAACCAAGCTGAAGAGGTTGAGCAGAGCAAGGGTGGCAAGGATGACCATCATCACAGACGAGCCCCCGAATTGGATCACTCCCTTCTTGTACCTCTTCTCCGCTTCCTCGTCCACTACTTTTGCAGTGAGCACAAACGCTGTCCGAGAGAGGCCCAGCATCTTGGCCATGCACTCTATCAACGCCAGCAAATAGGCTGTCGTGCGCCGGATTAGCACCATCCGCTGCAGGTTCCACCACCCCTTCAACGTCCCGCCTGCTATTATTTCTTCTACTATGGTGCAAACAGTCTTTGCAGAAACTACGTAGGCGAAAGGTATGAACCACAAGCTCGAAACCTTGGGGAATAAGGGCACGCCGCGGAGCAAACAGAGAGCAGGGGCGACGGCGTAACAGAGTGTAGGCAAGGAAAGCATGGGCCAAAGAAGGTAGATGCAGTAACCCATCTGGCCACCGAGTTCTATCTTGCCGCGGCCATAGATGAAGGGGCAGTATTTGGAGAGGAAGGTTTGGAACATGCCCTCCGACCACCTCGTGAACTGAATGAGAGACACGTCTAAGGTTATCGGAGCAACGCCTTTGAAAGCGTGCTTGCTTGGATTGTAGTACACTGGCCTCCACCCCCTGCATTGTATCGATAAGCCTGTAACTATGTCTTCCACTGGGCATCCGTACACCAATCCCATCTGCACATACACATCAAAATAGAGTCATATTCATTGATTTTGTCCATGAGACTAGGAAAGGGAGATGAGACCAACATCCTTTCCCCATGAAGTGCCCTTCTCGTAGCTACAGTTGGCTAAAACCTTGGAAGCTTGCTCTAGCTCCTCCACACTTGTTCCTTTGATGTTGCCTTGGATGCTTCTGCTTTCGACCCTCTGATCTACAGAGTACTTCTTTCCAGACAAGCTTTCCCTCCGGTGGAAACAGCCGGTGCCAATATACAGGGCGACACCAAAACCATCTAAGCCAGAAAGCTCAATCTTCATATCAACCCACAAAACCAAAGATTTGTTAGATTTTGGAGCTTTTCAACTAAATTAGGTACAGAGAGAGAAGAGATATCAAGGCATACGTTGTTAACAACATGATTAACGTTTGCGTAGACATCATTCTTGATTGTATTGTTATATTGCTGAGGATACTGGACGTAGGAAACTTCCGAACCATGCTTCTCATCCAGAAAGAAGCACAGTGCGTCTTTGATTGCATCCGGATCATTTGCGTACATATCACAGTCCACGTTGAGAATGATGGGAGCATTGCTGATTTCAGATGACACTCTTATCTGCAAATAGTTAACACCATCAGCCTCAGCTCATCACCAATCGCATAATAAAAGTTCGATTAATTACCAAAGCATTCATGGATCCAGCCTTGAAGTTGTGAGGCCATCCCGGCCTCTTCTCTCGGGACAAATACACAAGTGTCGGCAATCTGTTCCCTTCGATATCAGTTGCTTCAGGATTCCTACCATCTATCAAAATCTGAACAATTGATTGCTGATTCTGCTTTGTCATCGTCGAATCCCATTCCGAGAAACCCTTATGTTGATCCCCAACATTGTCGGGAACACAGCCCTTTGCTGCTGCTGAGTCTATTCGGCTTTTCATTTCTTCATAGATTTTCTAAAAAAAAAACAAACGCACGCACAAATCTCTGGTAAGAAGTATAATTCCTTCAAGTTTGAACTGTTTTAATTTAGTTTCACCTTGACATTAGCCCATTGCTGGGCGAAACTGGACTCATCATCAACGATTTTGTGAGAGAAATAGATCTCAGGGGACCTAGGCTCCACATTGAATTTCTTGGAGAAAGGTATCCAATATCTGGCGAAGTTGGACGCCTCAAAGAGAGCATAGAATGTTAGCTCAGAACCGCCGTCGTCTGACAAGTAAACGCTGATTTTATCGGATGGATAATTGTACGACATCACCGATAACACCGTGCCGATCACCAAACTAGGCGGCTCCAAAACCGGATCGGCCGTGCAAACAAACACATCCACCGCCGGCAACTTCTCCTTGTACCTGCGAACAGCCACACAATGTACGTATATTCATCTGTTGATGGTCGTCACACGAACTCCACCACTTTTTTCAATTCATTGGGAAAATTAGGGGCAGTTACGATTTAAGAAACTGTCTACTTAATATATACCGGGTGGCGAGTCGGTCCCTGAAGGGATGGCGGTGGACGACGCGCCAGCGGCCGGACTGGGAGATAATCCAGTAGAATCCGAAGAGCAGCTCCGAACACAGCATCGCAATCCATGCTAATCTCCCGGATTCCCCTGCTCCTGGGATATGAATCAATCTGTACGCCCATGCGGAGACGATGCCAACTAATATAGTTAAACACAACACCTTATGCACCGCTCCACCTCTTGCCGCTCTCGTCTCGAACAGACCTCCACCGCCTGCATCTCTCCTCTCTCCTCCACTCATTCTCTCTCTCTCTCTCTCTCTCAGCTACGATAGCCTACTACTGACTGTATATATCTTCAACTTTATAACAAGCTAATTGTGGCGGCTGAAGATTACTATAAAATATTGTTTGAAGTTGACATGCAGTGTCGCCACGTAACTAATTTCGAATTTAACTTCCATTTATTTTTCGCATTTTCACGTGTTTGAACGTAAACTGATAGTAATTCTATTTCAGCCATAAAATTGAATTATGGTTTTTTATTATTTATGAGATATTTTCAAAAATGTGTTAAAATTTTAATAATTTAGTTAGTCTGATATGTTCGATTTGTTTCTATCAGAAGTATTTGCACATTGATTTGTCTCACCAATAATTGTCATAGTTTTCCACAACTGCATCTTCTACAAATACAAGTTGGAAAATTGGATGAGATCGAAAAATCACATCATTGTATTTTACTTTTTTTTTTATTTAATTTTGAGCATGAATATAATTATACAGTTTTTGTGGTCTACTTTACGTATATTATTATATTATTTAATTTCCTTTCAATAAAACAATATCTCAATTTGACTCAACCACTTGCGTTGAACACTGTTACCGTGAATTATTATTTAAATATTATTACATTTAATTAATATATAATACCATGTAAAATCTTCTAACCAAATCACTAAACAATATTAAAATCATTTGGTTCAGTCAAATCAACAAAAATTTAAAAAAAAAAAAAAAACGAAATTTCTGAATTATTTGACCAGTTTAAGTATTGATTAACAAATAATGTAAATAATAAAATTAATATAAATATAATTTGTACTCCCCCTGATTATTTAGTTCGAGTTACTATTTTTGAGTGTATCAATTATATAGTCCATTTTCTATTTTTTGGTACTACTGTTTCTAATAATTTACAAATATATCCATTAATCAATTTGAAAAATGAGAATATTAAAATTAGTATTAAAAAAAAAGATAATTTAATATTTTTGATTAAAATAATTTTTGACAAATATATAAAATCAAACTGACCTATATAATTAGAATGGTTAGGTCATCCTTTCCTCTCTTTTAGGCTCTGCAGATCTAGAGTGCCCCTTCTCTCTCATCATCATATATTGTATATAATACAAGGGGTCCCACCTTTTTTTTTTAAAAAAAGTATAATTAAATTTCATAAAATAATTTCTATGTAAAGAAATATTATTATAGTAGTCACTAATTGAATATTTAATTTATAATTTCTGATTTTGTAATTTAAAATTTTATATGTTGTGTTTTGCTTTATTTATTTATTTAATTATCAATTTAATATTCTATAATTTTTATATTATATTAAAAAAGAAAAATTAATATTTTAATTTTAAAAGTTAGGTTGCATTAGGTCACTTATGAGATTGAACAAAAATATTGGGTCGTAAGTTGTGTAGTGAATGAATAAACATGAATATTTATTATACGGTTGGGTCATGAGAAGATCAGTGATGAGAATAGTCTTATAAATACAGGAGAAATGAGGAAGGAATAAAGTGGGAGGTGTGAGAGAAAAGAAATAGATTTCTGTTTTATAGTTAAAAATGATATAAATTTCTGATCTCTGTATAATATTATTATTGTATATGTCCCGTTTTATATTTTGAACAATTAACAAATAACAATCGAACTAATATCATCTAATTATTTTGCCGAAATCAGCGAAAGTAAATAAAATCAATTTGATTCAATCAATTTCAACTAAACCATCAATACCCAGAAACTTTAATCAGACCACAAACTTAACTCTCAATGAAACTCAAACAAGTTCATGATTCATTACATGAGTGTCAATCAAATAAAAAAAAAATGTTTACTTTGCGGAATTTATGGTTTAATTTTCAAGCAATATTGTCTCTTATGTTTGTTTGAAACAACGAGTACTTCAGAAAGTTCCATTTGTCCCTTTCCTATAATTGAACCAACCATCATCAAAGCCCTTAATCTCATTTTTACAACCAAATCTCTCATTTATGATATGTGCTGCCCTTTTTTCATGAGCGAGACTGCAATTATTTCGAGTTTTTTTTTTAAAAAAAAAAAAATTGCTCAAATACCCACAATTAGTATGTGTTAATATGCTAAAAGGATGATTTGTCGATATAATATTGATGATGGGATTAATGTTAATATTTTTAATTTAGGGATATTATGAATTCAGAACCCGAAAGATAATTTTATTATTGATTTATGACCTGAAAGATCCTATAACTCTCTATCCAAGACTTCAATATTAGATTGTGGGTTGATAATTGTATATATTTCGGGTCCTGAGAATTTATCTTTTAAGTATAAATTAATAATTAAACTATTTTTATTTTTGTCCTAAATGGGCAATTATCACATCAACAGTTGGATACCTTAATATCTAAGCAGTTCTGGGAAGCCAATATTTATTATCAGCCTCACAAATTAGAATGCATATGTTTGGGCTTTTCGGTTATGGGCCAATATTCTTTGAGTGGGTTTTTAAATTTATTAGTATATTATTATTAGTTCGGCCGATTCTCTAATTTATTATAATTAATACTAATAGAGATGGTATTTAGTGAAGATGTTTCACAGAAGTTGCTAAAAAAAAAAAAAAAAATTCTTTCAATATAAAAAAAAATGTATTAATGCAGCATCATTTTTGCTGTAGGAAATTTATTCTTATTAAATATACCAAAATGTGTGTTTTTTCAATGTACGACAATTTGGATGAGTTGATAGCTAGGTGACCTAATAGCTAAACCATTATATGAGTGGCCTTCAATTATTAAAACCTACAAAACTCTACTTGCACCCGCTAATTAGTAATTAGTGAACAATAGATTACATAATTATTTCATCTCACTACTACTAATTAATGTTGCCCCTATATATCTTTACTTGAACCAATGGCCAAGAGCAGAGGCAAATTATAAATCTCGTAGACACTCGACATAATTATAAGATTAATATCATATAATTTTAATTTCCTTTTCAAACATTTATTTAAATGAAAAAATAATGGGGGCAGCTGCCCTGACTCGAGCAGTCTTACCAAGTTAAACGTGTGACAAACTGTGTATATTTATAAATAAGATATAATCTCGTACTCGAGTTCAGTAGTGAAAGTAATTTTTTGAGAATATTTATATGTGAATTTAGATTAATATATATATATTTTTTTTTTAAATATAACACATTTTTCAAAGTGTAAACTAATATATAAGCAAATCAAACATAAGCAAAGAGTGATATCCCACACCTAAATTACACCAATTCGTGCTCACATTTTAAAAGGAAATTATATATATAAAAAATATGTATATTATCATACAATTGATCAAGAATTTTTACTATTTGACTATTCGACCACAAACTCTTATGTGGAAGTTGTTTGAACAACTAAAATAAAATAAAAAGTTAATATATAAATAATTGATGAGGAATCAACTACCACCACCTTTCAAATTTGCCGCTGATTACCAAAAAAGTGACGGAAATGAAATTATGGCATACAATTTCAATAATAAATTGTTGGAGTAGTTGAGATGATAGATACATGTATAAATTACACATTCAACTCAAATATGATTATTTATTTAGATTATTCAGAATATGCAGGTTAATGATTTGGATTGGAACAAAGGAAATACTGATTGACGTTTAAAGTCACCGTTTGGATAATACTAGGGTGGACAATGGAAAATACTTTAGAATTTTAATTTAGTTTATTAAAAAATAAAAGGCCAAAAATGCATTTAACCTTTTACTACAAATAATGTTAAATAAATGGTAAGAATTGATTTCAATTAGTTGAATGAAGAGTGATATAAATAAATTGAATTCATTGAAATGAGAAAGATTTGGAAACTATACAAAATGGAGATTGTATTATTAAGATGAGTTTAATATTACTACTCATACAAACATAATGTACACCATAATAGTAAAACTCTAAGGGTAATCCTTAAAAAGATGCTTAAAGTGGTTGCAATAATTCGAATTCAAATCCAAATTTTCTTTTATTTATTTATTTTATTTTATCAAGCTCGAGTGATCCCTGTCTAAATTCTTAGTCACCCTAACTGATATATAAACGGTAGAATTGCTGGAATATTTTAATCATTAAAAGAACTCTCTTAATCATGAAATATTATAATTATTATAAAAAAATATCCCTACTTGGTAGTGATCTAATATTGAACATTATGTACATGTATTATATTCATTTTCAAATGCACAATTTTTAAAAATGATCTTGATCAAACTTAATAGTGATATGTTTGAGAAACAACAATGACCATTATGTGCATGTGTTAGTGATCTGATAGTGACATATGAGTAACTTGATTCCACCCATTAGTAAAATGAACAAGATACGTGTTGAATGGTGAGAGAATCGACATGGTGGAAAAGGGATTGAGAGAATTCATTTTTATTTCATATTTATGCGTTACATGTCTGTACTCTTAAATAGAGATGATGAAAAGAAATACAAGGAAAACGTATAAACTTGATTTAGTTTATTTTGAGCTAAAATATTTCCTCAATCTTCTTTGATCTTGATTGACTCTTGATTGATTCTTTCCAACACTCCCCCTCAAGTTGAGTATCGGGATTTCCAATGCTCAACTTGTTAAGAACTTCTGATAAGGTCTTTGAGTCCACTGCTTTTGTTAGTATGTCTGCCAGTTGATTTTTGGAGGAGACAAAAGGAAGAGCAACAATGCCTCCTTCAATCTTTTCTTTAATAAAATGTCTATCCACTTCCACATGTTTTGTTCTATCATGTTGCACTGGATTTTCTGAGATACTTATCGCTGTTTTGTTGTCACATAGGAGTCGACAAGTTTTTTCGGAATATAATCCAAGCTCCATCATCAGCTTCCTTATCCAGAGTATATCCGTGAGCCCACTTTTAATACCACGAAACTCAGCTTCTGCACTTGATAATGCTACCACTTTCTGCTTCTTACTTCTCCATGACACCAAATTCCCTCCAACAAAAGCAAAATATCCTGCTGTAGATTTTCGATCCATCGGATTTTCAGCCCAATCTGCATCAGTATAGGCATGAATCTCCAGATGATCTGATTTCTTGAAGAGAATCCCATAATCAAAGGTTCCTTTCAAATATTTTACTATCCTCAATGCCGCAGCAAGGTGCTCAATTTGTGGATGATGCATGAATTTAGGGATGTCAATAAAGCCCGAAACCGATGGGTCGGCCCGAAACCGGTGGGCTAAAATGCGGGTTAGGGTAAAAAAAATTCAACCCGAAATTATTTTTAACCGAACGGGTTGAACCCGACGGGTTGGCGGCCCGAACGGGCTGAGCCCGGTGAGTTGCGGGTCGGCCCGTAGGTCCGGCAATATTTAATAATATATTTAATAATTTATTATTTATTATTTCTAATATTATTTATATCCTACTATACCCATTAATTATATACCTAATTCCCTAGACCTAATTTTCCGTTACACAAAATCTTATCAATCTCTCCCAATGACGTAGTCCTTTACCCTCAAATCGAAAAATCTCTCATTTCTTCCTCTTTCACTGTCTTCCACTCGTCACTCTTCTAATTAGCGTACCTACTCATTTATTCCTTTCAAGAACCTTTAGCCACTCGTTGTTATGTTCACCCAAGCGAAAGCTATATTTAATTTTTTAATCATTATTTTATCATTTTATACGTTGAGAAATGTACTTCTATTACTTAAATTAGTTGGTATATAAGGATTGATGTTTTTTTTTTCTTTTCAAACTATGATTATCCACTTATCACTAATTTTTTTGCAAAGATATTGTTATTTGATGTATTTTATTTATGTTGGTTCATCATTTTCTTTTTTTATTTTATTTTAGGGGTTGTTAAAATATTTTAAGAAAATCTTTATAAAAATAAACTCGTAAATATTGCCAACCCGACGGGTCAGCCCGAAAACCGGTGGGTTAGGGTTAGGTTCAAGCATTTTTAGCCCGATAAAAATTCAGCCCGATTCAACCCGGACCGAATAGCCCGCAGCCCGATAGGGTTAGCCCGAAACCCGACGGGTTAGCCCGATTGACATCCCTACATGAATTGACTTACCACACTAACAGCATAAGCAATATCTGGATGGGTATGAGCAAGATAGATAAAACGACCCACGAGACGTTGATACTGACCACGATCAACAAGATCGGCTCCCTCTGTGATCTGCAGTCCATGATTCATAGCTATTGGGGTTGCCACAGGTTTACATTCAAGAAGTCCAGTTTCAGTGATGAGATCGAGGGTATATTTCTTCTGATTAATGAAAATACCACGCCGCGATCTGAGTACTTCAATGCCAAAAAAATATTTCAACTTCGCCAAATCCTTCATTTCAAACTCTTTAAACAGATTCTCTCTTAGATTCACTATCTCTTCTGAATCATCTCCAGTTAAGATCATATCAACTACATAGATGATCAAGCAAGTCAGATTCTCTCCTCTTCGTTTGATAAACAATGTATGGTCTGAGTTGCTTTGTTGATAACCCATATTTCTCATAACAGATGTAAACCTCCCAAACCAAGCTCTTGGGGACTGTTTTAGGCCGTACAAGGATCTTTTAAGTCTACAAACTTCATTTCTTCCAAATTCATGATCAAATCCTGGTGGTGGTTGCATGTACACTTCCACCTTTAGATCGCCGTGAAGAAAAGCATTAGTGACATCAAACTGGTGGAGAAC
>JAPKLW010000171.1:219489-274316 GCA_026898455.1 Plectranthus barbatus
TAAAAGTGTAGGATAGATTAACATAATTACCCAAGATAAAATTGTAATATTATATTTTAATATTTTTAAAAAGACTTTAGGGAGAAACTACATTTTGAATCACCATCACAAAATCCATCTCCATCAATAGCGTTGTTTTTTTACCTTTTTAACCGCTAGTCAGCGTTTGGGCGGTGTTCTTTGCTGACCTGCTGTTACTCCTCTCATTTGCTCATTTCTTTAAACCCCTCATCAAAATATATCCCAAGAATTTTCAAAATCTCTTCCATTCCCTTCTCTCCTCTCTCTCAACGGTGAAAAATTCTTTCTTTCAACTTCAATCCTTGTTTTGTCCACCCGGAACAGCGAGTTTCGCCTTTCAAGAAAAAAAGAAGAAGATTTATTTGTTTTCTTACTCGTCTCAATGCTTTCTGTTGCTCTTTGGGACCGAAACAAATACGTGAGGTGATTTTCTTGAGTTGCAGATTCTTGGATTTTTCTTGGTGGCGCTTTGTTTCTGCTTCCCAGATTCTGATAAAAGTGTTTGACTTTTCGGAGACTGTTGAATCTCTTCCAAGATTTTTCACCGCCTTTTTCGGATTTGAGTGATTTGATGATTTTTCTGGAGGTTTCATCAGCTTGCTTTCTCTCTCATATGATTAGGGTTTTTGGTGAGTCATTATTGGCCCGCTGTAATTTTTATTTTTATTTTTCCTTTCCTTTACTTTACCTGTTTCCGTGCATTATTTCATGTTTATTGTCTTTTGCTTTACCTTATCATGTACTGTGTTTAAGTGGGTAAAAGGGTGGTGTTTGTTTTTGTGATTTCAGGTACGAGTATGTCTCTGTGAAATCAAGGACTGGATTTGTTTACAGAATAAGCATAAATTTCTGGTAATATTTGGCCCCTGTGCTTCTTTGATTTTTTGATGTTTGTAAGGTTTTCTGTAATATTTACTTTCATGGACTTGTTACTCGCTAAATGAATCTGCCGATCATCTCCTTGATGGTGAAACCTAGTTTCTTAAGTTGAGTTACTCCTCCAGTCATTATATAAGAAGTGCCATACATACTAGGTGGTGTTCATCTGGATTTATCTTTGATTTTTGATGATATGATAAAATCACGAAGTCAATCCATAGAATTAGAGCTGGACAAAATCTGTTTACTACCCTATTTTGTAGTTAAGGTCATTAAGCTGATGAACTCGCAGAGTTCCAGTCATCTTGCGTTTGGAGTTTTGAGTAGGTGTATTAAGATTGTCACTGGTCTGCTGTTTTAATTTTTACACTGTTGCTTTTGCAGTTTAGGAATTTCATGCCATTCTCCTCTTGTAGTATAGTTATGCTTTGCGTGTCACTCGAAAATTGGCTTGTGACATACACATAACACGACATTATTGTAAGGAAAAAAAACACATTAAGTTTCCTCAGCTTAAAAAAAATAGCAACGGCACAACAAACAAAAAATAGGCAGTATAGTTATGCTTTGCGTGTCACTCGAAAATTGGCTTGTGACATACACATAACACGACATTATTGTAAGGGAAAAAACACAGTAAGTTTCCTCAGCTTAAAAAAAATAGCAACGGCATAACAAACAAAAAATAGGTAGACTTGTGAGTGATGATAATCTTAACCAAAACTACTTTCAACTCCAAATGCAAGGATTACTGAACCTTTGCGAGTTCATTCAACTCTATGGCCTTAACCACATAATAGGATAGAAGAGCATTTGATTAATCAGAACAGATAATAAATGTGTTGTACAAGTGTACATTATGTACAATGTCATGTTTGTGTGGGATAACAGGTATCCATCTAAAAAGTTGCTACGTAATTCTTAATTCTGTTATGGACAAACTCATTTTAAATTTACGTTTAGCATATTTACCGATGCAACAGAATGCATTGTGTATCTTTCAGCTAGAATTTCTTCTGATAGTATCCACACTGCACTGTATGATGATGCAGTAATTCATGCAGTCACTGAATATGTCTGTTTTGGTCCTAAAACCCATCTTTCACTGGAGTGCACCCTCCGTTTGAGGAATCACAATGATAATAACTCTTGATGGGATATTATCTATTGTAACGTGGTACCTTCTTGAGAAGTGCTTAGTGTTCAGTAGTGGGCAGTTAGTCGCACTGTATATGTCTTGGGAAAACATCCTTTAAGTATTCTTAGAGGTTTTTGCATGACATCTCATGTTCTCAGTTGCTATATTTGCCAGCTTGCATTCCTGGTTTCTATCCCCAGAACAAGTGAATCGAGGATTTTTTTACCGTTCTCCTTTGTCATGTTTTGGTCTTCTAAGTTCTTTTTTATCAGCTTATGTAATATTGATCTATATGCTGGTTGGTATAGAATCATTCGAACCACGCCATGAACCTTAGGTGCCTAATTTATTGTTTTTGAAATTTAGCATTGAGCTTGAATAGTACTTTTGCTTTAGAGCACAACGTTAGTAATTTTTTGTTTCATTTGCGCACACACCTCATATCTTTTGCTTGAAGCAACGATGTTTCGGCATGCTCTTTTGCTCGGGGAAAGTATGTTCTCTTTCTATTGTGTGGCCTCCATTTGACATTTTGTTTTGAATGATGGTTTTTATATTGCAGTTACGATCTCAATAAAAAGTTGAGGAATTATGGTGGCGAAAGATTATCAGAAAACCAAAGGATCAAATAAAGCTGAGGTGGGAGAAATAGACACCAGTGCACCATTTCAATCAGTGAAAGATGCTGTCAGCTTATTTGGTGAAGGCGCTTTTTCGGGCGAAAAGCCTGCCATTAGGAAGCCGAAAGCACAATCTGCAGAAGTATGTTCATCCTAATATCTGTTATATTATTCCCTGTTTCTTCTAATCATTTTCATGTTGGTTTTATCAGTAGAACTACTAATGTAACATAGATACTGATGCTTGCTGCTGGTGTTTCTATCATTTCAGAAAGTGCTGGCAAAAGAGACGCAGCTTCACTTGGTCCAAAAGGAGTTCAACAAGTTGAAGGAACAATTGAAAAATGCGGAGACCACTAAAGCTGAGGCTCTTTCAGAACTCGACAAAGCTAAACGGACTGTTGAGGATCTGAGCCAGAAGCTGAGAATCATTAACGAATCGAAAGATTCGGCGATTAAAGCCACAGAAGTGGCTAAGCGTCTGGCAAATCAACTTGCAGAGGCCAACAATAATAATTTGGATGGAGTAAATGGATCTATAAATGAGGATCTTGAAACTGACAAAAGTCAGTATTTGAATGCTGTAGCAGAACTTAATGCAGCAAAACTGGAGCTTAGGAAAATTCGTCAAGAATATGATGCATCTGTAGAAGCAAAAGCCAGAGCTGCGCTGCAAGCTGCTGAAGCTGATACTGCTGCTAAGGCCAACGTGGAGCGAGTTGGTGAGCTGTCCGCGGAGATTGCCAGTATACATGAATCAATTCAGCAAGTAAAGCTGGCGATAGCACAAGCTAAGGAAGAGGAAACACAGATCTGTTCTGTCAAGGAGAAACAGAAGCAATCACATAAAGTGAGACTTGAAGAATCAGTAAAAAGATTGCTGGCTTTGAAGAAAGATGTTGATCCTGAGCTCGTCAAGAATCTGGAGATCGAGTTGAGTGGAACATTGTCAGAAATTGAATCTGTACGAAATGAGATGGACAGTACGAGGGTTTCCGATCTTGATTCTGTTAAGGCTGTTACTGTGGAGTTGACTGGTGCCAAAGAATCGCTAAATAAAGTAGCAGAGGAGGAGAGCACTCTGAGAAATCTGGTGGAGGGTCTTAAGTTAGAACTGGAAAATATTAAAAGAGAGCATGCTGAATTGAAGGAGAAGGAAGCAGAAACTGAGTCATTGGCAGGTAATCTGCACGTCAAGCTCCGACAAGCCAAGTCTGAGCTTGAAGAAGCACTAGCTGAAGAAGCCAAAATCAGAGGAGCATCAGATGAACTGGTTGCTTCAATTCATCAGCTAGCTTCAGAAAATGAAACTGCCAAGAATGAAGCTCAGGAGATGAAACAGGAAGCTGAAGAGCTTAACAAAGAAGTGGAAGCCACGAGAATTGAACTGAAAGAAGCAGAAAATAAACTAGAGGTTGCAATGGATGAAGCCGAAGAAGCAAAGGCAGCTGAGGCTAAAGCCCTGGATCGTATTAAGATGCTCTCTGAAAAAACTGATGCTGCGCGTGCATCCACATCAGAGCCTGGCGCCCAGATCACTCTATCAAGAGATGAGTATGAATCACTCAGCCGAAAGGTTGAAGAATCTGAAAAACTATCAGATATGAAAGTAGCAGCCGCCATGGCTCAGGTAGAAGCTGTGAAAGCCAGTGAAAGCGAGGCCCTCAAGAGATTGGAGACTACCTGGAAAGAGATTGAGGACATGAAAGCTGCAACGCAAGAGGCATTGAAGAAAGCAGAAATGGCTGAGGCAGCGAGGAAGGCCGTAGAAGGGGAACTTAGAAGATGGCGGGAGAGGGAGCAGAAGAAGGCTGAAGAAGCAGCAGCAAGAATTCTTGCAGAGACAGAAAAGTCGTACGAATCATCTCCGAGTAGTTACCAAATCCAAAAGCCAAGGTCACAAGTAAAAGAGAAAGTAGTGGAAACGAAGAGGCTGGAGAAAGCAAAGACATCTGTTTCCAAGAAGGTATTGATGCCTAGTCTTACCTATGTTTTCCAGAAAAAGAAAAACAAAGTGGACGGCAGTTCGCCCTCTTACTTGCCCGGTGAGAGGCCTATTTGGTGAGTGCCATGCCATCTCCAGTTTCTAAGTTACACTCTTGAGTGACAACTCCTCATATGCCTGCCTGCTTGCATACCTTCCTTCGTTGTAAATTTGAGACATCCATTTTCATGAGTGCTGATTGCTGAACAAATATAGGTAATAATCTTTTGCTTATATTCACATTGTAAATGGCTGCTAGTATAAAATGTATTATTGAATAACAGCAACTGTTTTTTTTTTTTTTTTACCACGACTTTCAGTTGGGTTTGTATGAAAATATCTTTGTTCAATGCTGCATCAACAAAGAACTGTTTTAATGTCTATTTCGATTAATAAACGCCAAAACTGGAATTCTGTTCAATAATATTGATGGAAAATCCTCTAAGCTAAGGTTTTTTTATTATTTAAAAGCACCCTACTTCCATTTTTCTTGCATAATAATAGTTTAATACTGTCGACATGGCTTGATCTAAAATTAATCTATAATTAAATTATTTTCTAAATTTGAAATGATAAATATTTTAAAAATAAATGACGATACAAATAGGTAAAATTTAGATATTAGTTTAAATATACAATTGATGGTGATGGTACGGATTAATTGTGAATTTGTGATTGTGATTATCAGGGATAAAAGGTGAAAACGTCAAAGCCCTACTTCGTTTCCTGAGACCCAAATCTGAATTGATTCTACTCAGCGAATCATGGGTGGTGAATCGCGGTACGAGATCCACCAGAACGCTTACATTAAGCTGGTTCTCCACGCCCTAAATCACCGGACCTCCGCCGTTAACGGCGTCCTCCTTGGTCGCTCCGCCGCCTCCGGGGTGGAGATCGTCGACTCCGTTCCCCTTTTCCACTCGCAGATCGGCCTCCTTCCTCCCCTTGAAATCGCGCTTATTATGGTCAGTCTACACTCAAACTCTACTCACTGCTCGCCAATTAATGTTTCCTCCCATCTGGGATTTTAACAATTGAAATTGATACAGATAGAGGAGTATTATGGAGAAAAAGGATTGAGCATCGTCGGTTATTTTCACGCCAATGAGAGATACGACGATCTCGAACTCGGGGGTGTCGCTAAGAATATTGGAGATCACATAACTCGGTATTTTCCTCAGGCTGCTGTGCTGTTGGTACGTCCCTTTCGGTTTAGTTTCTTCGATAACTCGTTGGTAACTCTATATTTTTAGCCTGTTTAAGGTTTTCTCTTGTTTTGAATTTGTGAATCTGTAGTTGGATAATAAAAAGCTTGAATCTTTACATAAGGGGAAAGACCGAAGTCCAGTGATGCAGGTAATTTTTTGAAATTGGACTTTTTTATTTTAATTTTTTTGCGTGTGATGGGTGTTAGCAGTTTTTCATGACTCGATTTAAACTAGTCACATTTATAAGTTACTGACCGTTTCACTGGTAGACTTTACCTGCAACTGTCACATTCATTTCTTTGAAATGACCTAAGATATTCCCCATGACAATTTGGTGAACCTATAGTCGACATGCTGTGAGATTGAGCATGCATAAAGTTTAAACTTGGCACACTCAGCTCACCGATTATCAATTACATTCAGGAGCTAAAACTTCAAGAGCTTGTTGCGGAGTAGTTTACTGTTTAAAGTATTTGAAGTATCGTTTTTATAGATCATAGATCATTTAGCAGTTACAGGACTGCAATCAGTAATTGACACTTGTGACTCGTATAACAGACATTAATTTCATAATTTTTTTACTTTTATTCGACACGTGCCTGCACTACTTATCCTATGGCCTGAAGCTGCCCTTTTCCAAATTGTGTTTTGTATTATTCTGCTCTTAGTCCATCTCATAATGCGGTTCATTGTCTCCGGATTTTCCCTTATTTTTTGGAGGTGGTAATAGCTAAGGATGTGTCCTTGGTGAGTTAGTGAGAGATTTGATTGGACTTTTGTTTCTCTCTCTTTCTCTATTTGCTCAGCTTTATACCAAAGATGCATCTAGTAGTTGGAAGCAATGTGGTTCTGATGGAAGCAACCAGTTCGTTCTCAAGGAGCCTTCGGCTAATTTAGTGCTTTTGGACTACATCTCATCTGAGAAATGGAAAAACATCACTGATTTTGATGATCACCTGGATGACATTAGCAAGTACGAGCCTCGTGCTACCTTTTGTATCTCATCTGCATTAAACAGGTGTTTTCTTTGTTTCATAGAAAATAATTGCTGATGCCTACGATTTTTTTTGCAGGGATTGGCTGAACCCGGAACTTTTTAATTAAGATTAGAAGTTTCAAGATTATGTACACTAGCGTTGCTTGGTGCCCTTCACCTGGTGGCTGTTGAGGTTTTTATGACAGGCTCTATGTCAAACTTGATGGTTAAAATTATGAAACTCAATATGTTTTGTCAAAGAACCCATTCTGATATTATTCTTGGAAAAGCTGGATTATGATTATTATTTTTGTTGTTTTACCCCTTATGAATCATATATTCTAATGTCAGAAGCCGTTATAGTTTGATTGATTCACCATTTATGTCTGAAATTTTTGGTCACAAGGATGTAGCCATTCGAATATCATTGGTGCTTCTGGTTTTAGTACTGCTACTTTTCACATGAATAAATGTCGGAAGTGAGTCTTTAATCGTGGAAAGAACTTTGACGATGGCTAGAGAGCTAATAAAGCTTCCACTTTTATGGAAACATATATTTTACTCGTTAAGACAGTTTTGTAGTTTTCACATTTAATCTGATCTGTAGTCTTTAGATATGATCCATTCAAAACTTTCCAAGAATATACATTGAAAATGAAGTTACATAGACAGAAATATGGTTCTGGAAAGAGAAGCAACTATTCTTCCAAAACTGAAAAATAAAGAAAAAAATCAGCACCTTTACTGAACTAGACTGCGTAAAATTACATGGAGCCAGTCTATTCCCGCATTCGATCTTCTACCACACTGCAAGTCACAAGCAACCCTAGGAGTAGGACAGTAGGTCTACGTGGGCTTCTGAACAGAGCGTCGTAGTCTCTTGTACTTCCTCTGGACATTGTCTTTGGCTGCTACAGGATCTGTTTCACCAACCTGAGACTCTCCTTCCGGTGATGACTTGAATGGAGACTTTCCATATTCACGAGGATTATCTGGACCTGGTGAAGACAAAGTCGCACCAGATGATACCGTGTCTGCATTATCTGTTGCTAGCTCTTTCCTCTTGCCTCTGTTACCTTCTAAAGTATCGCCATCCACCCCATCACCAGAAACCCGATGGCTGGAGCAATCCTGACGCGTTGGTGATGGCTCTAGGATATTATTTTCAGCAAGATGCGGGGCAGGTTTTGTGTCTTCTACTCCATGGCTTGTTGGGTCCAATGGTATCAAACTCTCAACCTCTTGGGGCTCAAGTCCTGGAGGTTCAGGGGTGGGCTTGGTATCAAGTCCATTTGCATCATTCGCATCCTGGCAAGAAGCTGATCCGTCAGGGTGAGGCTTGGGATCATCTTCATGAGGGAAAGAAGTCCCATTAACCATTGTAGGGTCACCATGGTCTGATTGTTCTGAGTTCTGTAAATGTGGCTTTAGTGCAGGAGGCTCAGGTACCGGTATCCCTCTGTTCTCTTGCTCAATGACTACTTCGTTGTCATCTGCTGCAGTTTGGATCTGTGCATCATCCTCTGGTGAGAAACTGGTTTTCACACCTGCCAACATCAGGTCTGCATCCTGATTACCTGAGGGATCACAAGGCAAATTCAACATTGACCGGTCCACGGGAGACGGTGAAGCTTCTCTACTTCCAGTAATAGTGTCTATCTCTATCATCTCCAACTGTAGATTGTCATGCAACTCAGGCAGCAGAGAATCTCTAGACAGAGGCTCGACATCCCTTTCAGGACTATCATGCGGCTGTAAAGGGGAACCATTGTGTCCTAATGAGGTTGACGGCGTTGGTGTAAATGCACTAGAGGTACTCGGGAAGTACGAATTGACACCTGAATTTACACCCAACAAGTATCCACTCATCCCACCTCTCCTTCTTGGCTTGCAATGCTTCATCTTAGGACCATCTGGAATATTATCATGTGTTAATAGCATGGCCTGGTTTTGATTACTCACTCCCAAAGTAAATGCACATATATCTCGAATCTTCTCGAGGGCCTGCACTATTGGGTTTGTAGTTTCTGCAAGATCATGAACAATCACATATCAAGAACAAATGAAATGAAAATGTCAAGAATTCAGTTCCCCACCTGTGGCTTCTGGATCCAATGGCGTTGCATTCGGATCCGACATATCCTCGTGAAACTCAGGGGCGCTCAATGCAGTATCCCATGTTCCTGGTGTATCTGGCACTTCACTAGCAGTTCCTGGAAGAAGATGAGATGGCTTAAAAGAATGAGACACCTCTGATGAGGAGGGCATCATCCCTGCAACGTATGAACCTCTTCTTCGGATATCAGATGCACGCCCACAAGAAAGCGCACCCCTCTTTCTTGGTCGACCCCTCTGTACCTTAGCAGGAACAAATGGGGATGCCGATGGAGATGCTGCTAACATATCAGGACACAAAGTCAGACGGTGGTCCTCATGTGCTGCCCTGAGAGAATATGCACATATTTCCTGGATTTCTCTAAGAACATCTTCCCCGGAGACCTCGTAGCCTTCGTGAATAGCATCGGTAGCTCGGTGGTATATTTTTTGTAAGCTCTGGGCCTGGTTACATAAAAAAGGTCAAAATGAAAGAACACGAGTATGAAATCAGCTGGAAGTTAGGAAATTTTGAAGGTTTCCTACCATTGCCTCCATTGCACCTCCAACTCCCTGGTATCCAGTATTTGGACGAGTGGCTGGATTACCAATCAACAAGCGAGTAACTCGTCTGTACCACATCATGTATGGATCACTCTGATCCATTGGACCATCAATTGGAGGTGCACATATAACTCGAGCACAACGATCTGCCCACATATCGACAAATTGCCTATGATGATGGGCCCAATCATAATTCTGTCTTCCACGACGATCAGTCAAATGGATGTCAGGGATAGTGTCGCAAACTGCAGGAATGCTTTGTTGTTGACCAAATTGACGTAGAACACGATCTGGGTGGTGGAACTCCACAACATCAAAGCAGATGAGAGGAGACACTGTCTGCCAAATTTGTTGCCCTGATAAACAGTATGCTGGGAGACTGGCCAAGACTTCAGGAGGATACGGGTCCCATATAAACTAGAACATGAAATAAATTTAAAAAACTGATAATCGATCTTGTCAATATATAGATGCTTCTTGCCGTAGTAATAAGAACCTGGTCATCCTTCATATTGTCTAGCTGGTCCCTGTATAAGACAAGGACATGTGTTCCCACAGTTTCCAGCTTGAAGCCCACATTCCACCTATAACAATCATTAAATCATGGTATAGTATATTTTATGTAGCATATGAGCATTTCAAGTAAGCTATCTGCAAGAATACCTGGAACCATAGGGGGCGGCAGGCAAAGGGTGACCTCCAGCAACTACATCAGGAGGAGGCTGCTGTCGGGGTGCCAATCTCCCTGGTCGGATAAAGGGCAATCTCTCCCACGCCCAAATCTGAATAACATGCATAAAGACCATAGATCTATCTGTGTTGACGCAGGTCTGTATAATAAAGACTAATTTTGTATACAAGGCAATTTGTCAATCAAGCTTGTAATACCTGCAAAAGTACCAGCGGCCCACATATATCTGATGTCTCAGGCTTGGTTGCACGGCACAATGCACGGTACAAACAAGCAAGGACAGCTCCTCCCCAGCTTAGTTTGCCAGCCACTTCAAAATCCCTAAGCAGGGGCAAGTACATTAGTTTCACCTTATTATTAGACATATCTGACAATAGTTGCCCCCCGAGCAACTGCAAAATGTATGATCTGGCATAGAATTGCACAGTACTCTCTGATGCACCATCTGGCAATGTTTTAAATCTCTCCTGCAAGCATCGTATCTTAAGGCGGCCACGATCAAAGTCTTCAGGAGGGGGTCTGAAACCTAATAGCTCATTGCATATGTCCTGCCATTCATCCATTGACCGGTTTGTATCGACACCTGTAATAGGCTCACCATCTACGGGGAGACCCCACAATACAGAAATGTCCTGAAGTGTAACAGTGGTCTCACCAACTGGCAAATGGAAAGTATGAGTCTCTGGGCGCCATCTCTCAACCAATGCTGTGATTAAAGCGTGATCGAGCCGCATGCGACCAGCCTTGTACACCCCATAAAAACCTGCTTTCAACATCATTTGCTGCACTCGAGGGTCCAAAGTGCCCAAGCGCCAAAAGTGGCCATCACACCTCCTACAAGTTAGTGGTTCAAAGTTATGACCATTCCATATCTCCGTAGATCTATGATGGTCCTGTAAGGTAAGTACAGAGTCATCAATGGGCCCAGGATGCAATGTATGACTCACTGCAGAATCCATTTTCACCGAAACACCTGCAATATTTGCAAATAATAAAGATGACAATTGTAATAAGCGGTAGTGTAAATTCAAATTACAATTAGCTAATGAAAATGGCTTTCCTAATAAAGTCCCAGTTCATCAGTTTTTAGGTACAATTGACCCCATTATTCTTAGATTATCAAGTTGTTTTCCGTTTAACTCCTGCTCTAAATTCACTTTTAAAAATCCTGAAGCTAAGAAGCATAATACTCCAAATGATGAACCAAGCACTAAGAAAGAGATGGGCAAGGTGAAGGAGGCATACAAGTGTGGAAAACTTCAAGGTAACTAAGATATTCTTTCCTGTAAGGAAATTTGAATTGGTTCATTTGTAGTGAGACTGTCCTGCCTTACGAGTCTCGTACTAGGAATGAGAGGGCAAGGTGAAGGAGGCATCCTTGCTTAGGAACCCTCAAGGTGACTAAGATATTCTTTCTAATGATGAAATTTGAATTAGTTCAGATACATTGAGAATAGCAAGACCAATATCAATTTCATATTCCTTGCAAGGTGCACTCAGGTGCTCATTAAGAAGATATGTCAAGTGTAAGGCATGAAACATGGTCGTAGTAAACCTCTTGATGACATTTGATCAACATAAGTCGATTGGGGGGAGAGCATATGATTCACAAAACTGACATGAAGTATGAAAATCTCACTTGCAGACATGTCGCATATTGATTACTCAATTGAATTTGGCGGGGACCCAGGTTAGGACGCAAACTCTACACAAATACACCGTAGCAATTACAGTCACATAGTAACCAAATCACATCCTAAAGAGAAATAGACTCGGTGAATATAAAGCTTCAGAATTTCCACTATATACCCGTCTCTTGCTCAGCCAATAGGCAACAGTAGGCCATGGACCCAAACCTGAGCCTAATCACACTTCAATTCGTGAACTTGAAACTCAGTTATGCACTCAAATGTGTCAAATGAGGGGAAAAGAAACAAGACTTTAAGGAAACCAACTTCCAACAAGTCATCAGAAATTTCAGTACTCGCATACCATTGTGAAAATGACACAATTAGATAATAATTAGCTATGTCACACCGCCTGATTCTCAAATTAAGCTCCAATTATCACATCCAAAATAAAAAACATACAAAGAGCGCGCAACTACCAAACAGATGATAAAAAAAAAGGAAATTTTACCCAGAACGAGAAAATCCACAATCCCAAGTGAGTCAATCCGCAAAAGCAACGGATGCCATAACTTTATCGATTCAAAAAATACACAAAAGACTCGTGTTGGCGAGGAACATTAAGGTGTCGGAATTGGCAGCGGAGGGAAAATTGGAGGGAAGGAGGGGAGTGAGTGTGAAAGCAACGGCTATTCAAATCAGTGAACCTGTGGGGAAGACATCTCTTCCATCAGAAACGCTTTCACGACTTCGTTTTGGAAAAAAGAAGAGATAGCGCTAGGGTTTATTTTGTTTTTGCGGGGAGGCCAATCCAATCCAACCTAAAACTAAAAGCGTCCCACACTTCCCCTTATTTGCAACTCACTCCCCGTTTTTTCTCCGAATCCTCGATATCACCCCTGTTCTTTGCACTTATCTAGAAAGGCCCTTTATTTTTGTTTCTTTTCCAAATATGCCCTTAACTTTCATTCATCTATTTTTTTTTCGACAATATTTTTCTGGAAGGCTTCATCAAAGAAAAATAGGTGAAAAGTTTGTTTATTGTAAATGAATTAATAGCGTTTTTAAAATGAATTTATCTTATTGGAAAATTGGCAATTTAAAATATATATATAATTATACTGAACAACTTACTTATATTTCATTAATAATATTTTTTCTTTTTGAAACTAATTCTACATTCCTAAAAAAGAAAAGTAAAGTAAATAGCGTCATTTTCTTATAAACGACAATTCTCATTAAATTTTGAAGCAAATAGGGCCAACCTCGTTTTACCCTTTGAGTTAAATTTTCAAGGCTCAAATTGTGTATATATATATCCACGCATTCTTCTTCACAATCCAAAGCAAAAGGCTCAAAGAAATAGTTTGTTTACATTTCTGTGCTAAAAAAGAAGTTACTGTATTTGAAGATGGAAATTGGAGGAGGAAGCAACCCACAAGTGCCTAGATCTGGTAATTAATAGTGCAAAAACTTGTGATTTTATTTATTTATTTATGTGGAATTGATGCATAAGTTGAATGTGTTACTATAGCGATGTTAATTTGTCGTAGAGTGTATTGATCTAATTTTTGTTCAGTTGAATTTAGCTATTGAAGTAAATAAGAATAGATTTTGTTTGTGTGGAATTGATACATAAGTTGAATGTGTTACTACAGTGATGTTAATTTGTCGTAGAGTGTATTGATTTAATCTTTGTTCAGTTGAATTCAGCTATTGAAGTAAATAAGAATAGATTTGCTTGTGTGGAATTGATGCATAAGTTGAATGTGTTATTACATCGATGTTAATTTGTCGTAGAGTGTATTGATTTAATTTTTGTTCAGTTGAATTCAGCTATTGAAGTAAATATGAATATATTTGTTTGTGTGGAATTGATGCATAAGTTCAACGTGCAATTATACAGCGATGTTAAATTTGTCGCATAGTGTATAAAATGTAATAACGATCTAGCTTTTGTTTAGTTGGATTCAATTCCTCTTTAGAGTTAAAATAAATGAGAATAGATTTGTTTATGCAGAATTGATACATAAATTAAACGTGTTACCATAGCGATGTGATTAATTTGTCGTATAGTGTATAAAATATAACATCGATGTAGCTTTTGTTTTGTTGGATTGAGATCCTCTTTAGTGTTGAAATGATATTGATTCATTGAAGAAAAGAAAATTAGAATAGATTTGCTAATTAATTCAATTGTTTAAATTATGTAAAATTAAATGCTGGGTGTAATAAAGTAGGATTGCTTTGTTATAATTTGTCTGACATATACATTTTATTAGCTGTCAGCCAAAATGCATGCCAACAACTTCACGCACCAATACAATTGGCTGTTAGTATATGAAGATGGTTAGAAAACGTGACTGCAGTATATTTTCAAACCAAAATTAATTAGTCTTTTTCCCTTGTAACAAACCAAGAAATAAAAAGTAGTAAAAAATAAAAAATAATTTATTTTATTTTTTTTGAAATTAGAGTTATGACAGTTTTGTGCATATTTTATGGTCGGCATAGCCATGGAAGGTGAGGGCAATGGGGTGACGAACAGCAGCATCCCCAACCCCATGGAAGTAACAGAGAGCGGCATGATGCGCAACCCGGAGGAGTACATGCCGATCGCCAACATACTGAGGATAATGCGGCGAGTTCTGCCGCCGCAGGCGAAGGTGTCGGACGACGCCAAGGAGACGGTGCAGGAATGCCTGACGGAGTTCATCAGCTTCGTCACCGGAGAGGCCAACGTGAGGTGCCACAGAGAGTGCCGCAAGACCATCACCGCTGAGGATTTGCTGGCGGCCATGGCGACGTTGGGCTTCCACGACTACGTCCAGCCCCTCACTATGTACTTGAACCAGTACCGCGCTCACAACAATCTCCGCAGCCCCGCGCCGCCGCAGCGCCGCTTTATGGGAGGCCGTGGTGGCCCCGGGGAGGGCTCTTCCTCTTCCTCCGCCGGCCATTTGATTTAGACAACAAAACCCAAACTGATCATCGATCGATCAAAAACATTAATTTATCCTGCGTTAATTAATTTCTTCAAATTCTGCAGTTTTTTATGTTTAGTCAATTGTTGCATGTTGTGGCTTATAATAGCAATATTATGGCTTCAAACAATTATAACCGCAATTCACCTAAATTATATCCATACTTTCAAGTATTAAACAGAATTAAACATCTCACAATGCCTAACACTTTATAATTATATATGTCCTTTTCTTTGTTTTTTAACCCTTTTCAAAACCCGATTTAAAATGCATGAACTTTTTTATTTTTCAAAATACATGCAAAGTTTAAAGAAATTTGAACTGAGATCGATGTTTATCTATTGTTTTAGAGTGTTATTAATTGAGGGAATAATTTTTAATAGCAAAAAATTATTTTGACATTCAAAAAATAACACCTCTAGTGAAAACTACACAAAATAGCAAAAATTTACTTAGTCTGACTAATATGTCTCAATCACCTCATTACATATTTCGAATTGTGTGAGAAATATAATTATATGCTTAGTAGTATTTTTTTTTTGGAAATGTAATAAAATATAATATTAGAAGAATAAAATATTAGGAAGAAATTTGGCCAACTTGACTTCATTCTTGTGAAATCCAGTTGATTGAGTGCTTAGTTAAATCCATCATGAATTCGGTTTAATTTAAATTCATCTTGAAAGGGGAGTATATTTAATATAGTGGAGTTTTAAATCTGCTTAGAATCAAGTTGGAATTCATTCAACTTAGTATTATATTTTAGTTGAAACAAATAAGCTTAAATTGGGTGCTTAATTAAATCTAACTTGAATAGGGTTGAATCAAAAATTAATTTTATTCTTAGCTTGGAAAAAAAAATTATAATTAAATATCATAATTAAGACATAAATTATAATTAAAATTGATTTCATCCCTATTTCTAATGAGTTCCTGCCCAAATATCTAGCCCAATTGTATGGAGAATGAGGGAGTTCATGCTCAATTAATTGAACTATGAGTGAGTTCATGCTCAATTGCACGAGTTCATGCCCAAATGTTCGAGTTCATGCCCAATTCTATGGACAATGAGCGAGTTCATGCCCAACTGTGCGAATTCGTGCCCAATTGTGCGAGTTCGTGCCCAATTGTGCAAATTCATGCCAAATATGCTCTATAGTGTATACAGTTTATATAACATGAAATTCAATCGAATTAAGTTATAATTTCATACATTATAATTGAAACTAAACTATAATATATATACATAACATGTAATTCTATTGAATTAAGTTATAATTTCATATATTATAGTTGAAATTAAAATATATACATAACATATAATTCAATTAAAATGAGTTATAATTTCATATATTATAGTTAAAATTAAACTATAAAATATATACATAACATGTAATTCAATTGAATTAAGTTATAATTACATACATTAAATTAGAAATTAAACTATAATGTATATATAACATGTTAAATTAAGTAATGATTTCATACATTATAATTGAAATTAAACTATAATGCATACATAACATATAATTATTGAATTAAGTTATAATTACATACATTAAATTTGAAATTAAACTATAATGTGTATATAACATGTAATTCAATTAAATTAAGTAATGATTTCATACATTATAGATGAAATTAAACTATAATGTATGCATAACATATAATTCAATTGAATTAAGTTATAAATTCATACATTATAGTTGAAATTAAACTAAAATGTATATATAACAGGTAATTCAATTGAATTAAGTTATAAAATTATATATACATTAAAGTCTAAATTAAACTATAATGTATACATAACATAACTTGTAATTCAATTGAATTAAATTCACCCCGATTTTTAAACATCACTCAGATTCTAGTCGAATTCAACTAACATCACCCAAATTCAAGCCGAATGTAAACAACACCCAAATTCCAACCAAATGGAACTAAATTCACCAGATTTAAGCTCGAGTGAATTAAGTACCTAAATTTATTTCGGATTGAATTTGGCTAGAAATTTAATAATTATTTCGTCTATTTAAATGCATAGTGATTTATAAAGTAGAAATCATGCCCAATTATTAATACACATCAATTAATTTTTTATGTTTCAATTGAGCATATTGATTTAATTGTATAGAGTTCATGCCCAATTATTTTCCTCTATTATTTAATTGCATTTCACATGATAAAATAATAAAATATTCATTTAGTTATATTTTTCTACAAATTCCAGAAAAGTGATGTCCTGATTGAGACAACTTAATCAGAGAAGTACACTTTTATTATTTTTTGAATGTTTTCATAACACTTGCTATTCTTTGCATTTCACTATAAGATTTGGTTATTTTAAATTTTCTCTCTTATTAATTCATGACCCGAAAATAATTTTTTTTATTCAATATCTTAAAAATTCTCAATGTAAGACCTAAAAGATATTTAAGTTCTGGGTAATTCTAAACACAACCACTTTTTTACTCCGCACAGCCACTTAAAAAAAACTAAAATTTGATATTCCAATTTTATCCTTATAGATATAATCTAAATTAAAATATTTGATATTCAAATATATACTTCTTAAAATACAACCCCCACAAATAAAACCCTCTTAAAATTTAAAACTTCATCTTTTTCGTAAAATCAAAACATATCTAACATATAATTTTTTTAATCTTATTTAGTTCTACCATTAACCAAGCAATAACTATCAGAAGTCAACGGCACTACTCACTCCCATTATCTTCTATAGCGACTCATACCCTATCCTCCATCCTAATTATTAAAAAAAAAAAATGAAACCGAACAAAGGAGAGGGAGAATCTAGTGACTTTTATCCTACTAATGATAGAAGTAAAATTTTGTTTTAATTTTAGGTTTTACTTTTGAATCGTGGAAGAAAAAGGGAGAAGAAATTAGGTTTCAGGTTTAGAAGTAAAAGGGAGGAGAGATTTTACGTCTGAATAATGGAAGAAAATTTAGGTTTAAATTTTGGGAATAAATTTTAAGGGGTTTTATTTAATAAGAGAATTTTTTATTTTATAGGATTTATATTTGAATATCCAAATTTTTAATTAAGATATATGGATAAAATTGGAAGTTTATATTTTAGTTTTTTAAAAGGGGCTGTAGGAAGTAAAAAGATGGCTGTATTTAGAATCACCCTTAAGTTCTCAATCAAGTATCTCAATATTTCGACCTGATTGAAAAAGGATCTTTAGGATCGTAAATTGAAAACTCATCTTTTAAATCTTGAATCAATAATGAAACTATATTTCAAATATTGGATGAACAATACTCACATGTCATTAAGAGTAAACTAATTTACTGCATGCGCTTTTATTAAATTCTTTTTATAAATTGCATCAATTTTTTAAATATTAAAACTCTGGTAAGTTTGATCAAATTTTAAGTTTGTCAATTAAATTAAGTTTTATGTTTCAAATTACTCAACTTGTTATAATTAGTTTACATTTTTATTATCTTCTATTGTCTTTCTATACGCATTTCACCGTCACAGACACTACTAGAAATTCACGTTTTTGCGACCGAAAAATCGGTTGCAAACTGCTGTTTTGCGACCGATTTCGTCCGTCGTAAAAACCTTGGTCGCAAAAAAAATTGCGACCGAAAATTGAATCCGTCGCAATTTTTTGCGACCGAAATTTCCGTCGCAAATCGGTGGCAAATAAATTTCCTTCAAAAAAAAATTTTTTTAATTTTTTTGAACCAGTTTTGAACCGGCCGGTCCAACCATCAAATCTGGTGGCTTGCGTCCAAGAGGGTTCGAACTCGGCACCTCCCGCACGCGTTACCACTGAACCAAAAAATAATCTCATTCTTTATACGTACTAAAAAATATACATATTTTTTAAAAAATGAATTTTGCGACAAAATTTAGCAACGGAAAAATCGGTCGCAAAAAATCTGCGACCGAATATCCGGTCGCAATTCCGTCGCAAAATTTAAAATTTCTATTCGATCGCAATTTCGTTATTAGATTATATTGAATTAGATTATATTTCACACATGATCAACAACACCACACCCACCGGGCCTGAACCAATGATGACGACTGCAGCTCCGTCGCCAAATATCGCTTGATCGTGAAGAGTACGTACTACCGAAGCGAGTCTCACTCGAGCCATGGAATAGAATTACCATGATGCAATAACCCTAGGCTAGCTCCAACATTGTTCTTGGCCATGCGGAGGCTGAGCCACCTCCGTAGTAGTTGTGCTCAGGGCCGGCCCTGTGATTTTGGAGGCCCGGTGCGAATAGAAAAAATTGTGCCCCTGATTTTTTTTAATTAAAAATAAAAATATTAATAAAATATAATATTATATCAAAGCAAGTTCACTCAATCTTTGACATAGTCGATCGCAAGTAATATTTCAACAACTTATATTTTGAAAAAAATATCACAACTTGTGTAACGGTAACGGGTATTGTTATATGTATTAAACAATTCAATCTTTTTAAGTAAGTCAATATATTTAAAGTGGTGAAAAAGATATATATTGGTGTTTCATTTATAAAACAACGGTTCAAAATTAACCAAATTAAATTAAATTAACTAAATTCTAAAAAAATCAAACAACATGTAATTAGAATTTAAAACTATGCAAGTAAACTAATCAATTATGCAAAAAAAAAAAAAAAAACCATGCAGTTGTCAAATTTGACAAAACTCATCAAAGATAAACGTCATATATGTATATTTTTTAAAAATGGTGCCCCTCTCATCCGGAGGCCCCGGTGCGGCGCACCTCTCGCACGGCCTCAGGGCCGGCCCTGGTTGTGCTGGTACGTACATCATGAAAAGTTTGATAGAGTGGCAGAGGTTGAAAAGCTTGGTGAGCTGGCAGGGTGGATTTAAAAATTTGGAATTGTGGTACATTGTATAAAAAAAAAAATTTGAAGTGCATAATGTAAAAATATATATATATATATATATATATATATATATAATATGTAAAATATATATAAATAATAGTAAAAATATATATTTAATAAAAGAAAAAGAAAATTTGGGGTATTTGTACCCCTGGTACATGAATAGAGCTGGTGCCTGGTAGTCAGCGCCGAGCATAGGGTAATTATGACTTAATTCCTTATATTATGATCAGAAATTACCATATTTGTTTTGCCGTTTTATTTGCATGCTAATTTCATTAATATAATTCTTTTATCTTAGAATAATTATTTTTTGTAATATCTCATTTTTTATGATCTCATTTTTCATATATGATCACTTGTGATATGAATACATATATATATATATATATGGGAAGGTCTTAGGTTAGGCACGCCTAAACGGTTTAAGCGGGTTTTATCCATTAACCCAAGTCAAACCCATCTAATATACCCTAATTGGGGATTAATAAACTCTATTTGGGATTGGTGAACCCATTTAGGTATGGAGAAAAAATCTCCTGTAAATGAAAAGAATGAATCATGTCTATTAAATCTAAATAAATCAATGGTTAATATACAATCAATCAACAACTGAAACAACAACCAAACAACATAATAATCAAGCAACAACTAAAGAACAATTGATTGTGTTTTAGTTGTTTCTTCATTGAATATCAATCATTGATTTTTTTAGATCTAATGGATATGATCCATTCTTTTTTCTCACATGAGAAATTTCTTTTTTACTTTTCTCAGTCATTGGATTGATAGCATCAATGGTTAAGATTAAAGCATAAAGATTAAAAAAATTAAGCATAATTTTCGTTCGTGCTTAATTGCTTTATAAATTGTGCTTAATTCGATTAAGCATGATTTATAAAGCAAAAAAAGCATAAAATCTGTGAAAATATTTTAATCTCAACCATTAACCTTTTTAGATGAATGATGTAGATTCATTTCTATTTAGCACAAACTAATTTTTAGTATGCGATCTACTCCCTATATATATATATATATATATGAGTGATCATATGAGAACTCTCCTTACCATGTGAACATAAGAATCAATCTCGGCCATCCAAATTGTGATCCAACGCTCAAGACTAAATAAATTTTGTCTGCATTATAGTGTAGTAAAACATGCATTAAAGAGTAATTTTGTAATATTTATCTCTCATCTAAAATCATCTTAAATCTTTAAATGATCATAATTCTTTCGATTTATATTATTTTTAATGTATCATATATCAAATTAAAGGTAATTTAATTATCTTTCAAACGAATCCCTATTGCATATGTTTCGATTTAAAAATCATCATAAAATATGAAAATTAGTGATTATATGCATAATTCTCGTAACAGTACACGAATTCTTATATAATGAATGGAGTTGCACAATATAATGCATGAAGTTATATTATATAATGCAGAATATGATAGATAAAATGCAATATATTTTTTTATGCGATATAAAAAAAATTAAAATTCATTATCTTTGCATACTGTAGATTATATTATAGTTGTTATAAAAGTTGATCATACATTACTTATTTTTAATTATGTATTTTTTTGGTATATTATATAAATGTATATTACTATAAGCTTCTTTGTAGTATATCAGAATTTGAAATTCCGCAAAGAACATTCTTTGTAGGCAGGTCGGGCCTGGCCAGCCACGAATTAAGGGATAATCGTAAGTCGAACTATAAGCTTAGAAAATAAACCCAAAAAAAAAATCATTCCTAAAATTCGTTGAGCTATGGTTACGATACATAAAAGCCTTTACTTCATGTACATCTCCGAACTACAGTTCGGGGTAGGGAAATGTTTTTTCTTCTTTGATTTTTGTAGGAAAATGAATTGCTCTAAATCAAGAAGCCAATCACTTCGACTTCGCCGAACTCCAAGTAGTTCGAACGAAAGTCGGGGGGCTATTGTTATAACTCGAAAATGAGCTAGCCCATTATCAGTCCATCAAAGAATAAAACCCAAAGATCAATAATTTAGTCAAGATACTTTTGACCAAGCTACTTTTGACCGAACTGTTCATAGGTCGAACAAATCAGTTCGAACATCATAATGAGTTGGATTGTCAAGCCGAGGTACGAGAAAAGATGAAACCAACTCGGTCGAACGCACGCGATCGTTTGAGAGTCGTTTCTTTGTATTCAACTCCTATAAATAGGGTTGCATTTATTGAACAAAGACACATTAAATTTAGCAATAAATACAACAATAAAAGCACTAAGTATTCAAGCTTTACTTACAATCAAGCATTTACTTCTATTTCGTTTACAATTTCCTATTTATCTTATAAGTATTCTTATAAAATAAACCTCAATAAATTATATCATTAACATCTACCGTGTAAATTTATTATTTAACAATGAATAAATGATGGCTACATTATATAATATTTTTTTAAAAAAAGTAATTAATTCTTAGCTAGTTTAAATTTGATTAAATTCGGGTGAACTCATACTTAATAGTAACTAGATTTCTGCATGCGCGATGTGCAGGTATATATATTTTTATAAATAATTTATTGTAAAGTATATATAATAGTAAAATATTGAAACTCAATTTATCTTACATTAAAATATAAATTTATCAATCAAGGTAAATATTATGTTTTAAATTACTCAATTAATCAAAATTGATATATATTTATCTCTCTTACTTCTCTCTATAAGCACTTCACTATATTAATGGATTTACTTAGAAGCTTGGGTGACTTTAGCCTCTAAATTAATTTTTTAATTTAATATTAAGATGATATGACTTTTTTTTATTAAATAACTACTTTTACTGGCGAATAATTAATAAAAAAGGAGTTGAGAATGAATAAGAACAGAGTGTGAGAGGTTGAGATTTGAGAATTAGGAGGCGGCAAAAATTATTTTTATTTGATGTTAATTTTTTTATTTATAAATAATATTTAATTTAGTTTTCGGGTATGAGCTTTATGTATATTTTATTATTATTATTATTTTAAACATCAATTTTTTCTTAATAATGTGTTCTTTTGTTATGTAAAATCTCAATGAAATCTTTTAATAAATGTTTATGGATCTGCCACTAGCTACTTCACCACCACCATTGGTCTCTTCTATATTCACACAAACACTTGCATTATAAACAAAGAAACAAAAAAGTGCATAATGATGCTACAAATAGTGCTCTGCTGTCTATATATATATATTGATAAAATATTATTCAAATTGTATCATATTTGCATGAGATATCTTCATATATCCATGCAATATTCTCTCTTATTTTCTCCTAAAACCCTACCTCTCTCTAATAAACATTATTTTTTGAAGCAAATAATATAGATCTATCATGGTATCAGCCTAACATCAGTCTTTTCTCCTAAAACTCTACCTCTCTCTCGTATCTTCTTCCAACAATCGGTGTCGCCTCATTTATCTGATCATGACCCAAGATGTTGAACTTATATCCTTCTCTACTCTCATCCATATGATCATGATCAAGCTTTCTTTTTCAAACTATCTTTTTTGGAAAATGCAGATCATCACTCTTCTCTCCAGCCAAAACCTATTTGGTTACATAAACGACACCAAATATATTTAATACCCTCTAATTCACTTTTGTCCACCGATGGCATCCCTCATAGTGAATTGCACCTATGAACTCTGGCACGCCCAAGATCAGTGTCTCCTTAGTCTGCTATATCCCAATAATAAATAAATTAGTTTATTAAACTCCTTAATATAAATAAAAATAGTACAATGTTAAGCCAATTTAGCTTTGATGTGAAATCAATTATAAAATATTTAGAAATATAAGTGATTCAGCAATATTACTCACTTTGTCCCGAGTAAATTTGTCCACATTTCCTTTTTCGTATGTCCCACAATATTAGTCCATTTTTCAAAAATAACAAAATTCTCATATTTATCAATAAAATATTCATCTCCTTACCACTGCATTGGTTATCGTGTCCGGTCAAATGTGGACCATTTGACCGGGACGGAGAGAGTAATATTTACAACATATTGAATAAGTGCTAATAAGACCTTGAAGACCTATTAATATGATTTTTGAGCTAAATTAAATATATCTAAAATTTTCTTTTATTTTCTGTCATTTTTTTTTTATTCGTATTATTAATCACTTTTCTTAAATCTTTGTTCTCATTTTCATCTCTTTTTTCTAACCCCTCTCTTTTATTTATATTATACTTTCATTCACTCTCATTCTCATGCCTACATATTAGCTCTTTTGTCTTCTCACTTTTATATTTCTAAAAAGAATATCTCTTAATAATAATAATAATAATAACAATAATAATACATTGTTATAAATATACTTTAAATAAATTAATATTAATCCTATAAAAATATTTTACACGAAATTTTTACTATCAATTAAAACTATATTAAAAAAATATCTTAATTGTTATAACAATTTTAATAAGGTCTTGCTATTAGATAGTTATGTATATATAGCTGTCAGTATATTCTAAATTAATATATCAAAAGTAAAGATTTTTTAATAATTCTAAATTTTAAACAATCATTGAACTTCTTTAGTATTCTAATAAGAACTTATGAAAAACCATTTTTTATTAGTATATAATAATGAAATCAATCTAGCATAAATAATAAATAAAAACTTGATGCATGATTTAGAAATTCTCGATCTTCTGCGTGGTTATCTTATATTATTACTCTTGTATTATTTTTTTTCTTGTTTGCTTTATATTAATTAAATAAATTAGTTAATATGATTTCCAGCATTAAGATCTATGATTATCCATTCATGTATAAACGAAAATGTTCTTGACAGATTAATTTTTCTTTAAAATATTAATCCATTCGATCATATATAAACAAAAAGGTTGGTTTAGAATTTTATATGCAACTATCAACATCTATATAAATATAAATAGGATATTTTATTTAATAATAGACACATCTAGAAATTTGTTCATGAACAATAAAAATAGGAGGATGTGATTTAATTTATTACATAAAAAAGAATATAATAGAAAAAGTAAAACCTCCTTTAACCCATGCTTCTTGAACTCCAAAGGAGCACAAATTGAACATCTTCTTCATCTTCATTGGTAGTGAATTTCGTGCAAGAGTTGGTGTGGTGAAATATCTTCATCTTCAGTGATAGTGGATGTCGTGCAAGAGTTGGTATGAAGAAATATTTAGCTACAATCTTAAATTAGTAAAAAAACAAATAACATAAAATATATAAAAAAATAAAGAATTACATCAACACAAACAAATATCACAGTTTAATTATATGAGAACACAACTCTAACAAAAACAAAAAATGAGAATTGGTTGGCTATTTGTGCTTAGATTTGATGAGTATTTATACTAATTATGAAATAAAAAGACTTTAATGAATTAATCACTAATTAAATGGTATTTTTAATTATGAATTATATATAATAAATGTTTTAACGTTGATTTACATGTTCTTAAGGAAGAAACTTGACAAAGGGGTTAATTGAACAAATTATACATGAAATTTTAAATTATTAATATATATTATCAAATTAGACGTCACATATCAAACTTGCCATACTATGATCTATGCATATTATTAGACGTATTAATTATGTTAATTAATTTTTAGTATATTGTTATAAAAACTTATCGGTGAAAATTTGGTTTAGTAAATTTTAAATTAACAAAGTACATATCACTAATATTATAATTCTTTTAATATTTTTTTTTGTGTGTGGAAAATTGAAGTTTATATAATTATTTTAAGTAAACATAAATAAAAATATAATTATATAACATACATTCACATCAATAACTAGTAAATATTAAAAATGATTTATAATTAGTCAATTAGATATATGAATTATTTATATATCCGAATAAAATTATTAGTCATAATTAATTAAAAATCAAAATAATTTCATACTTACCATATTTATCTTTACTTACCTAACATATTGCAAGTTTATTTTCAATAAGTAATTTCTTTTCGAGAAAATGCACTAATCAATTAAATGGTATTAAGTATTCTAAATTCATGTATGTATATTACTTGTATTGATCTTTCAATAGTACCAAATAAGCTCTAACTAAAAAATTGCACTTTTCCTTTACCAATCATCAATGATGAATATTAGAATTGTGCTAGAAAAACTAAAACAAAAGGATTACAAAAATACAAAAATATTACACACAAATGAGTAGTGTTGATTAAAAGAAGCACTATATGTCTATTAATCAATATATGGATACAAACTATAAAAATCCTACCATGAATAAATACAATAGCAATTGTACGATTGATCAATCAACCATCTTCTTTGTGATGCTTCAACCATCTTCTATATGACGCTTCGAATCGTAGAACCAAAAACAAAACTTTTAAAGAATGAAAAACAAACTAAAGCGAATTAACTATGATTTGGAATACAGATTTTGAAAACGATGAAATTTTGAGAAAAGATTGTGATATTTATACTATCAACTTCAGTCCAATTATGTTAAATTAAAATGATGGCATAATCTTAGCCCAAAATTACGGCATAATTTTTGCCCAAAATAATAAATGTATTGAGTTTTTTATATAAATTATATAATTATTGAAAATGGAAGGCAAAATATATTTTTATTTTTTGAGTTGGGGATTTTGTCTTTTAGTATATATAGATATAGATTTATACTTCCTCCGTCCCGCTATATTAATCTCGTTTTTCTGTCCTGGCATAATAGTCACATTTCCTTAAATGGTAAAATTTCACTCACTAATAAATTATTATTTTTTACAACACTCACAAATATTGATTATCGTTTCCGGTCATTATGTGACTAATTAATTGACCGGAACAATGAGAGTAATATATATTCATCATTATTTATAATATACTATAAAATATATAAATATATATTATTTTGAATAAATTTAATATGAATGCATAATATTTAAAATCTATATATATTAATTATAATTCACCCCGTTAATTATTTTAAGATGAAACAAATATAAATAATATTTAAAATATAGATTTCCTTTATTATTGTTCCTTTTTATATCAATAGAAAAATAATATAAATTAAAAGAATAATTTAGCAAATTAAAAATATAAAACCTATTATAAACATGTTTATATATTTATGAATATCCAATAAATTGATTATTTTATAATTATTTAAGACTTAATATATTTGATGTTATTTACCTAATATACTATACTACTATTATTGTTTATACATTCTAATATAACAATTAGTAATTACTTACTTACCAAATATAATTTAAGTTATTTACCATATTTGATTTTACTTACCTAATATAAGCTGGGTTTATTTTTGGTAATACATTTTGGGGGGAAAAATTTTGGGGTGGAGTTTTGCTTTTAGGTATATATAGATATAGATATAGATTGTGTGATCAAATTTGAATTTGACAATACACATTTGGACTCAATAACTGGTCGACCAGACTCTTCAGTTGTGATTAATCCTTATGAGCATCACCATATTTTAATTTGATTCATCAACAAAGCTCAAGATTCTGCACACACACATTACATACACTAGTCCATGGAATTTGGTGCTCCCCTTATCACGTTCGTAAGCTGTTTGATCGATTATGGTTTCCAAAAAATAGAGAATTAGGATGAAAGAATCGTTCATCTGTGTGAGGTGAAGGATGACTTGGTGGATCATGCAATATTACTGGGGCTACCTCTTTCCAGCCAGGTCAAAGGGAGGCGATGTTGAAGTCCAAGTAAGACTTATCAGAGAAGATATGGATCAAAACAAGCAGTGCCTATTTTGCTGGTGTTTTCTGAGGTATGTGGATCATGGCTTTGATGTGGTGATCTGAGAGATCTCGTGGTTGAAAAGATTCAACGGCTGTGCTTGTCTTGGGACGAAGATCGAGCTTCGAAGGAAGAAGTTTGTGTTGCTGTTGGATGATATTTGGGAAGGCCTAGATCAACGAAAATGGAAGCAAAGTGCGTCTGCAGCGACATGGATGCCAACTACAAGATGAAGAAGAGTCTTGGAAGCTGCTGATTCAAAATGCCAGGACCATAGTGAGGAAATGTGGAGGCCTTCCGTGCGATGGCGAACAAGAAGAGTGAGGAGGAGTGGAGATATCCAGTATAAATCCTTCGTATGAAAGATGTTTTCAATCTTCTAAAGAAAATCTTGGTAATGATATTCTGAGATCATATTGCTCTCCGTTCCCTGAAGACGAAGGAACAGCTGATTGAGTACTGAAGGTTTCCTAATGGCAACCTGCATATCATGGGACATGACATCGTTGGATCATGATGTTGTGAGGAGTTTTGTGTTGTCTGAGAAGAGGTTCGTAATGCAGGCAAGCTGAGAGGGTGTCTTTGATGGATAATGAGATCACAGAGTTGTCTCAAACACCACAACAATGGCTTGAGCAAATTCTCTCCAGAATTTTTCCAAAACATGCCGGCTCTCAAAGTCTTGGACTTATCCTTCACCAGCATCAAAGACCTTGCACCAAGTGTCTGCAGATTAGCCAGCATCCGCCATCTTGATCTATCAGGAACTAAGTTGAGCACCCTTGGGGTCTCTCACAAAGTTAAGGCACTTGAATCTGCAGCGTAATCCATATCTGCGAACAATCCCACGCAAAGCAATATCAGGGCTAACTCAGTTGAGGGCCTTGAATTTCTACTACAGTTATTCTGGTTGGGAGGTGCCAACTGCTGATTCCAGTGAGCTGAGGCTTATGGATTTGGAATGTCTGAACAACCTCCACTCTCTTGGAATCAGCTTGCCTGCTCTCAACAGGGTGTCGCCTAGTAGATTCCTGCGCGAATGCATACACTACTTGTACATCACAGAGTGTGAAGGCCTCTGTCATCATATGCAGGAGATGGTGATCGGATTAGCATCAACAGCTGCATGGACTTGAAGCATTTGAGGCAGAAGGGGATAACTGGCTTCCTAATCTGGAGATTCTTGCTCTTAGAGACCTTCCCAGCCTCACAACAATATGGAAGAACACCGTGAGCCTTAAAAACCTGCGGTGTCTTAACATCTGTGTATTGTGACAAGCTGAAGGATGTTTCTTGGATCTTGAAGCTCCCAAAGCTGGAGATGGTTTACATATTTTACTGCAAAGAGATTGAAGAAATTGTGAGGGATCAGGATGAGGTGGTGGGGGAGGCATTTCCTAAGCTGAGGGTCAGGGTCAGGGTCATGTCCATAAGAGATGTGCCTAAATATGCAAGAAGGCCATGGTTTTTCCTTGTCTGAAGAAGATATTGTCCCAGGCTGAGGAAACGAGTCAGAGCACACAGATGCCAACAGTCTACTGGTGGAATGGGATGACTCCGACATCAAAGCTACCTACGCATGAGAATGTCCAAACTTGCTCCCTAGTACTATATGAAATAAAAATAAAATATCCTCAAAACCATAAACACGTGAAACATTTAAAATGAATGAATATACAGAGAGCGAGAGTAATGGATTGGAGGAGATGATTTTAGAATCTGAAAGCAGTGAGTCACATTCTAATCCCAGTGTGGGATTTGTGGTATTCTATTTTTTGGATGCCACCAAGTGTTCATTTCCATTTTACGTTGATAGGTAGAAGTGATAAGATGTGTAGAGGAGTTGGTTCAAATTTGAAATCTAATCGATTACTAACTCAAAACTATCGGTTTCATCATTGCCAGTTGGGCTTTGTTTCATTATTTTCCAGACCAAGGAGTTGGTTTGGGTATATAAACCGCTCACACCAGCCTTATTCACTCAATTGAACTGAAGAGGAATATGTAAGACTCATGCTGAGTGGTCACTGCTTGGTACATGATGCTTACTGAGGTATAAGAATTGCTATACAACATGATTAAATTCCTCTGATATATGTAGTAGCTGTTTGGTTCCTTTTGCATTGCAGAATTTCAATGTGAGGCTGTATAGTGTCTCTCCTTCTCCTACTTATATTTAATGATTCAATCTGCCAGCTAAGCTGTGACTACATGAAAAAACTGCAACTTCTGATTGATGAGTTAGAACCGTAACAGTTTGCTTTGTCTTGTTTAATCAAACTTCTCTTATTCATTTCATCCTTAATTTGATAGTTGGCAGGATCTTGTTGTGTTCTCTGAAAATATCCTGTCTCCTTATGTAAAATAGAGTTAAGAAATTGATTATCTAAAGCTTGGATAATTATGTGTCTATTTCTCAATATTTAAAAACAGTCTTCTGAAAAAGAGGCTCTGCATCTATGGCATTTGGTTACTATTTAGCTTCTTTTAAACCCTCTTCATGTTATAAATCCTTCTCTCTGGTGGGTTATTGACAGGTAAGGAAAAAGAATGCATAAATACCAAATACAGACCAGTTGCGAATTCTGGTTCTTATTAGGCAGGTGTTTCTGTAACTATGAGAAACAGCAAATCCTAACATTGGAAACATGCATCAACTCAGCTCCTTTTCTTACACTTCTTCACTAACAGCCATTTGTTAACTCTTGTTGTGACAACCATGAATAAGAATACAGCAGAAACCTTAGGGGCTCGTGAACTAAAGAATCACATGTGAGAGCATATCCATCCAGACAAAGATTCTCATCAGCAGGTTAATCAATCACTCTTATGTTGTATTTACTATTCTGAATCTGAAGCATCTAGTTCTCTCTTATGCAACTTTTGACACGACTTGAGCTCGAGTAGCTTGATTACACGACATCTACTTTCATGTCATGTTCTTGTGGTCCGAATTCTAAGAGCCATATCCTATGTATGGCAAATCCAGAGATGATGAATTATAGTTGGAATGCTGGTTTTTCTAAGAAGAGAAGCTTGATTTCAGGTTATGTTAGGAATAATTGGCAGAGCAGAGCAGAGCACATAGAAAGAGCAATTTGGTAGAGTCTGGTGGGGAATGGACTCTTGACTGAATTGTGTTAGGCATTTTTATTTAAAACCATCTACATGCAACCCACAACACACACAAGAATTGATAAAAGAAAAAAATGTGACATTTGTTTTTGTCCCTGTCTAATTAATTTTGCAGAATCAGTTTGGCTTTTTCTTGAGAGAACTCTGCAGTCTGGATTCAAAGCATCACATATGATATCCTCATGGTGGATTGGCCACATTTTTGGTCAATTTGGGATTACAACAATTATTTTATACAATTTGGAATAATCAATGCCACCAAATTCATGCATCTTGGTTTTGCAAAATTTAAGAGACAAGAATTTGTTCAATGTATTATTATTTCTCCTCTGATAATAATTTCTAAACAGAGAATGAAAGTAGTTATAAGAATCGAATTTAAGATTTTTTGGTCCTCGAATATTCTATATAAATAATTCCTTCAACTTAATATACTCATAAATAAAACGAGTTATTCTGTTATACTCACATATGCGAATTTTTGAGACATTATAATTTTGAAAGTAACATAATTTATTACTTGTCTAAAAAGTTTTATTTTGGTAATAGTCCTTTTCCTTTCTCATGATCTAATGGGTAAAAATATAATCAACTTTACGGATTGTATTCATCAACTTATTTAATCTTTCTTTCGAAAAGATAATGGCATTTGGGACCATAAACCCATCAAATAGTAAATTTAGGCAAGTCAATGAATCCAAATCTAAAAAAAACAATTGTCGTTTTGATATTATTAAAATTATTCTAATGAGATAAAAAAGTTTTCAAATGATGTTTTTCAACAGGTAACTCTTTATTTATGTATTATTTTTATATATCTAATCTAACAAGTTTATTAAATATGTGCTTTTAGATTTCTTACTAATAATTCATTATTTATTTTTGAAAAGATTTATAAATTTTTGGAATTAAAACATAAATGCTCTAAGAATTTTACATTTATATTTTATTACCGATGGTGCACATGGAGAGATCAAATTAAAGTATTATATAAAATTTAATTAAAGTATTTTACTTTATAATTTTTTAAATTTTTTTTTTTTAAGGTTAGCTATCGTTTAAATGGGGAAAATGATGGGGATGAGGTTGTCGGAGACTCAAACTTGCAGGCATGAGAGACAGCTTGGAGCATTTGAAGCTCCTCTTTTTTATATTTTCTGACAACATTCGTTGGAATTATTGAACATGTAAAGCTTCACTTTTACCCTTCTTTGACCCCTCTCTCTCTCTCTCTTACTAGTTAAACATACAAATAGAAAACAGTATTCATCTAGAGGAAGAAGCACTGCATCGGAATTGGTATAGCCCACAGACCAACACTCCCTTTCAGCATTCTCAAAGCCTTTCATTTCATTTCACTTTTTTTTTTTTTTCTTGAAGAAAAAAGAGAAAGTCGAGGTGTCGGCCTCTATTTTATCTTGCTCTACATTGAAGTGCCCTGCTTTTCTATTTTTATTTCGTCCACGGCAATATAAATTGTAAGCCTTAAAGTTCTGATCTTTGTGACTTGACATCGCCTCTTTTCAGTATGGCCTGCTTTTCTTGCTTTATTATTATTTTTTCTTAATGTGGTCCACTGATTAGCTAGGTGGGTTTCGCCTTTTCGGGATTTGATTTTTTAGCATTGTGAGTTTTTGGTGGGGTTTCATGGATCCCTCTTTGTAGGGTTTTTGACAGAGAAGAATTGGTATTACAAGATCTGTTTGTTACCTTTTTTCCAGCTTTTTTGTACTCGGCCTTATCTCTCTGCTATGTGGTAATGCTGAATTGTGAAGGGTATTTTTCTTGACTACCTTTAGTTTTTCAGATAAATTTGGTCTCTTTTATTGCAATTCGGTGCTGATCTTAAGTATATAATATCTCCTCACCCAAGCAAAGTGGAAAAGGCTACATTTTGATCTCGAGAGAGAGAGATGGAGTGATGTTAGTTCCATTACCTTGTTGCTTTCAGTATGTTTGATTGATCTGCATCTGCCTTCAAGCCCCTCTGTTTTTATACTGATTTCCTTCTTTTTTTTTCAGAGAAGAAGAATTCTAACTCTGGTTTACCTCTTAAACATCCTTTTGTCCTCTCAGTCTTATTTTTGAAGGACATGATCTAGTTGGTGGTTGTGGGAATCATGTCTCTTTGTTTTAACCTATGCAGATATTTCTTTAGTCAAATAACTATCTTGATATTATTCAGTTGATCCTCTTTTTTTGTTCATTTGGGTCATATATAAGGTCCATCTTTGGGCTAACCTGCAGATGTGTATGCCCTTGCAGATGATGTTGCTTGATTACAATACTGAAGGGACAGGAGAATCATGTTTGGGCTATCTCTGATGGTGCTGTTCAATCTGTTTATCTACTAAATTTAAATTCATTCCAATGGCCTCAGAATCGTGGATCAGGGGATCCTCAGGAAAGCAAAGCAAAAGCTGTCCAGGGTTGGCATGCAAAACAGGAAAATTAGACCCTGTTATGAAAGAAGTACCTGATCATGTGGTTAGTAATGGCTCTAAGAAAATCACAGGAGAAGCTATAACAGAAAATGTTTCACACAGTCATCTGCAGAAAGGGGATGTTTCTTCTTTGACAGATATAATTGATTCAAGCTTACATTTGGGTGGTGCTAAGCAAGCAAGGACGTTTGATGAACAAACTGTTGACCATGAAATGAAAACATCAGGTGCCAGAAATGTGAATGATAGCTCAGCTTCTGCAGTAGTCAGTGATGCAGCAAGTGGCCTTGCAAAGACTAGTGGAAGTGGCAAGATCAGTGATCGAGTTGATTTTGTGGACAGTGGCAAGAGCAGTTTGTGTCGGGGTAGCACGAGTACTGATGTTAGTGATGAAAGCACTTGCAGCAGTTTGAGTAGTGCTGTTAACAAACCCCACAAAGCAAATGATCTTAGATGGGAAGCAATCCAGGCAGTCCGCTCCAAAGATGGATCCTTGGATCTGAGGCACTTTAGGCTACTGAAGAAGTTGGGCTGCGGTGATATCGGCAGTGTCTATCTATCAGAATTATGTGGTACAAAATGTTATTTTGCGATGAAGGTTATGGATAAGGCTTCACTAGCTAGTCGCAAGAAACTTCTGCGTGCCCAGACAGAGAGAGAGATTTTGCAATCTCTAGATCATCCTTTCCTTCCCACTCTGTACACTCATTTTGAGACAGATAAGTTTTCATGTTTAGTAATGGAGTTCTGTCCTGGGGGTGATTTGCATACTCTGCGGCAGAGGCAACCGGGAAAGTATTTCTCTGAGCAAGCTGTCAAGTATGACACTTTCTTAACTCAGGAGTTTCTTATATGGTTATTGTTTATCTTCAAAATGCATATGCTGTTTTCTAATTAGCCCATTTCCAAACCTTTTCCTTATTTACCACATGTTGTTTCCAAAATTTATTTGCCGAATGTCAAGATTTGTACAGCTTGCTTGTCTATTCCCAGGGGCATCCTTTGCATATTCTGAAAATGCATTTATGGATGGCACTATTATATAATATCCCTCTGGGTTTTATTACGATATCATCACCACTCGATAAAGTGAATACCAGTTGATATGTCTGCATTTTATATCATGAACCATCAAGTTGCCTAACCCAGCAAATCACCCAAACAATTTTTTTGACCTGTGTATCTTCATATGGAGACGTGGATGTTCTATAGCTGTGGTTATATGCTTTATTATCTACAAAACATGCATTTCAAGATTCTGTTTTTCTCTGTTTCACAGTTGAGCTTATAAAATTGCTATATCAGGATGTGTTGCTGCATATACTTTACTGACTCGGATGTTATCAGATTGTGATATTTACTTGGGGTGTTCACCTGTAGGTTTTATGTAGCAGAAGTTCTTCTTTCCATGGAATACCTTCACATGTTCGGTATCGTCTACCGCGACCTGAAGCCTGAAAATGTCCTCGTGAGAGAGGATGGACACATAATGCTGTCAGATTTCGACCTCTCACTCCGCTGCAGTGTCAGCCCAACTCTGATAAAGACCTCATCTCTTGAGCCAGATCCCCTACGGAAGAACACTGCTTACTGCGCCCAACCTGCTTGCATCCAGCCATCATGCATGGTCTCCACTACATGTTTCGGGCCTCGTTTATTTTCAGGCAAATCCAAGAAAGACCGTAGACCTAAGAATGAAATAGGAAACCAAGTTAGCCCATTGCCGGAGCTCATGGCTGAGCCGACGGATGCACGTTCGATGTCATTTGTCGGCACACATGAGTACTTGGCACCTGAGATCATCAAGGGTGAGGGGCATGGCAGTGCTGTGGACTGGTGGACTTTTGGGATTTTCTTGTACGAGTTATTGTTTGGTAAGACACCTTTCAAGGGATCTGGTAACCGGGCCACCTTGTTCAACGTCGTGGGTCAGCCACTGCGTTTCCCGGAATCACCGGTGGTCAGTTTCGCAGCTAGAGATCTGATCAGAGGCCTTTTGGTGAAAGAGCCACAGCATAGGTTGGCCTACAAACGAGGAGCAACAGAGATCAAGCAGCACCCTTTCTTTGAAGGGGTGAATTGGGCTCTCATTCGTTGTGCAACTCCTCCGGAAGTTCCAAGACCAGTGGAGATTGACAGAATTCCTGCACCGGCCGCCGCGTCGAATGGTCTGAAAGTTGCCCCTGCAGCAGCCAAGCTTGCTGCTCCTCAAAGCTGTGACAGTTATCTAGAGTTTGATTTCTTTTGAAAGGAGAGTTCTTGGTATGTGATTGTGTTCGGACAGTTGATGATGATTTGTTGAATTGCAAATGTTGTAATAGTGCTGTTGCCATCAATCCAGAAAAGTGCATTCCTGCCATAATCTTGGCATTTTATTAGGGAGAATATTACAATTTACCAACCAAAGTAACAATCTTTGAATAATGTGGGATTGGAAAAGCATCTTCTTCTTCTTCTTTTTTTTTTTTAAGCTTCGTTCACATTAAATTATGTCACGTGACTAGGAAATCCAATCACAAAAAGGGGAAATGAAATGTGAAAACAATCTCATCTCTTCCTGTAGCCGTCCCTCCTACTCGTGCTTGTTTATTCACAGACAAAATTCATTGAAATCATTCATTTTCAAAAGCTATGATTTACCCATCTTTGACCATCCCAGCCCTCTCTCTCTCAAGGGCATCTTCTGAGTATCCCTTTATCTCTCTCTCTATCACGCACGCATATACACATACAATAATACAATACAATAGTAGTATTAAACTAGAGTAGTACTGCATCGGTATTGGTATAGCCCACAGGCCAACTCTCTCTTTCAGCATTTTCAAAGACCTTTTCTTTTTCTTTAATCTATCAAAGCAGACACCACACATATTTTTGGAAGAAGAAACAGATGGTGGAGGTGTCACTCTTGTTTATATCTAACTCTACAGTTAAGTGCCTCTTTTCATTTCTTTCCTCTGCGGTTTAAAAACATTAATGTAAATTCTCAGCTTTAGACTTCACGTTGCCTCTTTTCCTGTGGGTTTTTTTTTTTTTTTTTTAGCCTTTCTTTTGAAATGGTCCTGAGATTTGCTGGGTGAGTTAATCTTCTCCGCGGTTTAGTTTTCTTGCACTGTGAAATCTTCTGGGGCTTTATTGATCCCAATTTGTAGGGTTTTTGAATTGGTTGTTCAAGATCTGTAGTTTTCATGGGCCCTTCACTTTCGTTCGACATATTTATATCATTGTTTTGTGAATAATGGTAATGTTTGGCTACGATGTACGGTTTGGGGGGACTACATTTAGTTTTTTAGATGAAATCGGTCCTTGTTACTGCAATTTGATTCTGATCTTGAACGTTCAGTATTGCGAGTGTACAAATTGTGGTAAAAAAAAAAAAAAAAAAGGACAGCATGATGTTAATTGTTAATTCCATCATGAATAAATTACTATTCACCTGCATATGCATCCTAGTTTTTTTATGTTTCTAAACTATTCATTTCCTTTTCCCAGTTTTTTTTTTTCTTCTGGTTTCCATTTATTTCTTTTCTATGTATTTGGCGTTTCAGCGCTGTGTGTAAGGTGATCTATGTGATATATACACATTAGGGCTGTGCTCCTCCTTAACTGAGATTTTTGTTCATTTTCTTGGATTAAGTACTTGTCTCTTCGTTTGCTTATTTGCTTGATGTTGTGACTGACCTGCTAATGTGGATGCAGTTTCAGATGATGATGCTTGGTTTGTATATTGAAGGGGTGTACACTTTGTATTCTGACTGTATGTAGTGGTGGCGTTCAATTTGTCTGATTGATATGCATTCTATGGCCTCAAAAGCATGTGTCAAAGGAAAACAGAGCAAAATTCAAGCATGCAAAACTGGAAAACTGGATACTGGTATGAAAGAACTATCTGGACATGTGGAAACTCTTGCCTTCAAGAAAACCACAATGGATGCTATTGAAGAAAAGAAGTTGCAGGATCAACTCCAAAAAGGAGCAGTTTCTTCTTTGACTGATACATTTGAATCAAGCTTGCGATTGGGTAATTCTAAACAAGAGCTTACCGCTGATAAGGAAAAGAAAACATCAAATCTCAGAAATGTCAAAGATAGCTCAGCATTGGCAAAAGTTAGTGATGGAGCCTGCAATCTTGCAAAGACTAGTGGAAGTCCCAAGATAAGTAATCGAGTTGATTTTGTTGACAGTGGCAAAAGCAGTTTGTGTCGAGGTAGCACGAGCACTGATGTTAGTGATGAAAGCTCTTGCAGCAGCTTGAGTGCTGCTGTTAGCAAACCTCATAAAGCAAATGATGTTAGATGGGAAGCAATACAAGCAGTCCGCTCAAAGGAGGGGGCCTTAGATCTGAAGCACTTTAGACTGCTGAAAAAGCTGGGCTGTGGTGACATTGGAAGTGTCTATCTATCTGAATTATGTGGTACGAAATGTTACTTTGCAATGAAGGTTATGGATAAAGCTTCCCTAGCTAGTCGAAAGAAACTTTTGCGCGCTCAAACAGAACGAGAAATATTGCAGTCTCTGGATCACCCTTTCCTTCCGACTTTGTATACTCATTTTGAAACGGAAAAATTTTCATGTTTGGTTATGGAGTTCTGTCCTGGCGGTGACTTGCACTCACTTCGGCAAAGACAACCCGGAAAGCATTTTTCTGAGCAAGCTGTCAAGTATGCGAATTTTTTAACTTAAAAGTTTAATAATGGTTTTAGTCTCATCTTCAAAACGCGCATGTGAGTGTTTTTATGCTGGAATGTTTCCTTTGAAACTTTGTGAATCACTGCTTCTTTCCATTGTGATTCTAGCTTTTGATTCGACTACTGGTCATATTAATGGATAAAATTAACAAAATCAAATGAAACAGATGTTTTCTCCTCGGTATGAAGTTCTGTTTATTCCAGTGAAATTTTCTGTTGAAGATGCTAGCTACTCTAGAATCAACACTGAATCATACAAAAAACTATAATTGTAGTTTTTTCTGTTACCAAAATTCAGGGTCTGTCTTGTAAGAATATTGATCCTAGAATTTGCGGAGGGTTTTGACTTCATTTTATTCTTCCTTCATTCTGCAAGCACATCCTTGCAGAGAAAGGAAAATATGCAAAATCTATTCCAGAGTCTGGTAGATGAGATGCTTCTAATTGTACATTGTCTATGAATTGCATGCTGCTAGTGGCCTAATACATGACAAAACTTATGGTAATAACCTACCCTAAGCCACTTCTATTTTAGAACTCTGCCCCATTTGTTTTTAGATGATATATATATATGTCTTTCTTTCGATCGTGGTTAGATTCATTCAGCTGAACGGCATTGTTTCTCTGCAGTCTTTATTTTTATTTTTTTTTGTGCACTAATCTTTTTGCTTGTTAGTCTAAGCATTCTCCATCACCATTCCCTGTGGTGTGGAAACATAATTGATAGGTGTTGTCAAATGCAGGTTTTATGTGGCGGAGGTTCTTCTTTCTTTGGAATACCTTCACATGCTCGGCATCATCTACCGTGACCTCAAGCCTGAGAATGTCCTCGTGAGAGACGATGGGCATATAATGTTGTCCGACTTCGATCTCTCCCTTCGCTGCACGGTCAGCCCAACTCTGATCAAGTCGTCGTCTCTTGACCCAGACCCCCTTCGGAAGAACACTGCGTACTGCGCCCAGCCTGCTTGCATCCAGCCATCTTGTACGGTTCCCACCACGTGTTTCGGGCCTAGCTTCTTTTCAGGTAAATCCAAGAAAGACCGTAAACCCAAAAATGAGGCCGGAAACCAAGTCAGCCCGTTGCCGGAGCTCATGGCTGAGCCGACGGATGCACGGTCGATGTCGTTTGTGGGGACACACGAGTACCTGGCACCCGAAATCATCAAGGGTGAAGGGCATGGCAGTGCTGTGGACTGGTGGACTTTTGGGATCTTCTTGTACGAGTTGCTGTTTGGAAAGACACCGTTCAAGGGGTCTGGTAATCGAGCCACGTTGTTCAACGTCGTCGGCCAGCCCCTCCGTTTTCCGGAGTCACCGGTGGTGAGTTTCGCGGCTAGAGACCTGATCAGAGGGTTGTTGGTGAAAGAGCCGCAGCATAGGTTGGCCTACAAGCGCGGAGCAACGGAGATCAAGCAGCATCCCTTCTTCGAAGGCGTGAATTGGGCTCTCATTCGCTGTGCCACCCCTCCAGAAGTCCCGACGCCGGTGGATATCGATAGAAGTCCTGCTGTTCCGGCGGCGTCCACCACCACCACCACCAGTGCTGGTTTAAAAGTTGCTCCAGTAGCTGCTCCCCAGAACTCTGTTAATTATCTAGAATTTGATTTCTTCTAGTAGTCAAGGTACCTGAGCTGCTGCTATTTTGTTCAGTCCCCACATTAGAGCAGACAGAGGGGCATGGAGGTGGATGATTGTGTTTTGAAAATTGAAGATGATGATGATTTCTTGTAATACTGCTCTTCATTCATACACATGCTCTCCTTCCATACATATAGTCTTATATTTCTTGTTTCTATAAGATCCTATATTACTAGCTAAATCATTTTAGTTTAATAATTTTTTTTTTTTAAGTGACATTACAGGTGATATCAGAGGTAGGGCTAGCAATTCATTTGTGTCAGGTCGTTATTGTGTCGACACGATAGTGATACGATTCATTAAGGTCCGACACGATCACAATTTATTAAGGATATGCTTAACACGAACATGAAACGATTCATTAAGCTTCGAACACGACACGAATACGATATTGACATGTTGAGAATCCAATCTGATAAAATGATATTAACCTTAAAAGGGTTAGATTAGGTTAATAAATGATAAGATAGTAATAATCTAGTAATCTCATCAAAATTCTTCCTGTTTAATCGTTTTCTATTTATTAGTACATTTTCAGCTAAAGTTTAGGAAAAGAGAATATTTTCACCTCATGTATTTAACTAAAATTTAGAAACCGTTTTTTTTTTTTTAAGTGTTGTGAGAATAATTTTCATATATTATTATACTAGATTTACACCCGTGCGTTGCACGAATTATATATTTAATATCTTATTTAATTATTTGATAAAAATGTAAGCATGTAAATAAAACACAAAGCTTATAAAATAAGAGTTTGTTTTATAAAATTAACCTATCAAAAAAAAATTATTTAGCATTATACTTGTATTGCGTTAAAATGTAAAAAAAGATAAAATAGTAAAAATGTAATTTTTTACTGAAAAACGGCATATATGATTTTGTTGAAATTATTATTATTGTTTATTTAAAGATATGTATATATATACTCCATTCATCCCATTATATTATTTTTGCTTTCCTTTTACGTCTGTCCCACTACATTAATCATATTTTCTAAAATGCCAAAATTTTCACACACGTTAATAAAATATTAATTTTAGTACACTTACAATTATTGATTACCGTGTTCGATCAATATGTGACTAATTGAACGGGACGAAGGAGTAATATAAAAATATACGAAGTAAAACAAAGTTGATGTGATGTGATAATTTAAACTCGCACTATGAGCGGTGCCTTATTTTATGATAATAAGATACAATTAGCAATGTAATGTTGTTTATTATTTTTAGAGATTCTTAATATATTTAATATTATTTATACATTTAATATATTATAGTATAATTTATTTCTATATTATACATCAAATCATATATATAAATTTAATGAAATATATAATAAGCATGTAAAACATAAAATATATTGGAATTAATTTAAATATTATCTCATAAAAGATATTATATATGTATTATTTTTAAAATAGTATATATAACTAATTAGTGAGATATAATGTTTTAAGGAAAAAATAAACAAATAGAATTTTGTTATATTTTTATTATTGTTTTTATATATATATATAAATGAAATAAATAAATATCAAATAAAAATAAAAATAAAAAAATAGAGTAAAATTTTGGCGGGAACGGTTATATGTTGACTATTTTCTTTTCATATATTATATAAATTCATGATTTTAGGAAGAGTTAGTGTCCAAGGAATAATTTTCATACCATAAAGCCACCGAGCTGTGAATGCATAAATTTATATTTATTTTATTCCCAATTATAAATTTGAGCCTAATCTATATTATTCCATCAGTAACAATTAATTCAATTAGATGATTTATATGAATATTTAAATTATAAATTATATTTTCAGGACTTTGTTTTGCTAAAAATGAGGAATAATTCTTAAAAATAAAGTTTTATTAATATATTAAATTAGAGAATTTGGTAAAAATAACGGTTTTGTCACATTTTCACCAAAAAAACTTCGCAATAATATTAATTTTGTTTTTTATTTTTATTTAATTTTAATTACTAATGTTTTATATTATGCATATATGTATGTAACAAATAATACTCCCTCCGTCCCAATTAAATAGGCCCTCTTGTTTTCGGCACGAGAATTAAGATTGTGAGTGTAAGTGAAATTAATATTTTATTGTTAGTGTGAAAAAGTATCATTTTTGGAAAGAGACCAATTTAGTTTGGACGCCTGATTTGGTAAGAGGGTCTATTCTGCTGGGACGGTCCGGACGGAGGAAGTAACAAATTTCAATAAAATTTATATTCATCACTTTTTCCTTAAACCATTACGTTTTCACTATTTTTTCTTGAATAATAATGCATTCTCTTTAAACTCACGCACCCATATCATGGGGAAACTATAGAACTCATGGCGTCTTAATTATATGTAAGGTATTTCACTACTACATCACGAACGAAGGGACAATTTAATTATTTTTATTATATTAAAATAATAAGACTGCAATTTATTTATGTACTAATAAATTTTTAAAAGATTTTACTTAATTATATAAAATTATAAATTATATTATAATATAAAATATTATTTGTTCAATTCGCACAATGTGCGGATGAAAAACTAGTAATAATAATAATAATAAATAAATAAATAATATTATTTATTATAATCGTATAATGTCAAAAATTCTCACCCCTTATCAGAGCTGATTTTGGATAGACCTAAAAGTTATAAATGGTAAAAGAGTCAAGCCTCGGGCTAGTTTCCTTCGGGTTGTAAATGAATCAAATTGTTCGTAAATTATTTGGATCTCAACTTGATAAAATCCGTTCGAGCTCGTTTAGTAAAACATGTTATAAAACGAACCAACCTTGGGCCTTAATAGTATTCGACTCATAAGTTCGTGAGCAAGCTCTTTAATTTAAACTACATAAGATTATTAACTTCATAAATTAATATTTTCATTATTTAAGAGTAACAAGTATAACAAATAAGGCAAAAACTTGTGTTAGGCACGCCTAAACGGTTTAGGCGGGTTTTATCCATACCCAAATGAGTTCACTCATCCCAAATAAGGTTTATTGATCCCCAGTTAGAGTATATTAAATGGGTTTGACTTGGGTTAATGGATAAAACCCGTTTAAACCGTTTAGGCATGCCTAACCTGAGACCTACCCAACAAATAAATATTTCTAGGCATATGAAAAAATTCAATTAGAGTATTAATATGGTATTATTTTTAGAATAAATAATTTTATCTATCACAAAAATATCTAATATTTTAAATACGATCTAACTTTAAAAAGTTCTTTAGACTTCGATTAAGACTTTATTAAATTCGAGAACTTCAATATCTATATAATATACTAAAGGAGTTCCAGCTTTTCCTTTCAATTTTTTTGAAAAGCGTGAACATGTTAAATAAATTAATATTATTTCTACAATTATTAAATTATGGTTAAGATATATCAATATATCTAATATATTATGAGCAAGTTGAAATAAAATGTGTTTTTGATAGAATTGTTGCATATTAATTTTATTTAAAATTTATTTCATAAATTTATATTCAATAATAATTTAGTTTTACAAAATTATTAAAAATACTGCATAAATGCAATTATTTAGCAAATTAACTTTAGAGTTTTTAAATTGCAAAAATTATTTGAACAAACGACAAAACAAATATGTTTGCAATGTAATTTGAATATTAAAATTCTCATTTTATTATTTTAATTTCTAAACTCATATTATTTTTAGGAATCAATGCATTTAATTTATAATATTTATTTTATTTTACAAGAACCTAACATTTGTACTTTTATAAATGTTAGACATTGAGTCGATAAAATCAACTAACTTAGAAATTAAATTATAATTTTTGGGATAAGATATTTAATTAAAAATATAGACAAATATTGTGAGTTAAATTATAATTTTTAAAGCACTGTTATGTTTGTAAAGTTGACAAAAGTTAGGAGAGTAAATTCAAATGCTTTTATTTTGAGTACAACTCTGAATGAATAATATATGTGGTGATAATTTATTATACAAGTTTAGTACTTATTTTTTACAGATTTTTATACAATATGTAATTAGTATTATTTTAAGCTAACTACATTAATATATTCACTGAAACATAAGTTATTATTCAATAAAATATATAATATTATTCTCATAATATTTTAAATTAGATTATTTATATATTATTTTGAAGAGTATATGTTTGCGCAACGCGCACGGGTGTAAATCTAGTGATCAATAAAAAGAAAAACTCAAAACATAACTCGAAATTAATTGAATCAAATTTATGTAAGACAATACTCGACTTAATTCAGTTCGATTACACTCCTAAACTCCATCAAACCTAAGGACAATATATAATATAATATTCGCAGGAATCGAAATCAATATATTATCGTGTCACGATAATAGGTCCATGATGCTCGTTGCAAAGTGAGCTTTTTCATGAACGGTGTTTATCTTCTCTAGGGTGTAAGTCTATACTATTAATTAACTACAAAATATATTGACTCTAAACAGCCAATTTTATTTAAACCATTGATTATAGGGATAAGGGTCATTGAGACCCTCCGACTATTGTGATAGGAACATATTAGCCCCCCTTGACTATTTGGTTCAATTTAACCCTTTAACTATTAAAATTAGCTCAATTTAGCCCCTCAATTTTTAAAATGACTGTTACACCCTAATTAAAAGAGATACTATAAATTTTTTATGATTGTAGGGTTATTTTTATTATTTTGTGTATTAATTTAATTATTTTATTTCAATATTCTTAATATATACATAAATATTTAATATAATAAAAAATAAATCCAACATAGTAGAATCTTCTAATAATATTTTATTTCTCCTTTTAATTCATAAGAAAAGCTGGATATTTTAATCTTTTAAATTGAAAGTCCTAAAAATAAATAAAACAAGAATTTTCGAGTATTACATCGTGTTAATATTACAATAATAAATTATGATAATATATTATGATATTAATTACCACAATATATTACACAAGAATGAATATTAAAAAAAATAAGATGATGTATTATAATATTACGATTTACGATAAAAATAAAAGTAAAAAGTTAAAAAAATAAAAATATTACTATAAAATAAAAGGTTAATAGATATAAGATATTAAGTTTACTATATAAGATAGTTACAATATAAAGTTTATTAGTCTAAAATATAAATATTAAGTTTTCGACATACTATGATATAAGATAATTAATAAATTAATTACTTTATTTTTTATAATTGAGTTCAAATTAATAAGAAAATAAGTGTTTTAATAGATTAAAATATGTTAATTACTAGACAAATCTATTATATAAAATATTTTTTATACTAATTTAAAATATAGATACAAAATAAAATAATATAATTAATACAAAAAATAAAAAATAATAAAAATAACCCTAAAACTATAAAATATTTTAGTATTTCTCTTAATTAGGGTAAAATAGTAATTTTAGAAGTTGAAGGGTTGAATTGAACCAATTTTAAAAGTTGAAGGGTTAAATTGAACCAAATAGTCAATGAGGGGCTAAATGACCCTTATCCCTTGATTATATTCTAAAACAAGTGCTTGCTTTTGTCATATCTTAATTTTCTTGTAAGAATCTTTCTCCTTTTCATTTTTACAATTCCAAGTAGAGTAGACTTTGTTACAAAGAGGCAGTGAATAAAATATAATGCTATGATTCGTTTAATGGGAAAACGTTTTAAACCTTTGAAAATAAGTTGGTCGGAAATGTCAAAAAATAAAAGAGAGATTATTCTAAAAGTAGTATTATAAAATTCTACAAATAATATATTTTTAAGGGATAATATATTGTGGCATCAATATTTTGATGGACTACAATCCAACAAGGTGTACAAGTTTTTTTTTTTTTTTTTTTAATGGGGGAAAACCAAATTTATTCTTATTTTATTATTTTTTTTCATGTGGGCTTTTGCATGTTACATAAAATATGACTCAATCATAACTAAATAATTTACCTGTATTTTTAAATTTAGGCATACAAACTGTATTACTAAAAATTATGAGACATTGCATGTGGATGCCTCAAATATGTAAAGATTCTCTAACTCAATGACCTAAAATCTGGCATAATATTTAATGCCACTAAAAGTTTGCATTACTACATCCTTTCCAAAATAAAATTCTCATATTTAAAGAAATCAATTCTTTCCCAACGAAAAGATTACGAAATCAATTCTTTCTTGTTTTTTTTTTCGGAATTTTTTCTTTATTTTTTCATTATCTTCTGGGCATCATGTGCTTGGCGAGTAGCATCCACTCCAATAGTAGAAAATTACAATAAATTTTTCTCCTACTTTTTTTTTTTTGGCTTCGTAGTTTTAAGATGCGATTGGAATTTGAAAAAGGGGTTCAGTGGGAAACCCTTGGAATCCAGCACAATATATTTGGAAATGTAAAAAAAAAAATATCGAAAAATGTTATACTCCCTCCGTCCTAGTATATTAGCTCGTAAAAAATTTATCATTTTAGAAAATGTGACTAATATATTGAGGCAGACCAAAAAAAATAAAATAAATAAGATAATATAGAGGGAGTATTAGTCATCAATCTCCAATTCATCTTCAAATAAAAAAAAAATCCTAAACATTAAATAATAAACATTGGTTATCAATATATAAATGAACTTAAAGAGAAATTCCATTATTGTCTAATTGACCTTAAAAAAGGCATAAATTAGTAAAAAAACATAATTTACTAACCGCATACTAGAATTTCTTAATTTGAATATAAATTAGTTAAAAAAAAAAAAACCCATTTCTATCGCTATAATACTTTATTAAAAACTAATCATATATACTCCAGCTATAGATTATATGCTTATCATATGTGCTAAGCATAACTTTACATTCTTTAATATTTTATATAGAATGATCAAATATTCAAATGTCAGCATAAAAATGTACAACAATTAATACATTTACTCTTACCATTTTATTGAAAAATAAGAAAAGATATTATATATGCTGAACAAATAATTCAAATATTGTATTGGGTTTTGTGGATCATGTGAAATATATATATTTGTAAAAATATGTAATATTGTGAGTTCCTCTCGTGTTGTTCACGGGATTAGATTTTGCGAAATCTTTCAAATTTATCTACAAAATAGGCATGTGATATTGTGACTTTCTTTCAAATTCTTGAACTGTCAATCCTATAAATATTTTTCCTAAAAATGGCATTTATTGGTGAAATAAATATTATGAAAATAAAGCAGTTTCATAAATAAAAACTCCATTAAAGCCCACTATTTTCTTGAATTCCAATCAAGATTTTTATATTTGCAACGCTATGTAACGGTTGGAGTGATTGTTTCCTTTGTCAGTTTCCCAACGAACGATTCATGAATGATAATTCATACTATAATTCCTAGTTGGGACAATAATATGATAATTTAATCAACAGATTAGTTTAGAAAAAGACTTTCTTTTTTCACAGTGACTGTGAATGGGTATATAAACAAGTTGAAAGAAGTTTAAAATAATCAGCAGAACTTTTTTTTTTTATATTTAATGATTCAAATGCCTCAAATCCTTCTTTTTACTCTGTGACTCTCTTTAAATTTGATGTTTGCCATTTAATAGGATCCAAGAAAGCTGAAGTCTCCTCACTCTTTGATAAATGAGATGGTTGAGTGCTGTAGGATCAAGAAAGTAGCCTCTACCACAAATTTTCAAGGTTAAGGGGCCTGCGGCAATTTGTTTGAGAGAGAGAGAGGAGAATGGCGTTGATGACGGAAGATATGATCAAAGACTTCGAAGCCCGGTTGGAAAAAAGTCAGCCTTTTTCTTTTTTCCTCCGCTGCTGAAGATTTGGCATCTCTTTTTTGGGTGACATTTTTCTTGATTTTACGGCTGATATGGTTTAATCTTTTCATTTCAGTTGATGAACCGCTGAAGAAAACATTCCTGGTTTGTCATCTTCGCTCATCTATTTTTCAAAAAACATTTCAGTTGTATTTTACATTTTTTCAGCATATAAGAGAAGTGATTGACTTTGAAGTTTTCATGAACTCTGATCCCATGTTCTCTTTCTTTCTTTCTTTTTTTATTATTTTTTTTTTTCTCCTCTTGGTGTAATAATATGACCGTATATATGTCTATAAAGATGTTTGTTAATCCAAATAACGGTTGGTTTAAGCATGCTTCATGGGGTTTTGTGTGGAGTGGTCAATGCCAATGTCAAAGTCAAATTGCAGCTTAGAACACAGATATGGGTTGTTTTTAGCAACTTGCTACTTTTCATCCAATTTTCTGGGTAGATTTTGGATCCTATATTTTTAACGCTTGCTTTTCTTCCCCGCAAGTAGTTTTCTTCAACTCTGAGAAGGAATCTAAAGTTTACTTGAACAAATCAGGTTTTTTTAGTGAGTAGAAACTTATGATTTGTTTTACAACACCACTTCTGTCAACGTTAAAGACATGGAGTGTGATTGTTTTGTAAGCTTTTTGAGCAAAATAGGAGTGACCAACCTTTAGCTAAACTTATTTGGAGTCTATTTGTTCTTCCCCCTGCAGTCATTGTTGAGAACTTCTCTCTTTTTTATGATAATGATTTGCAGAATATACATAATGGTTATCAAAGGGAGAATTTGGTGAGGTTTCTAAAAGCAAGGGAAGGGAATGTATCGGATGCACATAACATGGTTTGCTGCTATAATTTTATCCTTTTAAAGTGAGTCATTGTTTGTTAGCCTATTCCTAAAGCTACCTCATATTTTCAGCTCATGGACTGTTTAAACTGGAGGATACAAAATAATATCGATGACATACTAATGGTGAGTTTTGTTCAATCTCATTTTATTGTATCTTGATTTTTGTGCTGTTTTGCATATAGTATGTGATCAGTGCTCTTCATTGACTATGATATTCCATTTATGTTCAAACAGTATAGCTATTTGTGTAAGCTTGAGATACAGTGCTCACATAATCGAAGAAGCAAAAGATCGAAAATGTTTGGTATTATAAGTTATAACCATTGTAATCAACCAAACATGCATTTTTCAAGATTTCAAATTCGTGGCTTGGTTTCTTGCATCACAAAAACGGTCATCTCTGAGTCTGTGTTTCGGCACTCAAAGACCTTTTCTCTGTATCTTGTTTGTTCAAGTGGATTCAAGCTGTGGTACCTTAGAAACCTACAGAATATTTAAACAGTCAATCTTACCTAATGGCATGCTTGGTAACTATATGCTGTTCCCTTTTCGACGTTTGATGTGACCTCGTTCCTTTGCAGAAGCCAATTAACCCAAGCGATTTCTATAGAGGAATACGGGATTCTCAACTTGTAGGCATATGTGGATGCACTAAAGAGGTACTATTTTAGATTGAACATTTAAAGATCTTGAACTACTTGGTTGAGGTTCTTTTCCTAGACAAGGTTCAGAGTTTTATCTTATCTATCAATGTCTAAATGCTTATGAAAAAATCTACAACTCATGTTGCTAAAAGTGAATGTAAATATATATACTCATCTCTCATGTTTTTACTCTGGTAACTTTTAGGGTCTTCCTGTTGTTGCTGTCGGTGTCGGGCTCAGCACATATGACAAAGCTTCTGTAAGATGTCTAGGATTTGCTCATTCACATTACAAGCTGTGAACATTTTACATTGCAAGATCATATATTTATCTTGATAAATTTTTTCTGATGTTCTAGATTGACTACTATCTTCAATCACACATCCAGATGAATGAATATCGAGATCGTGTGATATTGGTGAGTATCAGCATCAGCAACTTTCAGATTTGAAATGCATTTTCAACTCTTACTATATCTGGATAACTTGCTCTATGTTTCCACAAATAGCCTTCTGCAACCAAAAAGAATGGACGATACATCGGTACATGCATAAAGATTCTGGACATGACTGGTCTAAGGCTCTCTGCTTTGAACCAAATAAAGGTAGTATCATCATGTTGCTATTGTCTTTCCTGGCAGAAGTGAAGAAAACTAATATGATTCACATTCAAGTTATGAAGGAACTCTCATACTTTCTGTTGGTTGCAGTTGCTGTCTGCAATATCCACCATTGATGACCTCAACTATCCTGAGAAGACAGAGACTTACTACATAGTGAATGCTCCATACATATTTTCATCATGTTGGAAGGTACGACCAGCTATTCTGTTCTGGTTCGTTCTTGTGTCTTAAGATTCTACTAATAACATCTCTGCAGGTTGTGAAACCCCTTTTGAGAGAGAGAACAAGAAAGAAAATCCAAGTTCTTTCTGGTTGTGGTAGAGACGAGCTATTGAAGGTTGGTGCATACGAGATTCTTCTATCTAGTATGTGAAGGCAGATCTGACATGGCGTCTCGTTTTTACAGATCATGGATTATGAATCCCTTCCACACTTCTGTAGGAAAGAAGGATCTGGGTCATCGAAGAACTCCAGAAATGGAACTGTTACTACAAATTGCTACTCGTTGGATCATCCCTTCCATGAGAAGCTCTACAGGTACATCAAGGAGCAAGCTGCATCGGAGTCCGTTGCCCCGGTGAAAGATTGCTCAGTCCAGGTAGATTATCCTGAACCTGACCCAGAAGATGTAAGAGTTGCACAAACTATAGAGTGCGAGTTCCAGAAACTCGGGAACCGGAACGGGATTCGACAGTCGTCGTTGCATGAGCTTGAGATAAGTGGGGAGTGAGGGACCATAGGGCTTAAGGTGAAGTAGAAGGTAGAGCATTGTTTAGACCTTGATGGAGATGGAGACGATGACCTGCTTAATGTATTGTTACTTCATAACATGTGTCTTTATTTATTTATATATAATGCATCTTAAATAAATAAATTTTTTTCAAAAATAGATTTTTACAACATATGGTCTCTGCATACATAAAATGTACAAACCTATCTTTTTAGATTACAGAAAATCAAACCAATTCCGATACACAACATAGCTATCATCTATAATGCATCACAGCAACTCTTTTTTCTTTTCTTTCCCTTCAAGTGGGAAGGTTTAGACATGGGGTCTGTCCTCGCCTTTCCATCACTGGTCACAAAACAGAAGCAAAGACTACAAGGAATTCAGCTCAGCTGCCTGTAGCACTTATAGGTAAATGCAACTGATACAGCAGCCATTATTACAGCAAGTGCAGCATATGTATCTTCGCGCTCCCAGCTTTCGTACCACGTCGGCATAGAGCACACTTTACGAGGACTAATCCCCTTGCCACTATTCTTCCGTGCCACTTGTTTCTTGGAACTCTTCTTCATTTCAGAGGCAAAGCTTGCTGCCACCGGAGGGTCTTCTCTTTTCTCTTGCGACAAAGGGTTCTGGCAGCAAGAGAACCCTCCACTAACCTGACAACAGGCCGAGCCCTCCAACTGAGATGCGCACTTACTAGCACTTTCTTCGTTTGTTTGTGTAGATTCTTTCACGTTCCTACCATCCATACTTGATCCACCAATGACCCTATACCTTATTTCCTGAGTTTTCTTCTGGTCTTCTTCCGATAAACCCATCTGTCCCCTGTAACATGGCAATAGCATCCAAGTCATGTGAAGAAAAAACACAGATGTAGAAGACAGAGAAACTCTAGAGCAACCAGAAGCTACGAAAACAAACTAATTCATAGCTATTCAGCCCATGTAGGCCATTTGTGACCAGCCGGAAACAAATTCACTAATGCAAAAATTGCAGTCGTCTTTCCCTTATTTGTTGACCAAATAGTATATTTTCAGCCTTCCATTTATCGAGGAAAAGGAATACATATACCAAGTTTCTTATAGTATCTATATGACATGAAGCAGCTATTTTGAGTGATCAAATATATGGGTAAGTTCATTACATAACATGTAATAACATTAGAAGGAATCTCTAATGAACATGTACTTGTATTTATTATGAAGGGGGCATCTAAGTAGAGGGAAATAAAAGAAAATACCTCCACAGGAAATCTACAATTTCTCCTTTACCGATATGCTGCTCAAGCAAAAGAGGCACATCTTCAGGCATAACATATCCATACCTGCAGCATAGTGCTTATGTAAAAACAGGTACTTACATGTTGTGTCAATTCAGTAATAGACACCACTTGGCATCTTCCTGTACATAAAAGGGTTCATAAATTCTCATACAAAAGCAATCAGCAGCTATTAAATTCATTCTAAAACCAATCTAAATCACTAACCAATGCCCTGTGACTTCCTTTTTCATATTTGGTCCAAAAATGATCACATTTCCTGCATACTTGTGGCCCCCAATGTGTGAACATGGACTGACAGACACTTTGCCTTGTAGACCACGTGAATTAATCTCAGATTTAAATTTGTTAATAACAGATGGTCCACAAACTCCACATCGCCGGTCCCTAGACCCATGGCAACATACAAAGATGTACCAGCCCCTTAGAGGTTCTGGGCTTCCAGGCAACCATTCACCATTCTTCACAAGCACCTCCTCAACAAATGTGTCGACATCAAAATGTGTTAATCTCCTGAGAATTTATTAGTATTAGAACATGAAACGGAAAACTAAGTATTCTAAATGGTTGTAGAAGCATTAAGGGATGATTTGCATCTTCCACCTGTATCTGATCATGTCTGGAAAGATTAACACATCACCATTTGATGTCTCAGTTCCATCATGCCCCTCACATATCGTTAAGCGACTCTGGCGAGAGGTAAAATAGGAGAATAATAATTAATAATGCAGCCATTTCTTTCAAAGGGTCTGAAAAACATTATCAAGGAAGTGCTACAGACTGTACGGACCTGAATTCTTCACATCATATGATACATAGTTAATAACCATAGCACATTTCAATTTCAGACATAAACCAAAAAGGCCACTTTAAAGCCTGAGAGGGGGAACTGGTTTTGTCACAGAATTATGTTTGGGGGTTGACACTTCATTAAGTAGGGTTTCCCCATGCCTATGCACAAATGTTGCAGGATAAAATCGAACACTTACATCTTATCTCCTGACTACTTATACAAATGCTTACAAAATACTGATACTGTCTATACTACTGCATCCAATCATAAAAGGACTAAATTAAAAGTGTGCACAATCCAAACATAAGGAGCTAATGGGATACTAAACATTACACAATAAGCTAAGAAATATTCCAAATCATGTAATGGCTATTGATAAATCAGGCAAAAGACACAATCCAGTAAGCAGGAAAAAAATGCTTGAAATTAGGCTGTAAACTAAAGGAATTTCAATTTAGGGGAAATGAATCATATTTTATATTACCCCCCAAAACTCAAAACAAAACATGTAAGCCTTTATCAATGTCAGAAGCACGAAGTTAAAGATTTACCAGCACCAAGAAATCATCTTTAAAAAACAAAACCTTGCGCCCATCACGATGCTAACCAACACTCCCAACAATATTTAAAACACACAAGAAGATAATATAATTGTATCAAGATTTATTTGAGATTTGTGAACTCATTCGACAAATAAATCTAGCACCAAGAAAAAGGAAATCTGAAGCCTGTTGGTACCTGTCGCTGCATGTGAGGGTTTCTGGCAGACAAAGCAGCGGCGAGCAGGCGCGGGAGGCGATCGAATTCCGCCGCCTCAATGCGAGGGGGCCAGACCTGAGGGTTCTTGTAGCAAAGGAAGACATGGCGGTCGTAAAGCTCGACCGTGCCGACGAGTGGACCCTGCCTGAAGTCGGGTCGGGCAAATCCGTAGTCGGATTCGTTAACGGAGGTAGTATCATAAGGGGCTCCGAGTATGCCGTCGTTCTGGAAGCTGCCGGAAGCGCTGCCGATTTGGGGGGCATCGAGGAGGTAGCTGTCGGCCTCGGAGACGGCGACCGGGGAGGAGTGGTGGTGCCCACTCAAGAGCAGAAGAGGGTCGTCGCGATTGCCCGCCGTCAGTGTATTGGACATTTTCTTGGAAGTCAATTTGGATCCTTCCAACTCAACACCAATTCCCCCACACACGAGGTATAACAATTAATTTAAAATAAAATAAAATAAAATAGAGAGTATAGAAATACAATCCATTATCCAAATAAGAATATATACAGTGATGGAAATATCAAAATTGGTGTCATTTCTACTTACTTGGTAAGGTGGGGAATCAACCATGAATAACTTTTAAGACTACAAATATCAGCCATTATTTTGTCAGAATTTCACTGCTATATAAGTATTTATTTTCAAAAAAAAATCAAAATTCTTTAATTTTAAGAAATTTTGGTCGACCACGTACTATACACCACCTCTAACAATAATCACTTCAATCATCCAATCATTCTTTTACTTTAATATTTTATTAATTTCTCAACCACAACAATTTTACATATTTTATCCGCAATCATCCAACTAGGGGCGGCACCACCCCAAGGCCGGGCGCCCGACCCCACAAAGGAGCAAAATTTTATTTTTATACATACACCTAAAATTAGCATCCAATTCCTCAATCCTAAATAGCCGACCCTTCTGTCCAAATGAAGTATTGGGTATGGACCTAAATATGTACATAAAATAAATGTCACATTGATCTTTAGGCTCATTTCTTATAAAGTGTAGTCCCAACTTCTTAATTAAATAACAAGAATGTGGCCCACTATTAAATTAAAAGATTCACCCAACTCTAATTAAATTAAAATGCACAATATTATTCATTCTCAATTCAATATAAAGGAAAAAACTCTTCTCCTCTCAAATTCAATTATTAATTATTATTATTATTATTCTACCTATCATGTCTTGATTCTAGTGATTTATTTGTCAAATTTAATAATGAGATAATATCTCATCTTGCCAAACTATATTCAGAAGATTTCTTTATAAATGATATGTGTAATCTAAGACACAATTTCATACATAACGCAGTTATGTTTTATCATAGCATACTTTCAATGATATTTGTAATGCCAGCTGCAAAGGTGATGATTGATATAAAATGCAACAATCATTTTCATTTAATTTTTCGATTTATTGTGTTAGTACGGTAAGTTGGATTGTTTGGTATATTACATTGAGAAATGAGTTGTTATAAATGTTGAAACTGCAAAAAATTTGCAACGGTATTAGAACATGGCATCGCGGAGATGCCAATTGTATTATTATTATTATTATTATTATAACTAAGTATCAAATTTATTTATCATACATTATTATTAGTATACAAAATTATTTATTTTAATTTATTTTAATTGTTTATATTTAACTATTTGAAATTTATACTCCCTCTGTCCCGTTGAAGTAGTCTCATTTTCCTTTTTTGTCTGTCCCATAGAATTGTCCCATTTCCTAAAATAACAAACTTTTTCACACTCACCAATAAAATATTAATTTCACTACACTCACAACCGTTAATTCCCGTGCCGAAAAGAAATGAGACTACTTCACCGGGACGGAGGGAGTATATTATATTGGGAGAGTACAGCCCCCACGACCAAAAGATCCTGCCTCTGCCACTGATCCAACCACAATATTATATATATATATATATATATATATATATATATATATATATATATAT
>JAPKLW010000171.1:274326-287483 GCA_026898455.1 Plectranthus barbatus
ATATATATATATATATATATATATATATATATATATATATATATATAATTTGATTTTATTTCCAAAATTAAATTATTTGTTATAATTGAAATAATAAAAATTATAAATTATAAGGCGATTAAATAAAAATAAATAGCATTGATATAGTAAAATAAAACTACATCTCTTATATTACACTAGGATTGTTTAGGTATTAAAATTACACGTTTTCAACGGACGGTTCGGATTGATTTTTTTTTTTTTACAAATGATGTAAATCAATACAATATATAATGTAATGTATATGTTAATTTAAAAATACAAAATATATGTATCAAAATTAATCTCTATTTGTAGATATTAAAAAATTATAAAATTTAATATATTATTTATTTTATATTTTATTATTTAATAGATATATCAACTTTTGTATTATATTTAAATAAAAGTAGTTTAACCAAATAAAATGTGACACATGTTTTAATTTAATTGGTTAAATAATAAAAAAACAAAAAAACTAAAGGTGATGGGTCAGGGGACCTCATGGTTGAGTTTCCATCTACATGCAACCGAGGTTGCTTCGATTTTCATAATTTAGTTTTTTTTTACCTTTTTGTTTATGGCGGTCGCCCACAATTCATTTGGTCTCCCGTTGGAGACAATCTAAGAGATCACAACAATTGTGTGTTTATTTCTTATTCATTATCTAATTATGGGTCAATAAAATGATGATATTTATCATTATTGTATTAGTCCCTTATGAATCTGGACCACCTATTTTAGTTGTTGAAAGGTTATGATCGAATTTTTGATCAAATTTAAAAAGGTGCATCAACAAGTATAAAAGACTTGCAGTCGGAGGTTCATTTAGTAAATTTGTACACCCATTAAATTTACATAATAGAAAAATCCCTAAATCCATGCTCCAATATCCCTATAATTTAGAAATTTTGAATTTTAATGAAGATTTTCCTTAATTAATATTTTTTTTCATTTTTCACACTCATTATATCTAGAAAAACAGGAAAATCCTTAATTTTATGCTTCATTATCCATACTTTTAGGGATTTCAATTTTAATGAGTATTTTTTTTAATTAATTATTTTTATCATTTTTTCACACATTAAATCTAGAAAATTTGGAAAATCCCTAAATTTATGTACCACCATCCACAAATTTTATGGATTTCAAATTTTAAGAAATCAATTTAGCAAGATCGTGCATTATGTTTTCTATGAAATTGCATTATATTGAATATAAATATGCAATATACGTAATTTTAAAATGTAATTACTTTGCAGGCGTATATAATGCAACTTGCATCAGAAAAATACACAACTATATTCTAAAATTTTAATCATTCCATGAAGGATAATGCAACTGTACTGGCGTATATAATACATATTTTACATACTTATATAATGAAACTTACATCTAAAAAATAAATAACTACGTTTTTAACCAACCAAAATATACAACTTTGCAGGCTTATATAACGTATATTTGCATGCTTATATAATGCATATTTGCAGGCTTATAAAATACATTGTACATAAGTTAATAATGCAACTTTACAGGCTTCGACACTGCAAATTTACAGCAGATAATGTAGCTTTATTCTGAAAAGTAATCTAAAAATAATAAAATTCAAATACAATAATACATCCATCACTTGGATTCATGCTTTATAAGTATATACCTACAACCAAAAAGCACACTAACGAAAAAAAAACCACCACCAAACACATATAAGGAACAAAAACAAAATCTATAAAAGACGAGATTGTATACCAAAGGGCAACAATGAAATATTCACATCCCATGATGAAGTTTTTTATGGTTTCATCTATACATAAGAACATTGCTTTGAAAATGAAGCTAGCAACAGATATCTCCTCTAGTGTAACAGGTTGTCGAGATTACGTAGGCATTATTGATTTTTTGTAGATTCTCAATTCGTGCTGACTGCATCGGGAGTTAAAGGGAGAGTGGAGATAACGCAAGTGGATGGTGGGGGATGGCGACGGTCGGAGAGATGATACTGGCGACAGGAAGGGAGTGAGGAGACAGCGCCAGTGGATGGTAGACGACGGGGATGGTCGTAGAGATGAACGTCATAAAAACAAAAAAATTTAAAAAAATGATAAAAACCTTCAGCTTGATAATTGAATCGATGTAAATTACAGGAATGAAGATACACTTTCCAGAGTAAAGATTTGAAGAATATAACTTACCACGTTTAATGTGTACATTAGTTAGGAAATAATTAAAATATTATTTGAAAATACTAAAAAAATCATTTATTTAATTAATTAAATGTTAAATTAGGAAAAATAATAAATAGGGCGATCAAATCTGGACCACTTATTTCATCAAATTAAAGGACAATATTTATTCGTTTATCCTATTAGGAAAAATAATAAATAGGGCGATCAAATCTGGACCACTTATTTCATCAAATTAAAGGACAATATTTATTCGTTTATCCTATCTAAAAGGGACTTGTGATAGAATCACTACCCTATATATATATGTGTGTGTGTGTGTGTGTGTGTGATATTATTCGTACATTATTTGTCAATTGAATGATACATTATGAAATATGTTGCGTTTTTTTCTCTCACCTTATCTCGTCCTTGATACAAGTACATGATATGTGTGGAATAATAGACAAATCGGAACATTATAATTAAGTTTTAAATGTTACATTATCTACGATAAATATGGTGCATTATTTGTTACAATTTAATATTATAAAATAACTTGGCGTCATATTTAAAAAATAAAGTAAAAACACGTTATATGAGATAATGTAGTAGATGAAGAATAAATAATGTATCAACTATCATATATATAATGTTACATCTACATAGAGTGAGAGGGTGGTGGCGCCTGAGTCGGGGTGTCAGCTTTTGGGGAAGGTGGCATGCATATCAAAGCTTCAAGCCTTGATCATTATTCTTGGACGGGACAAGTCACTAAGCAAAAAATAATTCTGAATATTTAGAAGAACGAATCAGGGATGCAGCAAATGCAACCCAATAAACTGTGGAACATTCAAACTTGTTGAGGGAAACAACACATGATTTGAGGTCAACTGCTGGAGATCCAGTCAACAATTCAATGATATTTTTCCTTCATCGCCAACAACAACATCCACAAGCAAAGATATCGTAGTTGGTCTTGATAAAGATTTGAAAGGGATAAGCCTTTGATTTACTCGTTAAAAGAGAATGAGATGGTGGGTGGACAGGCGACGCATAGGTCGGGGAATTGGCGGTGGACAGAGATGGAGAGGGAGGATTGACAGGCGATGAGTTGGTTGAGATTATAGCTGTCGGTCGGAGAAGGCGAATGTGAATGAGAGGGTGGTGGCGTGGGTTCAACGGTGGGGATGTAGATTGTTGAGGGGATGAAGTATTTTCTTTAAATACAATAATTACAAAAGACTAAATGACCCTTAATGAATGAAAATTAAGGAAATATAAATTTAAAATCCACAATTTGATAAAATATTAGGACCACAAGATCAAAATATAAATATTTGAGATTTGACCTCATATAACATTTGGGAGGTGGGTAACATATAATCACATCTATGAAAATACACTCAAACCCCCAATTTTCATACAATATCACTCAAGAAAATACACAATACCCAAACACAAACACTTCAAATAGTCCAAAAGGTTAGACTCATCAATAAGTCGTGACATTAATATATGCTTGGGGTCAATATTAGCCAAATTCGATTGTCGGCACTAACCAAAATACTTAAACATTTTGGAGACGTGTTTGAGAATTGTATCAAAAAGCTTGAGAAGACAACTCAAGAATTATGGGAGAAGAAAGAAACATTGAGTCATTGTGAAATCGTTACAAAAGGTTGAATACCAATGTAACCAAATGGATGCGGCTACAAAGAACCATATGATCAAAGAAGTAGTAGTATGTCTGATGCCGATATAGAAAATATAGCTCAACAACTTTATGACGACGGAAAATCTACAAAGTTTTCACACCACGAAGTTTTAGGTTGCTTTTCTCATTCCCACTTTGTCCTTACAACCTACTACAAACTACATCAATAGAGAACCACGACGCTACATTGAACGACAACGTGAGAAGGGTCATGGTACGGTGTTCGAGCAATACTTTTATTTAGTTTATCTCTCTTTCACTTTGTAAATACTATCATCTCAACTCAACTACAACAATTTTACATATTTTATGAGCAACCATTCAACCACAAAATTATATAAATTTTTAATCTGATTTTATTTCAAGATTAAAATTACTAATTATAATTAAGGGTAAATAGGGGAAAATACCCCAAACTATTAACGTTTTTGGAAAAATACCCCAATCTATTTCAATAAGTTAAAAATACCCTAATCTTTACTTTTATTTTTGAATTATACCCTAATCTATTGATATTTTAGGAAAATACCCAAACGTATTATTATTAGTTAAAAATATCTCAATCTTTAATTTTGTTTATGAATTATACCAAAACGAGAAATATTATTGGCTCACACAAAGATGACAGTCTAAATTACTATCATCATCCGTGTTAAATTTAATGTACTAAACAATCAATATCTGCAATATATATTCAAATGCATTTATCTTCAGAAAAATATTTAAAACTTCATGTTATGTTCTTTTTTTTTCGATTGCTTGAATTCCTTATTTTTTTCTCTCAATGCGTATGATCTTGTATTGAAATGTGTGCACCTTTATTTGGATTGGATTTTATACCAACCGAAGGAAACAAAAAAAATAGTAGAACATAAAATTTAAATACTTTTTAGAATATATAGCAAATATTGATTGCTTAATACATTAAATTTAACACGAACGAAGAAAATTATTTTGACTGTCATCTTTGTGGGAGCCAATAATATTTCTCGTTTTGGTATAATTCGTAAACGAAATTAAAGATTGGGGTATTTTTAACTAATAATAATAAATTGGGGTATTTTCCCAAAATATCAATAGATCAAGGTATAATTCATAAATAAAAGTAAAGATTAGGGTATTATTAACTTATATAAATAGATTGGAGTATTTTTCCAATATTGTCAATAGTTTAGGGTATTTTTCCCTATTTACCCTATAATTAATAAAGATAAAAAAGTACAAATTGCAAAGCAATTAAATATATAAATTACATTGATTAAGTAAAATGAAATTACATCCATCATCAATTAGATTACACTATAATTGCGTAAAACAAGACAATCACATGAAATCAAACCACAAATCTATTACAATATTGAAAATAGAATTACAATGATTAAATAATATAATGTAGTATATTTGTTAAATATTAATATATATATATATATAAATTAGTTTTTATTTGGAGAGAATGAAAATTAAGAATTTTGATTATTTATTTAGTTTTAATTTATTATTTAATAGATACATCAATTTTGTATTTTATTTAACTAAAATTAGTTAACAAATAAAAGAGAGACACATGTTCTAATTTGATTGGTCCAATGATTAAAAAAAAAAAATGGGACATCAGACCTTGCCGTTGGAGTTGTATCTTTAGGAGACCGCAATTAGTTTCAATGTTAACAATTCAGCTTTTTTTTTTTTCATTCATAATTAGTTTCCTACATGGAGGTCGACCTCCTCTATTTTGGTCGCCGAGAGAGTTTAATGACATCTATACCATAAATTTCATCATTTATTTTGTATTATTATTTTTAATTTTTTAATATTCGAATGACTCGGAATTCATAAAACATTACATACATATATATTCACTGATATATTTAAAATTGTAATGCAACAAATACTAATATTATATCAATACAAGAATCCATATTTAATTTAAGAATTATCTCAACTCTACTTTCCGAATTTACTTTATTTATGGACACCTTATTACAATGTGTGATTGTATAAAAAAAGAAATCATTTTGAAAAGGGAGGATCACATGCAGATACATGTCTAATAGTAATATATATCACCATCAAAGGGAGTTGCTTTTTCCTGTTTTTGTGGAGAAATGTACAAGTACTGGTGACTCGTGTTGAGTTTCCATCAATCCAAACAAGGGAAAAAATAAATAATAAAAGAGAAAGAATTTGTAGCAGAGCAGAGTATTGGATTGGTTAGATAATATGAACTTGGTCGTTTCCAAAAAGACATTTCAATTAAAGCAAAATATTACCACAAATATCCACTTTTTGTTTCAGTAATTAACAATCCCAATTCATGGATGCTCGGCGCCGAATCATCTAATTAGGAAAGAAATCCAGATTTTATGATTCTTTTTATGCATTAATGAAATCATCTAATTAAATCTCCCGCATATATTTATTATTTATATATATGTACAAGGTGTAGGTTCAAAATTCTACCCAGCAGAGAGGAGGAGAACTGACAGCCGTTGGATCGTGATGGTGAATACTAGCGGGAGTGATTCGGCAGCAGCGGAGTTGTCGAGGTGGACCTGGGAAGAAGACAAGCAATTTGAAGACTGTCTGGTAGAAATCGCCGAAGATTCCGCCGATCGATGGGACAAGATCGCCGCGCGGTTAGGGACCAAGTCGGCGGCGGAGGTTGAACAGCACTACGCCCTGCTGCTGGAGGACGTGGCGGCGATCGAAGCCGGGTGGATCGAGCCGCCGGCCTACGCGGAGAAGGATGTAGCCCGATCGTCGGAATCCCAAATGTGCCCTAAATCTGACAAAAAGAATATGGGCGTTCAGAGGAAAGCCGGCAGACCCTGGACCGAAGATGAGCACAGGTAAAAGTGGAAACTTATGCATTTATCTTTTTTTTTTGTGTGTGATACTGAAATTGGGCATCCGGTTAAGATTTTAATCTTTTTTTTTTTTTTGTTTTTGTATGAATTGGGCATATCTAAAAACAGGCTATTTCTACTTGGACTGGAGAAATATGGGAAAGGAGACTGGAAAAGCATTTCCAGATACGTGGTGCTCACCAGAAATCCAACACAAGTTGCGAGTCATGCCCAGAAGCACTTCGAACGCCAGGAGAAGGAAGACCAAAACAAGAAAAGACGAAGCATTTTTGACAGCTCCATTGCTGAATAACTTCACTCACTCATTCATCACTTTTACAACAGCCGACTTGTACATATCATTTTCACCTTTCTTTTTGTTCTCACCAACTACTTTATTCTAATCTATTTATCCAAAACTTCATATACTAATGGTGAGTTTTGTACTCCATTTGTTCAATCTATCAAGCTCATTTTACTTTTTCCAGTTTATTGTATCTTTATTTTTGTGCTGTTTTGCATATATAGTGCGTGATCAGTGCGTGATCAGTGTTCTTCATTGACTATGATATTCCATTAATGTTCAAACAGTATAGATATATGTGTAAGTTTGAGATACAGTGTTCACATAATCGAAGAAACCAAAGTCGAAAATGTTAGATATTATAAGTTATAACCATTGTAATCAACCAAACATGCATTTTTCAAGATTTCATATTCGTGGCTTGATTTCTTGTATCACAATGGTCATCACCGAGTCTGTGTTTGGGCACAGACTGTATCTTGTTTGTTCATGTAGATTCAAGCTGTGGTACCTTATAAATCTACAGAAAATTTAAACAGTCTTACCTAATTGCATGCTTGGGAAATGAGGTGTGCCTTTTATTTTGCATGCTGATAACAATATGTTGTTCCCTTTTCAACGTTTGATGTGACCTCGTTCCTTTGCAGAAGCCAATTAACCCAAGCGATTTCTATGGAGGAATACGGGATTCTCAACTTGTAGGCATATGTGGATGCACTAAAGAGGTACCATTTAGATTGAATATTTAAAGATCTTGAACTACTTGGTTGAAGTTCTTTTCCTAGACAGAGTTCTACCTTGTCCATTTATCTTATCTATCAATGTCTAAATGCTTATGAAAATCTACAACTCATGTTGCTAAACGTGAATGTATATACCCATCTCATGTTTTTTACTCTGGTAACTTCTAGGGTCTTCCTGTTGTTGCTGTCGGTGTCGGGCTCAGCACTTATGACAAAGCTTTTGTAAGATGTCTAGGATTTGATCATTTACATTACAAGCTTGAACATTTTACATTGCAAGATCATATATTTATCTTGATTGCTTTTTTCTGATGCTCGTCTCCTGTTCTAGATTGACTACTATCTTCAATCACACATCCAGATGAATGAATATCGTGATCGTGTGATATTGGTGAGTATCAGCATCAGCAACTTTCAGATTTGAGATGCATTTATAACTCTGTATAACTTGCTCTGTGTTTGACAAATAGCCTTCTGCAACCAAAAAGAATGGACGATATATCGGTACGAGTATAAAGGTTCTGGACATGACTGGGGTCTTAGGCTCTCTGCTTTGAATAAAATAAAGGTAATATCTTCATATTGATATCATCTTTCCTGTTGTGATTTTCTAGCAGAAGTGAAGAAAACTAATATGATTCACACTCAAGTTATGAAGGAACTCTCATACATTGTGTTGGTTGCAGTTGTTGTCTGCAATATCTACCATTGATGACCTGAACTATCCTGAGAAGACAGAGTCTCTTACTACGTAGTGAATGCTCCATACATATTTTGATCATGTTGGAAGGTTCGACCAGCTATTCTGACTTGTTCTTGTGTCTTAAGAGTCGGCGAATAACATGATCCTGTATCCTGTCTGCAGGTTGTGAAACCCCTTTTGAGAGAGAGAAAGAAAGAAAATCCAAGTTCTTACTGGTTCTGGTAGAGACGAGCTATTGAAAGTTGGTGCATGCGAGATTCTATCTAGTATGTGGTGGTCTTGAAAACTATTGTTGAGCTTTGTCAAGCCAACTTGTTTTTACAGATCATGGATTATGAATCCCTTCCACACTTAAGTAGAAAAGAAGGATCTGGATCATCAAAGAACTCCAGAAATGCAACTGTTACAACTGATTGCTACTCGTTGGATCATCCCTTTCCATGAGAAGCTCTACAGAGCAAGCTGCATTGGAGCCCGTTGCACCGGTGAAAGATGGCTCGGTCCAGGTAGATTATCCTGATCCTAATCCAGAATATGTAAGAGTTGCACAAACTATAGAGTGTGAGTTCCAGGAAATCAGGAATTGGAACCGGGACAGGATTCGACAAAATTGGGCATCCGGTTAAATTTCAATCTTGATTTTTTGTATGAATTGGGCATATCTGAAAGAGGCTATTTCTACTTGGACTGGATAAATATGGAGGAGACAGGAAAAGCATTTCCAGATACGTAGTGCTCACCAGAAATCCTACACAAGTTGCAAGTCATACCCAGAAGCACTTTGAAGGTCAAGAGAAGGAAGACCTAAATAAGAAAAGACGCAAGTATTTTTGGTAGTTCCATTTCTGACTCTCACTGATAACTTCACTCACTCATCACTTTTACAACAGCCGACTTTTACATATCATTTTCACCTTTCATTTTGTTCACACAAACTACTTCATTCTAATCTCTTTACCCAAAACTTCAATCTTTCTGCTTCTACCGCATCAGTAATCTGTCATATCATGCCAGCAGCAATATTGCAAGATTACAGAAAAAAATAAAAATAAAAAATGGTTGTTCATATAGAAAAAAGTATATGTATAAGTGCATGAGCAGCAGACTGGTTCAGAGAGTACAAAAATGCAAATTATAGGGCGATAAGTGAGGATAAGAGAAGTCAGTGTTGATGTTTTCACCCCCACAACGCATAGGCGATTTACAGGTTCATTGTTGATGCAGGCGCTGTTCAAGGAGTTCGTTTTCTTGTCTAATGGCATCAAGATCTGTTTGCAGCTTGCCCATGTTCATGCTTCTAGCACTAATTGTTGCCAGTTTGGCCTCATAATCAGCAGCATCTCTACGGGTTCCGACAGTTGCGAGGGTTTTTTCAGCAATCTGTTCAAAGCTCTCGTGGATATTTGTGAGAAGCCTGTAAGCTTGTCGAGCAACAGGATCCTTTTTAGCTTCCCTACAAAAACCTCTTCATTAGTCAGTCACGTGCATCATCATATGGAAAGGATGATTAGAATTGAATTCTAACAACCCAATTGATTTCTGATGAAGAGCTGCCACCAAAAAAAGCCGCACATCTTATACTATACCTGAAAATAGTTTCATTAACTATTGCATAAGTTCGATTAAGGCGTTCTTGAATAGTATTACTCTCCAACTGGAGCTCCCTGGTATCTCTCAGGATACGTTGTATGTCATTGTCCTGCTTCCCGCTGTTCTTTGTAATTTCAATGACCCGCTCGATGTAAGATCTCCTTGGTGCCATATTTGGCTGTTTCTCAAGATCTTGAGATAGCTTAGAGAGTTCCTCCTCCCTTAGTACAAAGAAAAAGACAGACATGTTAGCTGAGAGATTATAACTAAAATCCACCTGTCTCTTCTGCAGCAACACCCTAGGTCCATGAGATGAAGGAACTATTGAACTATGTATTGCTCAAGAGAATGTAAGGAAACGAAAGAACCTCAGTAGCGGATAACTGGAAACAACTGCTCTGAGTGTGTAATTGCAATAATTTGAGAAATAAACCTAAGCAAACAACTGATTTCCGAGGGAATCACAGCAGTTCAACAGAATGGCAATAGTCTCCAGCCATAGACAGACCAGAGTCTCACAAACTAATTGAAAATATAGTGGTTAACAGCAGCAGAATAGGTGCTTAGGAATCAAAAACTGAACCAGTTTAGCTCATATGTCAGAATCATAATATTGTCAAGACATCAGCTGTACAAAATCAAATATTCTTTAACACTAAGCAAAACTGTATGGATATTAGAAATCTCACGGTAGACAACTAAGGCATAACTGTTAATTTGTTTGGCTATCTAGTTATTTTCTCTGTGAAGACCTGAATAACAAAGCAATTTAAGTACCTTCTTTTGATCTCATTTAAAATAGATTCTGTTTCCAGTGTCATCCTCGCAAGCTTTCCACCTGCCTCCGGATATAATGAGAAGAGCGACTGCTCAAGATTTTTTTTCTTCTCCTGAAGAGGTCTTTCTATAGCATTCCTGCATTGAAATCCAAGGTTATACTTTTCATGGAAAATATTCACCAGTCAGTCTTCTTATGTTAAATGGTATTATATACCTCAAAGTTCAAATGTCATACACAATAGCATCGAAAAGGAAACAGATTATCAAGGAAAGCTTGTCTGCTTCCTAGTTAATTAAGATAAAACTAAAACACCTAGAAAGGTGTGAGTCATCCGTAAGTCCTACCATTCTGACTCCAGTTCCTCAAGCTTATGTCTCTTGGCTTCTACTTTGTCATTGAGCTGTTCAATGTAAAATTCAATAGAGTGTTGGCCGTCAAACACCATATCTACAGCTGCCTTTAACAGCTGTAGCTCTTCATCATGTAGCTGCAAGTTTGAATCTAGCCACTGTCAGTTTCCAAAGCACTTTCTTGGATGCACAAGAGTTGGTAAGTTTCTAATAAAGAAAAACATCAACAGAAACATGTAACCAAATTGAATATCATGGAAGATAAGAAACTAACTCAAATATGAGTAAATATATACAGTTCTCCTTCTGCTGCATTTTTCAACATTAGTTTGATATCAAGCTGTACAATGATTGGATTATTGCCGCCGACTGTTTCCTCTGGGCGTTAAGCTAATCAAAAACAAATTCAACTGGTAACATTCGAGCCCATGAGCACAAATTTACCTTGGAGCTGTTTGGGTCTATGCTTCTCGAGCTTTCAATCCCTTCAGACAGTTCATTGGGATTAGTTTTTACAGCCCCGATTTGCACATCTTGTAAAGCCGAATTAGGTTCACCAGCCCTTTGAGCTAAGTCATCTGGAGAGACCATCTCAGAGGATTCAAATGCCCGAGTCCGCAACCTCAGATCTTTCAACCCATCTAAAATCTCCTCATTTTGCACAATTCCTCCCTCATCAACCGGCTCATCCTTCACCTCACGTCTCCTGTTATATCCATCTCTTGAAAACGCTGACTCAGTTCCAGAAGAGTCGGAAAGCTTCCCAACCAAGAATCTCACAATATTATACAAGTCCTCCTCGGATGGATAGAGAAACTGCCTAATGAAATCCATATCACTTCATCAGAGAAAAATAACATATCAGGGATAAACATTATTCCTAAATTGAATTAATCAACACGAACCCAATTATCTCGCTACACGTCAAACTTCCTAAACCAATCTCACTCAATTGGCTAACGAAAACGAAGATGGAGAGGAACCAGTGAAAACCTTGTGGAAACTGAGCTCGGGGCTGTAGCCTAACTTATTGAAGGCATTCGCGAGTGCCGTGCATATGTTGACCCTATCAGGCATGGAGTCCTCCGGCAAGTACGGAGGAAATGCCGACGCATAAAGGTTTCCATCTATCAAGCAGAGTGCGGCGGAGCAGAGGGAAAAGAGAGACGACGGTGTGAGGTCTCCGACGGAAGAGCAACCGAGAGGGATCCGGACGCCCGAGCTCGCCATCGAGTTCAGTAAGATCTCCTCCGAAACTTCCATAGCTGCGAGGCGACCTTCCACCGCACGGCGTCGTTTTGCGGTTGCTGGTTCGAAATCCGATCCTGTTTCAAACTTGGCATTTTTTTCTTTTGGCTAATTTATTTCATTTACTAGGTTTACACGAGCGCCTTGCGCAAAAATATTGGGATAAAAATTTAACCGAAATTTAAAAATCTACGGTTTGATCTAAATAATCCGACTATGCATCGAGTTTGGCACATAAAATTGTGGGTAAATAGAGGATTTTAAATTATTGATGTTTTGGAGAAATTACCTTAATATTTTAATTTTTATTTACCAAGTTAACAATATTAATTGTTTATGATTCAACAAATTAATGTTAATTGTCATCCCACATAGTAAATAAAAATGATTTGGTCTTATCATCATGTTAAAAAATGCAGGTAAATTCATAGATATTTTAATGTGAAGTTGGTTTTTTAACCACTTATTTCAAGAATTGTGGAGAAAAAAAAAACGATAAAAGGGCGTTTTGATTTGGTACATGGAATGCCAAGTAGCGTTTAACTTCTGAATTATCAATAATTAACAGTATTAATTCATTTTGGTGTAATTTATAATTTTATAGATGATAATAAAAATTAAAATATTTTTAATTGGTAACAATACTGTAACACCCCGTGTATTATTAACCATGTATAATTATTCAAGTTATA
>JAPKLW010000171.1:287493-413342 GCA_026898455.1 Plectranthus barbatus
AAATGCTCATCAAAACCTGAAACATCAATGTAACGTGGCCTCATATTGGGAAGGTCAGATGGGGGCGTTACAAATACACTGAATTATTTACAGATAATATGGCCAGGCCATAGCAGCTTATTTTTTCAAAAAATAAAAATAAACAATTTTATATTAAAAATCTATTATTAATTGTATTGGAGTATTTAAATGAGTTTTTCCACACAAATTATATATATATATACACACACACGGGAGCGTTATAATGGAAACCACCTTTCAGATGTGAAATAAGACCAAATCTGGATCATTAATTATTTAAATGAATGCGCAGAATCATTCCATTTTTTTAAAAAAATTCGCAGCAGTAAAAGAGATAGAAAGTTGCATATAAGGATAATAATGTCTTTGTATACAAATTTAAATATTCTTACATATCTGGATCCCGAATTAAAAGGGAATTAGTTGCTTGACAGTTTTAAAAATATTAATCTACCAATTACATTAATTTTTAAAATTTAATTGAATTCGCTGCATTATTAAGAGAAAAAAATTGCATTATTAAGAGAAAGAAGTTGCAATACGCGCTATTATTTTAAAATCAGAATTATATTTGCACGATTTTCACCCCTAATTTTGTGGGATTTGATTTCTAAAATACTACATTTCAAAATTAAATTCTATTTGCTTCCTAATTTTATGGAATTGGTTCTCTCAATTATTGTATTTCAAAATTAATTTCATTTTCTTCATAAATTTCTAATTTTAAGCAATTTATTTTGTGATTTTGAATTATCTATCACATAATGTTGAATTATCTAACACACAATATTGCATTATTTTATGTGAAATAATGCATTATACAGCTTGCAATATTTCATTATTCTAAAAATATTAACACAAAATTATAATAATATTTAAACTTCGTCGAAAGTTGCATAATTAATAAAAAATATATGCTTTATATTAACTAATTCCTTGCATTATCTTAAAATATACCATGTTTACATGGAAAAATCAGTTAGTTGTAAATTTACAGGCTTAGTTAATGCATGTTTAAAAGCTTAAAACTGTAAGTTTACGGGCTAATTGATGCAACTACATATATTTACATTCTCCAAGATTTTACACACAACTATAAAAAAATATATATACTGCAAGTTTATAGGCTTGATAAATGCAAGTTTACAGGCTTAATCAATGCACGTTCATCAGCTTAACTATTGTTACTACATAGTTAAGACATCTTGCTTAAATCACCACACGTGAATATATGCAAATGTACAGGCTTAATATATGCAACTTTAACTATAAATTATTGCAACTATATATAATTATAAAAACAAGACTGCATCCACGAAAATAGAATTTAATATTTGTTCCAAAACAACGTCGGCCATAACAACAACTCCATCCATTTTGCTCCAAGATCAGGTGCACCATCATTCACTGAATTTAATCAAATTTGAGTAATCAACATCACCAAATCTTTTGATAAACAAAAAAAATACAAAATAAAAAGAAGAAGAAAAATGGGGAAGACAAAGAAGACGAAGTGATGAACCATATACCATCATTCGCTAAATTCAACGATGGGTGCGCAGCAGGAAGGCGACGACTCAGAGAAGCAAGTGAGAGGGGGAAGCGTGGCGCATACCTCACTATACCATATTTGTGGTTGACAATTAATGCTCACAACGCCGACACCGCCATGGAAACCTTCATTTTCAATGTTGAACTTGAAGATGCAGAAATTTGGAAAGAATTTGATAATCTTGAACACATTGAGAGACTAGAGGATGACTTTGTTCAATTTTTGTCGTTGTCTTCCAGATTTTGAAAAAAAAAAATACTACGTAAAATTTAACAAAAATAAAAAAGATATGGAGATTATGATGGAGTGATATTAGGAATCAGTTATAAAAGATTTCAACTGCCAAATTTGTATACCTATATTACCCTCTGATTTGATTAAATAAGGTAAATAAAATAATAAAAATTAAATCTAAGATTTAATCATAGCCCTCAAAATAAAAAAATGAATGGATCACATTTGGTCTTATTTCACATTTGATCAAAAAAGTAATAATTTTTGTTTTTGCTTCAAATTAGATATTAATACTTAGATTTTAAAAATATTTTTCTTTTGATGTGATATTTTCACAGAAATATATGAAGCTAAGTAGTTATCCACCTTTCCCTCATAATATATAAATTTTCACCATTCCCTAAATTTCAAGCAAAAATAATCTTTTATTTTTCTCAGAAAGAGAGTACTCCCTCCGTCCCAGATTAATAGTCTCATTTGTTTTTGGCACAATAACCAAGGCATGTGAGTGTAGAATGAGTTGAGTGGAATTAATATTTTTGAGTGTGAAAAAATTACCTTTTCAGAAACGAGACTATTAAAGTAGGACGCACGAAAATGGGAAATGAGACTATTAAAGTGGGACGGAGTGAGTAGTATATATCAAACTCAAAACTTCTTGATTCTCGAACTTTATAAAAGTTGATCCAAAGTGTTTATGTCCAGATTTGGCATCAAACAATCCATAAGTTTGGGTATTGAATAACAAAAGGCATCCAACACGAAGCAACCCTAAAACAATACATACAACATTTTCATTAGTTAAGAAACAGAGACAATCCTTACATAAAAACATAAACAAATAGTCTGACCAACAGAGTCATTTCATTGGTCATCTCAACACCATAATGAAGAAGAAAAAGTTTATTTCATGTATTTTTGAAGAAATTTCCGGTGGAAATCACTTCTGATGGTGTCGTTGATGAAGCGCTTAGGAGTCTTAGTCTCGCCGCGAGCTTGGTTCTTGAAAACCACATCATCATCCCACCTGAGCAAAATAAATTCAGAGAATAATCAGCTTGTTTATAAAAAAGAAGAGAAGGAAAGAGGCAACCCCAAGACGAGAAAGAACATTTTAGACTACCTTCTCTTCACACTAAAAGAACTTGGATTATTCAGAAGAGGGTTTCCTTTCAACAGTTGCTCTTCTTTAACTTTCAACTCCTCTTCTTGTTTTTCCCGTTCCTACCAAAGGATACAATTACAATCACTAATTCTTGCATCAAAACAACACTTTCAAATTGGTAGCTGCACCACTAATGAACCAGACTAAAGTGCAAGTCCAACCAACATTCACATTCTACCAATATAATGGAAAGTGGCATTTAAGTCCAGACCTTACTCTAGCACAGAAAAACTTATCATTTAAGAACGATTATAATTTAATTAGCAAAATGGTAAGTGATACAGATGAAAAGTGACAAAGGGACAAAAATAACATCCAAGTAAAGTAGAAGACAAACAACTTACTTCTCGTTCTTTCTGCTCTGCCTTTTCTTTCCTTAAACGTTCAAGCTCAAGCAAAAGAGCTTCCTCATCATCTTCATCATCTTCATCGTCATCACTTCAATGACACAAGTAATATACTGAATTAGCAATGACCAAGAAAATAACAATGTTGCAGCAATGACAGAACATTTCTATGTTATATTAAGAATACAACACAAGGTAAACACTAGGGATAGAAGGGAACCCCAAAAAGAAGATGATAAGAAACTAGGCTAAACTTGCTCTCAGAAAATGGATAATAAATCAAAACAGTTGCACAACAATGTATTAGATGACAAAACCTGTCATCATCACTCTGAGCATCTACATCAGCATCATCCGCATCAACACTTCGTGGAACAATACGATCCTCAACTTCTCTCCTAGATCCTGTAAACAAAGGAGACCAACTACTTAATCAAGAAAGTAATGAAAAGCTAATACTCAGGTCCCTAGTGTGAAATTTTAACCAAATCAAGCATTGTTTACCTTCTAAAAGAAGATGACTTCCCTTCCGACGATCTCTATCTTCTGCAGAACAGACAATAAATACCCATATCAAGACATAAAATCACATGTTACTATGGTAGAACTGATGCAAAACAAACAATGAAGATTCATATATAAAATCACTTGGCAGAAGTAGTAAATACTAAAAATGAAAAATTAGATATGTCCTTTGGTTAGAATCAGAATAACACAAACCCTTCGATGAGAAATGCCTCCTCTCGCGATCCTCCAGCTCTTCCCTGAGATTTCTCTTCTGCACCTCATCTTGAGTGTCTTGTCCTTCCTTCCTGCAACAAATCATCAGGGCATAATTCAACAATCATTCAAACAACAATCGCATGTACCCGTATACAATGAACAAAAATACAGTTAATCTTTTGCACTTATAAAGATGGTAAGTAACAATAGTTCCAAGATTTTTTTTTCCTCATTACTGATCCAGGAACAAGTGACTGTAGTTACATCATACATGTAAAAGTGATGACTTCCTCAGATTCATAGACTGTTTCTTGGCTACTTTCAACAAGTATAAAAAGATGATACCAAAGATACATACAAGATGGGCATGTAGAAAATACCACCCAAGATCTTGGCGCCAAGATCCTCCTATCGACTAAATTAAGCATTTAAAAAAACTAAATAAAAGAATGGATACAAAACCAACACGTATGTAATTGAAGATGAGAAAGGCGCAAAAAAATGAACCTTGGCTTCAAGGAAGTATGAGCAGCCATGTCCCTCGACGAATACTTTTGAGATGGACCAAAGATCCGAGTCCCACCCTGTTCATTCCCTCCTTTCGCCGGTGCCCACGTAGGTCTCGCCGCCGTCGTCATGTCGGAACCTTAATCTGCTGGAAATTCAAGCTGAGATCGAGGAATAAAAACGAAGAGATTCAAACTGGAAAACCCTAGGTGATCCTCGCTTCTTTCGATTTGGGAATTTTCCTGGATAATGAAAATTCTTAGACGAGAGAGAGAAGTGTATTTACAGGTCCGCTAAAAATATTCGACGACGTCGTTCAAGGTCGGTTGATCGGTGATCATAATTTAATGGGCTCTAATCGAACCAACCTTAATGGGCCTAGCCCATATTCCAAATAAAAATAAATGCACTTATTTTATAATTTCGAATATATATCATTACACTAGTATAAATGTTTTCTATCGAGTTCATGATGTTATATTGCTGCAATTGGCATTGTTTATTACTTTATTTTAATTGAAGTAACTTTGAAGTTATTAAATTAATATACAAGATGTTATTTTATTTCCCTTTCTTTAATTACCTTTATCCTTTTCCTATATGTTTTCTTAATGTAGGAGAGAGAATAGGAATTATGGCTGAAAATTCGTGCGTGTTGAGTCATTATCGTATTGTGTCTTATTGTGTCGTGTTATTATCGTGTTTGAGCTTATCGAGTTCGTGTTGTGTTCGTATTTGAGCTTAACAGGTTCGTGTTCGTGTCGTGTTATCGTGTCGTATTAAAATTTTTTAGTCCCAATTGTAAAGCTGGCAATTTTAGTAAGATTAATTTTTATCGTGTCGGGTCGTTTTCGTGTTGTTTCATTATCGTATTTGAGCTTAACGGGTTCGTATCGTGTTCGTGCTCGCTTTTATCGTGCGTGTTCGTGTCGTATCAGAAATTGTCAGTCCTCCTACCTTAATCACTCGAATCTTACAAAAGTGAAAAATAATAGCAACCGTGAAATTGGGGTTCTTATAAATAATAATAATAAAAAAACTTATTAAGAAAAAAGTTTAGGTTCTTACTTCTTCCCATTTTCAAATATAAATTATCTCATTATCATATTAATAGTTTGTTGATAAACATTGAGTTTGCATACTTATAATATAACAGAAATATATTTGTTTTGTCGTATTAAATTAAATTATTTGAAAGGGAATTTAAGTTTGGATTAGTAGCTATCCAAGTGAGACGAATGCATCCATTCACTCAATATTACCACGTATGCACCAAGTGGCTCCCAATTTCATTGTGCTTCCTTATCAATATCAAACACACCACCACTCACCAAATCATCCTTTTAAAAGCCTCTTCTAAATAACGACCATTTTATTTCGAGTATATATATATTAACCTGATAAATTATACCAAAATATAGCCAAAAAATATAAAAAATGGGTTGAAGAGATGATAAAATGGCTATATATTGCGAAATAAATGGGCTATAAAGAGAAGTGGAAGAATATATGGCTATGGAGTCGTGGACCCGGAATTAGATCAACTGTACCCGCCACAATTCAAAATCATTTAAACTACTACTACTAGTCAACCGATTTAATCTCTTTAGGCGATCCTATTTATTTAATATCTCATCTCTTTGATACGTTAACATCACAATTCACAAGCAAGAAGGAAATATATGAGTATTTGTTTTTTGTTGCTAATCAAATCAAAGAGGGTGTTTGTGTGTGGGTGAGACGCCATAGCTTTCTGCATATCACTTGCTTGGCGTTTAAACAAATAGACCGGGAGAAGTTAGGCCAACCGTCGTCTAGTTTGTTTCTCAACTCACTTGGAATCAAAGCAAAGCCGTTGGATTCTTGGTCGCCATCTCGATCCGATTCTCACCTTCCATGCCTCCCCTCCCTTCGTTTTAATCAACCACACTTTCTTTACTTTGCTTCCATCCATGCCCCTTGTGTAGGAATCAAGATTTGATTGATCAGGGCTTTGTTTGTTTTGTTGAAATCTGCCAATGAATACGAGGTACTTTGTCACGCCGGATTCCATATGCATCTCCGGGAGTGTTGTGTCGGTTTCACCAGCTTCGTCAGCAGCTGTGGAGGAGAGGGTTGCTCCGCGGAATAGTGCTCCTCCTCCTTTCTTGATTAGGTTAGCGATGAAGATGTCGAGATCGAGGTGGTACAGTTTTCTGAGAAGAGCTTTCCATTACCAAAACGGGTCGGGGCCGGACCTCGGCCCGAACCCATTCGATTCCAAGAAGTGGATGCTCATGGAGTCCATGGCTCTTGCAGTTCAAATCACTGTCACCACGTATATCTTGATGATTTCCAAAGAGGAGAGACCGGTTTGGCCCATGAGAATATGGGTCACGGGCTATGCTTTTGGTTGTTTCCTTAGTCTTATTCTTCTGCTTCAGCGCTACCGCCTCGCTTATCTAACTCAACCACGCAGCAACGCCATCTCTGATCTTGAGCAGCAGAGGAGCCATGGCGAATCAAGGTAAACAAAAAATCAAAAAAACTGTGATGAAATCCATTCTGATTGATGATACTAAGCATGTAGTCGTATGCTCAGAGAGCTGCAGCTGGTGCTCAAGTGCAAGACCTCGCTGGAGCTGATCTTTGCAATATGGTTCGTGATGGGGAACGTGTGGGTTTTCGACACGCGTTTCGGGTCGTATCATCGAGCCCCCAAGCTCCATGTCCTCTGCATCTTCCTGTTAGCATGGAATGCTGTGACCTACTCTTTCCCATTCATACTATTTCTGCTGCTCTGCTGCTGCGTGCCGCTGCTCAGCACTCTCTTCGGGTACAACATGAACGCCGCCTCCCTCAGCCGAGGGGCTACGGATGAACAGCTCTCCACCCTAACAACATGGAAATACAAGGATGCTGCAGAGCCACTCAAGCACCATGAAATCCCAGTATGTTGTCATGTGTTTTCTGGCTTTCAACAATTAACTACATACTTTAATCCAATTCTTGATGAGATTTGCATTTTCTTACAGGAGTGTTGTATATGTCTGGCCAAGTACAGGGACAAGGAAGAAATAAGGCAGCTGCCGTGTACACATATTTTTCACCTCAACTGTGTGGACCAGTGGCTCAAGATCATCTCATGCTGCCCTCTTTGCAAACAGGGAATAGAGAAATAAAAATAAAACCGTATTCTAGGTGTTGCATTATTTTATTTTTCTCCCAAACAAGGAGACAGAAAAAAAAGCCCATGTTGATAGGTAGTGAAAAGATTGAGAAAGTGGAGTCCCTGTATATGAAGGCTGCGTCAAGATTCGCATTTAGAGTTTGGACATTCCAAATTCTTGCAAGTTCTTCATTTTGATCCATGTAGACAACCTCTGTTATCCACATCGAATGAATATATACACGTGACATGTATTGATATTTATTAAAAATCATAGCTAAGCTTATCAACAACAGTTGCATCTGCTGCTTGCTGTGAGGTTGCAGGTAATGACAAAAAAAAGAAACACGATGACAAACAGAATCAATTGGTGGCCGTAAAATCATGAATTATTGTCATCCTCAGTGGACGATGACTCGACACTTACCTAAAATAAACCAGAAAACATTTTTCTCAAATTAAAGCAGCCTATAAATCAAGCCCTTTTTCATATCCAACTCTCCCATTTTCAATAATTCTCTCACGGCAGCCAGGTAATTAGTTCAATCTCAAAATCTTGGTTTATTTTTATAAAGGATAATACGCAAAATGTGCAGGCAAATTTGAAAGAGGTTGGGGGAGATGAACAAGCCTGGGAAAGAATCAGGTTCCCGTCTAAACGTTGAAGTGAAACAACAGTCCGATGATGTAAGAAGCGGACTGGCGTCACCGTCGCCAGCCACTAAACCGCCGCAGCCGACGGCGGTTCAATGCCTTTGCTCGCCCACCACCCACGCTGGATCTTTCCGTTGCCGCCGTCACAGAAACACTGCTTCTGGCTAGATGGATTGGAATGAATGAATGTCATTTATAAATATAATCAGAAATTATGAATGAATAAAATGAAAGTAATCCCAGTTGTGAAATTATATTTCGTAAAATGAAAAAAAAAAATGGAAGTTTACCCTATACTTAAATTTCTTTATTCTAGAGAAATTGTAAAAATACTTAAATGTTTTTTTAATATATTCAAATAGAGCCGAATTAAATATTCAAAGGTTGATTATTTACTCATTCATCCGGTCAAATTGTTCGCATTTGATTAAGCACAATAATCAATGCAAGTGAATAGTAGAGAGCAGTAATAAATAAATATTTTATTAATAAGTGTGAAAAACTGACTATTTTAAAAAATTTAGCTAATATTATGAGACATACAAAAAATAAAATATGAATAATTTGAGACCAAAGGAGTAACAAATATGAAATTTAAAATATCCATCTTAAAATAAAATATATTGTATTTCCTCGAAAAATATATAGTCTTATTTACTTAGATTTGTGAGTTTCTATTAATACGTCATATTAAATGTTTAGTAGTAAATGATAAATATCAAATTGATATATTTTTAAATACTATATCAAATATAGTAGTATTAGTTACTTATATTTGATATATATCAAATATGGGAGCGGATCCAGTGAGAAAACTCTTAAAGTGAGAAAGATGCTTGATTTCATTCACGGCTTTGCTTGATTGTATTCAGGTTGTTGCTTGATTATGCTTTAATTGTTGCTTCATTATTTTATTGCTTGATTGCATTTTAGTTGTTGCTTGATTCAATATCAACCATTGATTTTTTTAGATCTGATGAACATGATTCATTCTTTTTTCTCGAATTTTTTTTTACATGATCTCTCCTCTATCAAATACATTATTAGTTGTCAAAGAAGAAAGAAACCTCACGTGCGAGGCACACTACGTAAAAAGTCTCTTTTAAATAATTTTAGGCCTCTAATCCGCTTTTCTCTTTTTCTGGCCTCTCTCGTTCCCTCCGATTCGCTGCGCTGCCATTCCGGCCGATTCAAGTTCCAGGTAGGCTACACGCCTTAAATTAACCGTAGCCCTCCTCTTAGTTTTTATGAAATTAGGGTTTTTCGATGCCTGCTTCTTTAATTCATCGGTGTTAACTTATTGCAAGTGTCTGCTACATGTAGATAAATTGTTCCTTTGCTATTCTTGTTTTTATCTTTCTGAATTCATATTCAGACTTCTGGTTGGATTTGGTTTTAATATCTTGGACATGATTGATGTTTTATTGGGTTGATTTTGGGGGTCGGTGTAGTAGAGGAGGCTTTTAATCATGATATTGCTCAAAAGTCTTTCGCGTAGTTTCTAGCAATTCCAATGGGAATTGGTGGTCTTCTTTGCTTTCCTCCCTGTAGAAATTTTATATTTATTAATTCAAGCTGACTTGGAGTTTCTTTCTTGTTGAACAATGGCGGTGTGCTCATTATATTTAACTATTGAATTTTTCCCAGGAGGCATTTATTGTAAAAAGGGAGATGACTCTCTCTGCCACCACTATTTCTGGGCCAATTACATCAGTATTCCCTGGTATGTTGATCACCAGAGTAATGTAAAATGTGATTTAGTCAAGCTTTTAAGTATTTATAGTTAGTAACTGTTGTCTCTAACTAATCAAATTGGTGTGGAGTAACAAGTCTGTTGTCGTTCATGGGATATACTATGCCATATGTTTTAAAGGTGACTATTGGGTTGTATAAATGTGTTATGATGATTGTGTAAAACCTGCTTGAAACATTTGCTTGACAGCCTAGAACTTAAGAAGGCCCGGTGAGAATAACCATTAACTATAGTTTGGCATAGGGAGCCAATTGTACTCTGCTAAATGTCGAGAACGATCAAGTGCATCGTGTAGAAGAACAAATACAATCAGATTTTTTATTCATTTTCTGTATGTCTCATCTTTCAGACCTTGGTGTGCTTTGAATTAATGCACTTTCTGGTTCATCAGTTCCATGCATTGAAAAGGGTTCAAGAACATTTTTAATAACTTTTTGTAGAGTAATTTTGTGCTTTCACCCTTCTACTCTTTTTAAGTTATGATGATTGTGGCTACAAATGAGCTATTTATGAATATGACTGACAATAACAAATTATTTCAGTTCCCTTCACTATGTGGCAGTTAAGTTTTACGCTAGTTAATTACTTAAAGAATGATATCTTTGTCTTCTTAGGACGATCACAGGACCAGTTCTTGAAGCAGCAAAAGAATGTTTGTCACACTTCAGTTCGAGTAAAGCCTCTTTGCTCACAGTTCCATCCTCTTGAAAGAAAAAGAACCATTACCCATTCTTCCAGAGATAAATGTGCTTCTGTGATATGTGCTGCTGCTCTGGTAATCTTCCTTTTTGTTCTTTTTTTTTTTTTTTTAATGTAATTCAGCTATCTGCTATTAATATGTAGTCATATATTTGTGGAGGGAACTTACTAGTAAATAGCAAATGCTTATGGAATTTGAAATTAGTTTTCCTTTTGCACTAAAACACAGACCAGTAAAACGGCACTGTTTTTTTATAGATTGAAAGAGTTTAGAATCTTGGGAGTAATTTGTTGACTCCCTGGAATGGGTGTTGGGAAGTGCTGTTTTGGTCTTGCATTTATGGTAGCCATCACATTTTGTGTTGCCTTCAATCTTCTTGCTACTCTGTTCTGTTATTATAACTGAAGGGGGATTTATGAAAGATTTTGGAAGATTTTTTGGATATCTTAAACAGGATGTGCAACGAGCTCACAACATTTTTTACTTACTCATTTAAGAAATAGAGAATACCTGAAATTTCTATTTTCCTACTGCAGTTTCTAGTCTAAACCTGGTATCATGTAGATCTGCTTAGCTTATTATGATTTTTTAACTGCAGAATGCCACCTGTGCTTCGGAGCAAACCCAAACTGTTACTCGCCAGTCATCTACCATTACAGTTGCACCTATCCAAGGTGAGATCTTTTCCTATTTACTTGGTTTATTGTAGTATACGATTTAGGAGGTTATAAACTGAGCAAGCCTTATTGATTAGTGTATTTGAGAGTTGTGTGTCTGTGTTTGGTACTTATTGCATTTGCCGCTGTCCTGGTATTGCTCTAAAGAATCTGAGTATAGTTATGCCTCAATCTGATATCTGAACATTGTTTTTTTTTTTTGTGTTCAAGGAAAAGAAAAATCTCCAGAACTTGATGACGGTGGATCAGGATTTCCACCACGTGATGATGGTGATGGTGGAGGCGGTGGTGGTGGCGGCGGTGGGCATTGGTCTGGTGGGTTCTTCTTTTTCGGCTTCCTTGCTTTTCTGGGTCTTTTGAAGGATAAAGAGAGTGAGGGACCTTACAGAGATGGTAGGAGAAGATGAGAGAGAGAATGCATTTTGCAAATTGTGTACGAGATTTGTAGTTTATTTTTGGTAATTGGATTATTTATCTTGATCTACCGCTACTCGTCATGGGTGCTTGAGGATATAGAATTTAGCTGGCCGTATAATAGTTACAACGTTTAGATTTTTCACCCCAAATTTATTGTGGCTACTAATTCGATTAATAATTCTTATTTCCATATTTTGGTAGTGTTAAAGTTAAAACTGAAAACAGTTAAAAATGCTTGTTGTAATAGTATACATTATTTCCAAGTCGCGTAAAAAGCATATATATGTTATTATTATTTTAAGGGTAATTTTAAATGTTGTCATGTTTTTGCTTATTTAAAAAAATAAATATTATAATTTTATTCTTAAAATCCTAATTTAAAATTGTAATTAAAAAATAAAAAGCAAAATTCATAGCCTTCTATATTGTGAAGTAAAAAGTCAAAATCAAGAACTCAGGTTTGCAGCTGCTGTGGGTGGCGGTGTGGTTCAAGTCAAAATCAAGGAATTCAGGTTTGCAGCCCCTGTGGGTGGCGGTGTGGTTCGAAAACTGTTGCGAGAGGTGAAAGAATAAGTAATTAGAGAGCAAAAATTTGTGTTAGACACCCTTACCCAAATGAATTCACCCATTTCAAATAGAATTTATTAAATCGTTTAGGTGTGTTTAACCTGAAACCTTCCCATTAAAGAGAGGTTACGACATTCTATGAGCCAACAATGATGCGCTTGGGCACAAATATGAATCGATTGAGCGAGAGAATGGGTGCCAACAAATTTAAGGATAGGAATTGAAGTTGAATGGGATCGATGGAAAAACATCTGTCAAAGAAGAGGCATTGTTGTTGTCTATAGAATAGAAAAATGCAATCTTGAATATCATGGCTGCGAAGTCTTTGGAGATTTTAACTATGGGCTATAAATTTTATTTTTTTAATTAAAATTTTAAATGAGGTTATATAAAGATAATATTATATATTTACTTAAATGAAGTTATATAAAGATAATATTTTAATATTATATACTATTTACTTAACTCTAATTTTTTTTAAAAGGTGGTTCCATTTAAAATTACCATTTTTTCAATTTCACCGTCTAAAGATTTATGTGAATTGCGATATTGATGGATAGCATATTTAATCATGCAATTAAACGTAATTACAACCAAATACGTTATAATAAGTCAATATAGTTAAACCAACAAAAAGAACTAAGACCAAGTCTTGATTAGTGTATATAGTAAAACTCAACCTACTAAAGATCGACTTCATACTACATGAACATCGTCTATGAAAAGTTAACGAAAACTAAAATTATAATTTAACATTTCCCAATATTTAGATCTGATAACACAAAAAAAAATTAATTGATTTAAACCTATGGTACAAAATTAGCATCAATTGAAGTCGTGAAACAAAAACTTGTTTAGTTCGAGAGCCCAAGCTAGCACAGAGTCAAAGACTTGTTGTAACAATAACACTAGTAATGCTGATCAAATAAATTTTCTTGAAGAAACATAATATTGCAGGTTAAAATGGTGGGAGAGGGATAAGCGTGACACTAGAGTTGGTCTCTAATCTTAGGACGTGGGCCTCGTCCACATGGTTACAGATGTCAACACGTTTCCGTAGTAGACCTTCTTCGAAGATTCATCCCAGTAAGCCTGAAACAATCCCACATAAACAAAAACTTTTTAAAAAACATTTCATACCAAATGACAAGAAAAGTGGCCAGACCAGACCTGCCATCCAGACGGAAGGCTTTTCGAAAGTTGTATAAGATCAGGTTGCTCATTTCTAACTTCTGACAAACTTTCTTTCATCTTTTCTGCTCTCCTGCGCTTCACTCGCTCTCTCCTGCATTCATAACATATGATGTTCTCACTAACATTTATTTTCATAATTATAAAGAAGCCCCAAGAGAAAGGAGGATCAAATACCAATCACCACCCAAAGGCTGAAAATTAGCATTATCTTTAGCCTCGCCACTGGCAATTTGATTTGCTCGCCATTTCTGCAATTCAACCAACTCCAGTGAGTTGAAAGCTAAGAAGATAGATAACACAAGCAGAAATGTTAGCAAACCCAAACCTCTATTTCCCTTTGCCGTTTCTTCTCAAATATTTCATAAGCATCTTCAGGTTCTTCAACTTCTTCGTGAAGCTCCTCTTTTGAAGCTTTCCACTGACAAAAATGGAACAAAAACGTTTTAACACACAATTACTAATACAAAAAGAGCAAGATTTCAGAAGGTGAGTTGACAATAACAGTACCTTGTCCACCAAGCTAGAGACTTTCTTGTTCGATCTTAACGTGGAGACCACTGCAACTGTTCGCTTCTTTGTACGTGAAACTGCTGACAAAACAAACTCCCGGAAATCAAATTGTTGCCCTTGCAGCTACTAAGAGAACAGAGAAAAGATGCTAGGTCGATAATTTCAAACAAACTCAGTTAGATGTTCTCTGTGCAGTTTTCAACAACAAGATTCTGATTGAAACAAGTTTTCTTCTGTATCAAAGTTGGCATGATATAAACAACTTAACTTGCATTATCCAAAATAGAAGGCACACTTCAGAGTCATTACCCTTAGGTTGAGGCTTCATTGCAGCAACAGCAGCAGCAGCAAAAGCAGAAGCAGCAGATGAAGAAACAGTATCGGATGTTGAGGCGACGGGGGGAATGTTTGTAACCAAAGTATTTTCTGGGGAGTGTTGACCTTCAGGGACCTCAGGAGGAGCCATTCCAGTGCTATGCAAATTGTTCGGCAATAAATCGGATCCAGGTTCAGGACAAGAATGAAAAGATCCAGCTGCACCAGTCTCTCCAGAAGAAGGTTCACCATTAGCACCTGAAGACTCAGCTGTGCTAGGCATCAATGACGGGGGATTCAGGTTTCCATTTTGAAGTCCATAGTATGATGTAGGCTCAACCGGGTTGACTATTGCAGGTGTAACCGGATATACATTTGGAGCTGCTTCATAATAATGCGGTACATGGGAAAGGGCTAATTGTCCTCCATCAGAAAGTGTATAAAGGGTACTACTAACAGAAACTTCAGGGTTTGTCTGCACATAATACTCGAGACTAGAGCCAGGATATGGCAGTGCATACTCTCCTGAATAAGGAATACCTTGAACTGAGCTTAAATTGGATGGAGTGTATGAAGTTTCTGGAGGCTCGTCAGGTGGTGGAGGAGGAAAAGGTTCATCATCAGGAGGAAGCGGTGGGAAAGGTTCAACATCAGGAGGTGGTGGGGGGATCCATTTCTCATCAGGAGGAACACTAACTTGCCCTGGCAGGTTAGGTTCCTGATTTGAAACTGTACCCTTGACATCCAATCCCTCCATTGAGTTATGATAATGAGCACTTGAAGCAGCATTATGAGGTGATCTAATCGATGATGTATCTTCAAGTTCCATGTCCACGTCCATATCAATATCGTCAACAGAATCAAGAGCCAATTTTGGATTTAATTCAATTGCCTTTTCAGTTCCAGTTATTTCGCAATCATTACTAAGATCATCACCAGGATGGGCACTGGAATATGATATGAGGGTGGCACCATCATTTTTAGCTTCCACTATTGACCTCTCATTGTCCTCCACAACGTGCGACTCCAGTGTTGCAAATGGTACCTTCATTTCACTAGAACTATTTTCAGTGCCACCATGAGAACCTTCACATACCAATGAAGCATCAACTCCACCCTGGGAGGCTTGATACACCTGTTTAATGAAATAATCCACAGCAGCTTCTAGTCGGTTCAGCTGAGCCTCAGAATGCAACCAAAAGGGAAGGATACACGATTCATATGATGATAATGCTTTGATGTCAGCCAGTCTAATCTCAATTTCAAAACAGCACTTTGATTTAAGATCTTGGCCTTCCAAATTGCAGTCCAAACTGAGATCAGAAGAAAATATTAATGACAAAGAGGACAGGTCAGGAAAGAAAAAGGATATCATATGTAGAAAGCAACAAAACCCCATATGGTCACCAAAACATAACATGTCGTACATGGAATTCATAAGGAAATATTAAACCCAGAAGTTGCATGTCTCGTACCCTTTCACCGAGTTAAGCCTCTCTAAAAGGCTTTCACCCTGCTTTATTAGCTGCAAAGAAAGATCATCAGCATTCTTATTTTCTACAGAATGTCCACCAAACAATGAAGTCCCTCGATCTTGATTTGCATCTCTATTTTCTTCAATTTTAATGGTATCACTTCTACATCCGTCAATATATCCATCCATCTTTGTCCCTGAATCCACACAGTTATTGGATTCTGAATTGAACTTGGGATGAACGCTAAAGTCTCCAGTCGAAACATATTCTTCCGTGCCCAAGGGAGTACTTGACTTGTTTGTGCCCAAGCCAGCATCAATTTTTCCTGCAGTATCTCTATCGGCTTTCACCTCAGACATTTCAACAGTCAGTTGAGCCAAAATATCAGGTACTTCCCATGAAGTTTCCCCTGTTGTAACATTCCAATAGTAGTACTGATTACTCTCTTCATGCAACACCATCTTCCATCCCGAATTCACATCTCCGACAAGGCGCTCATCTAGTGCAGCAGATTTTGTAGATACCATCGTTCTATTTGTTTGCTTTAGAAAATCATTGGAATCAATTTGGCTGATGCTCTCTTTCTGAGGTTTCTCTGGGGGGAATTTAGCAGCAGAGTTATCCATCAAAATCTCTTCCACCTCCTCAATGGAATCATTTATGCTATTAGATTCAGCTGGTCCAGATTTCTTTGCAGGAGCAGCTTTTGCCTGATTAATAAAGAGAGAAGCTTAGTGCATGGAAGGAGACAAAATTCTTGAGGGAAGGAACAGAATTAGAATCACCTGCTCATCCGTGTCAATAGAAGAATGCTCTGCAACTGCATCATTTTGAATTTCATCATACTCTTCATCACTGTATTGTTCAAGCAGCAGCAGGGGGTTCTGTGTCTGTTTTCCTGTCGACAATATGCTACAATGTCAAATACCGAGAATCTAAATATAATTACCTGTGAATCAAGGTGTCTGAAACTTAACACAAAAATGAGGATTCGTGTGAGATTTTAAGGATATTCATGAGAACACGTTAAAAATATAATTTAGTGGCAAAGGTTTATAGCATCTCCAATGCCATCAAACCTGTAGCATAAATTTCAAACTGTCAGTACCACCAAAAGAAGATAAAGCCAAAGACATACGAACCAATTCAGCAAAATCCCTGGTGACCTCCAAACTGCCTTTGATGCCGCCAAAATAAGTTCAAGAGAGGTGGAAAGTTTACAGAATAATACACTGTGGCAGGGGCGGATGAAGTCTGATAACCAATTGATTGTTCCCAATACCACAGCCATCCTACAGTCCGAAAACAAAATTTCGAGGGTGCAAATAACATGTCTTGCACAAAAAAACCCAACAATTTCCACCAAAATTATTCGGTCACATCATGTCTTCTTTACAAAGAGCAGTCCTTTGAAGAAAACTGACGGAACCCACCTGAAGATGATGGTGAATCCGGAAACTTGGCAAGATTTTTGTTGTCACCATCCCCTCCAACTCCTTCCTGGGCAGTGGAGCCACCCAACTCTCCTAATAAAGGTTATGGCCAATAACAAGTAAGTTAAATTTGCAAGAACAATCAGATATCCATGTTCCCAATGAATATTACCGAAGCACCCCCAAAAAAAAAAAATAGTTCAAGCGTTCGCGATAAGCCAAACAATCGCAACAGTTAGCAAACACAGATACGGGGCAATGAAGCACCCAACGTACCTAAAAACTTCAAATTATATGATTAATAAAAGTCTCAAACTTGAGGCACTCTATATCGCCCGTAACAGAAAATAACATCAAAAAAGAAAACACTAGCCCAGTTTATGATTGCAAGGACTAAAATCCGCCAAAATTCCAAAACCCCAAATCCCCTAAACCTAACAATCCTAACGAGAACCCACATGTATTAAGAAGTCAGTGCAGAGGATAATACAACATACCGGAGGGTTCCGCGGACAGATCGAGTTTTACTCTACGACCAGAGGCGCTCATGGCGGCAAGCCGACGCTCTTTTCGCCTTCCCATCCGGATACCGAATTGATATGTCTCAAAAATCGACGAGGAAATTTGCGGAGCGATAAATCGAACAAGATAAACGGATTAAAATATTCTAGGCAGTCGAAATTTTATGGAAATCTCGATGATTGCATTAGAATGATGCCCTAGAGAGCTCGTGTCGAATATATATAAATCAAAATCTGATATTGTTGATTATCTTGGCTTTTATAGTATGGGTCAACTGTGGGCTGTGTTTATCCCGGTCCATCTCAGGCCCATCTATAAGCTGCCCCGGGCCCACACCCGACTATCTTTCAGTTTTTATTCGGGTAATTTGCTTCTTTTTTTTCATATCGTAAAAATATATATATTTATATAATAATTGTCCTAATACTGTAATACATATATTTTATAATAATTTAGGACTGTAAAAAATAGTAGTTTTATTTCATGGATAATTATTTTCGTAGGAAAATCGAAGCAAACCCGAGACAATTGTCCGGATATAGATCCGACCCGAGGCTCCTGAATAATCGAATCTGTTTTTTTGGATCTCTCATTCTCATCTACCACTTTCCACTTATCTCAAAACAATGGAAGCTCCCGCGTTTCAAGCCGGACACTTGTTTCCGCTCATCTCTGCCTTTACCAGGTGAAATGAAATTCAGCTCTCTAAAGTTAATCCATCTCACGGTCCATCAATAATTTTCGAGTCGGTTTTTGAATTTTTGCAGAATTTTCATATCTCGTTATACCATTATTGTATGTGAATTTCATATGTTCAGCCGCTAGTCCTCAGGAATAGGGCTTCTTTGACAAGTTTAGTTTATAATATAGAGAATCTTGCCAATCAAAACAGTTTCATAGTAATGGCAGTCCCGCGTAGAGGATACCTGTGTTCATTGGGGAATTACTTGTGCTTCGTTTCAATATGTTAATGGCATTTTAACAGATTTATGGAATTCCATGAGTATGAATGGTTATTCATTATATTCAATGGCTTCAATATTATGCCAAGTATCATAATTGGAATTGAGAAGTATGTGATGTTTTAACTTTTAACTCCTATTCTCCTAGCATCTATGCAGGTTATTGAAATTATAAATAGCACCTTTGGGTAAATCCAAGTGGTGGGATAGCCTCTGTATTATGCTCAAGGGTCAAGGAGTCTCTTGCTCCTTCTCCAGTCAGTTATTACAGTTTTGTGAAAAATAATGTACAATTCGTCAAGCATCATTAAATGATTATTATTTTTTCCAAAAAAATGGGGGGAGTGATACTATTTAGCCACAAGGCGGGTGCTAGCAATTTTTTTTGTTTCATTTCATGTTATTCGGCTTGCATGCAGGTAGGTTTAGTTACTTTAGAACATACATTTTGTCTTATTTTATTTGCATTGATTTCGGAGTCGTATACTGAGTTAAAGATGCTATGTATGGTCATATATCGGAGACTGCAGTGTTAGGGAAACTAAGGAAGTCAAAGTATCTGTGCAAAAGAACTTGGAGGATGGATTTACGCCCCCGCTCGTAGCAGATAAGGTACGGAGACGAGCAATTATGCGGCTTGTTGGAGTTAATGTGATCCTTGGAAATGTCTGTTCTGCATTTGCTGCTCCAATGCAGGTTATGAAGGAGCCAGATGTTCTCAGGTAACTGCTTCTTGGACTGGTTTTCTTCTTTTATACTTGCTGGAGTTGGCTCTTACACGTGATGGCTGTTCCGGTTTTGAAGTATCCAGGACCCTGAAGCTTGCCAGTGGAGTGATAATACAAGGTAATTTATTCCAATCTTGAAGTTGGGCATATCTGAATGATGAAATAACTCTCACTTCTGACTTGGCGCAGCATAAGTGTTTCGATCTAGCAATTAGCAATGTGTTAATACAATGTAATATACCTCTTACTTCAGGAAATTTAGTGAATTTTTAGCTATTTTCATAATTGTGTTAATATGATCATTCAAGTACTTATTGGTGTAGAAAATGTTCACTTGTTATTAATTAGGTCCCTGTACATGTATCAGCAGGGCAGTCCTGCTTATGCATTTGGGGACTGCCTTCTCCATGTTTCCAAAAGATTCTTAGTTAAAACTCCGCATATGTTGCACTATCCATATATTTTCTTTTACTACGATAAACCTCCATCAACACCTAAAATTGAATGACTCTAGCTCCCATTATGCATGTACTTAAATTTAATCATCCATGATCTCTAACAATATCTCTTGCTATATTTCCAAGACATAGTTGAAGGACAAGGGCAAGAAGCTCATGAAGAAGATACCGTAGAATTCAATTATGTTTGTCGGCGGTCAAATGGATATTTTGTTCATAGGTATTTCAGCAGTGATTTCTTTTTGGTCTCTTAACATAACTAGTGGTTATTAACACCAGCGTTATCACAATTATCTTCATGTTAGCACTGTCAATCAGTTCAGCGGAGAGAGCTCTCCCATCATACTTCGTCTGGATGATGAGCAGGTTTGCATACTCAATGCTTATCTTATGAATCCAGAATCATATTCATACTGTTTCCTTTTTTCTATCGATAAATACAATTTTCATTCGCTTTTGGGATTATAGATGATCAAAGGTCTCAAGGAGGTTTTGACTGGCATGAAGGTTGGAGGTTGGTTCAAAACTCTTCTTTTTCTGAAATTAGAAATTCTTGTCATCTGAAGCTGCCTGAACTAATAATGATATACACTTTAGGAAAGCGACGAGCTCTAATACCTCCATTCATGGGATATACTAGTGAAGATTTGCAACCGATTCCTGAAGAGGTTCTCTTCATAAAAACTTAACTTGTTTCTTTCACTGTTTCTGCAAATTTCTATATTGCAGCACATAATCTGCCCTTGGTGATTTGGTTGCAGTTTGGTCCTCGTCGAAGCCTCCTGTCTCATGCAAAGGAGCCTCTAATTTTCGAGGTCCAGCTCTTGAAAGTTCTTTAACTTTTCTTTTTCTTTTTTTTCAAGATTTGGTGGTTTTACATTGATGGTAACTGGATTTTGGCAAGATTTCCTGCCATAACATATCTTATTTCTTTCTCCTACGATCAAACAACAATTATAAGTATTTTTAAAATTTGAAAATAAATTCTAACGGCTGAGGTCCATACATAAAGAAGCATTAGTTCGGCCCAATGCCTCAATATGTAATGAATTCAATATTGATCAATCTCTCTCTCTATATATATATATATATATAGGGGAGTGATCATATGAGAATTCCCCTTACCATTAGGGGTGTGCACGGTTCGGTTTGGCCGGTTTAAGGGGCAAGGTACGGACCAAACCAATAGGTACAGTTTGAAAATTTCACAAACCAAACCAGCCAAATAATTATTTCAAACCAAACCGGCCAAACTATATTAAAGCGGTTTGGTTCGGCTGGTTTAAACGGTTTGAAGATTATTCAACCAAAAATATTACAAAAAATGAAACTTGTATATCAATTTTATTATTAGAAATTAATGAAAGAATAATACACAAAATAAAACTAATATAAATATGTATCGCTTGTCATTAATTATAAATATGAGATAAGTAATAAATAAATAATATTATAGTTGCAAGAAACAATTATATATAAGTTGATTTATAGGGTTACAATTCGAAAGAATATAAGCATCGTGAATATATATCAATATAATTGATATTTTAGCTTTCTATCAAATAATATTTTATTATCATTATTATATTTAAAATTATATTATTTATACGGCCGGTCCGGCCGAAACGGCCGGTTTCATTCTTCAAACCGTCGGCCAAACCAAATCATCCGGTTTGAGATTTTTCAAACCAGCCCGGCCAATCATTTTTTTCAAACCAGCCAAATCGGCCAAATTAATTTGGTTTGGCCGGTTCGGCCAGTTTCGGCCAAAGCATGCACACCCCTACTTACCATGTGAAAATAAGAACTAATCTCGGCCATCCAATTGGTGATCCAACGCTCAAGGCTAAATAAATCCCGTCTGCATTATAGTATAGTGAAACATGCATTAAAGGGTAATTTTGTAATATTTCTTCTCTCTCCTCTAAAATCATCCTAAATCTTTAAATGATCATATCTCCTTCGGTTTAGATTGTTTTTTAATGTATCATATATCAAATTAAAGGTAATTTAATTATCTTTCAAACGAAATCCCTATTGCATATGTTTCGATTTAAAAATCATCGCAAAAAATGAAAATTAGTGATTATATGCATAATTCTCGTAACAGTACACGAATTCTTATATAATGAATGGAGTTGCACAATATAATGCATGAAGTTATACTATATAATGCAGAATATGATAGATAAAATGCAATAACTTTTTTCCTACAAGATAAAAAAAAAATCATTATCTTTGCATACTGTAGATAATATTATAGTTGTTATAAAAGTTGATCATATATTACTTGTTTTTAATTATGTATTTTTTTTGTTATATTATATAAATGTATATTACTATATTATATAATGCCTGTTTGTTAGGTATATAATGAATGTTCGCTAGGTATATAATGCATGTCGATGTCAATATAATGCATGAAGTTATATAATGAATACAATGGCACAATATAATGCTTGAAATTATAGTATATAATGCAAAATATGATAGATAAAATGCAACATATTTTTTCAGCGAAATCATCATTCACCATTATATTTGCACTTGTTATGTATTATATAGTAATAACATATGCATTATAATGAAAATAATATAATTTTATCTAAAATAAAAGTAATATCATGTATAATATGCATAATTCTCGTAAGAGTACACGAATTCTTATATAATGAATGCAGTTGCACAATATAATGCATGAAGTTATTGTATATAATGCAACATGTTTATTTCAGCGAAATCATCATTCATCATTATATTTGCACTTGTTATTATATAGTAATAACATATGCATTGTAATGAAGATAATATAATTTTTATCTAAAATAAAAGTAATATTATAAACAATAGAGGAAGTAATATCGTATAATGATAGTAATATTGTTCTGAAATAAGAGTAATATCATATTATAATGCAGGAAGATGTTTGTTAGGTATATAATGAATGTTAGGTATATAATGCATGTTTCTTAGGTATATAATGCTTGTTTCTTATGCATATAATGCATGTTTGTTAGATATATAATGCATGTCGAGATATAATATGCAAACAAAATCTTAAATAAGTACATAATGACAAAAATACCCTATAATGCAGGTTTTTTGAGATAAAATGCCCGAAAATTTTAATAAAATCATGAGCGTTCATTCATCAAAATCAATGGCGATGATTAGTTCTTATTTCTTATGGTAAGAGTAGTTCTCACTGGATCTCATCCCTATATATATATATTTATATGTATGACATGCTCGTAATTTACAGTACTCCCTCCGTCCCAAAACAATTGTCTTGTTTTCCTTTTTCGTCTGTCCCAAACAATTGTCTTCTTTCCTAAAATGGAAAGTTTATACACACTCACTAATAAACTACTAATTTCCTATATCTCTACTCGCATTGGTATCTGTGCCATTTCCAAACAAGACAATTGTTATGAGACGGAGGTAGTATTAGTTATATTTGATCTCAAAACTCAGGTTTTGAAGATACATTGCTCCATCATTAAATCAAAAGGTTGAGAATACTTATCTTTTTTCAGGGGTGCACGCGATATTAGTTAGTATAAAAACCAAAAGTAAAGTGAATTGAGCACACTGGATTTGACTCGAAAAAATCATATAAAGACGAGAGGGGGTGTGGTTTTGGTAAAGGTTAAAAAGCTTCTTTGTAGTAGTGCAGACTTTAACAGAGTATTAATATTAATTAATTTTCTCTCTACTTTCAGCCTATAATCCCTTTAAAATAATTAGCCAAAAGAGGGTTTAGTGAAAGCACAATCCAGAAAATCAGGAAAGATAATGACATCTGCCTCAAAAGGGGACAATGATTTGACCCCTAAAATGGAGGTTGAACTATAATAAAACCTAGTTTTTAGTACTTAAATCATGAGATAAGCCGGCCCTCAATTGAATGATTAATCCCAAGTTTAGTATCTTCATCCACACACACACTCAACTAATACCAACAAATACCTACACTCAAAATAGTATTCAAACTTTGATTATGTAATTAATCACACAACTCAAAGATTTATTTTAAAAGAAAATTATAGAATTTTTATACATCAAGAAAATCTTTCGTCTAACCGAAAATATCAATGCAAGTTTTCACAAAACCTAGCAAAGGCTTTCTCTCTCCCCCATGATATTTTCAATCTCTTACAAGGCAATTGCATGTAACATGAAAAGATAGTGGAATTATTATTTTTCCTTTGAGTGACCTAAGTTTGATCCTTAATTCCATGCTTTATTGAGCGTTTTATCATGATGACTTGATTAAAAAATAAATTTAATTAAGAAGGAAAAAAAAAGTATCGATTAATCATCTAGTGTGCCGTTGGAAAGAAAATGATTAGTTTATTAATAAAGATTGGTGGTAGGCTTAACTCAAGCATTAAATAAATCTAATCACACGACTGATTTAATCTTAAAAAGTACTGCATGTAACGCTTTTTGTGTCAAGATGGGTCATTTAGATGGATTCCATGCATGTATGTACCATTAATATATATATATATATATATAGAGTAGTGATCATATGAGAATAGTTTTTAGTATGAGAAATAAGAATAAATCTTAGCCTTTGATTTTGTGATTTCAACGCTCATGATCTATTTTACTCCGTGTGCAGTTTTCCTCGATTATCCTGCAGTTTTCCAAAATTAAGGTTATTTTTGTAATTTTAGCTTTTTTTTAAAATCTGAAATAGTATCTCATTAGATTTTTTATTCCTTTCTTCGCGCGATTTGATTTCTTCTTCCTTCTTTGTTCGAATTGATTTATATTTCTTTTGTCAATCAGATTTTTTTTTCTTTGTTTCTGGATTTCGCATTCGTATTCGGTCTCGACGTTGTTAATTATGCATGAATATAGTTTTAAAAAATTTGTTTTATTCAGATCGACGTTCATTTTTTCTATTATATTGTGCATCTTTAGTGTTAACTTTGTGCATTTTTGTATCTTACATGTTCATTTATTCCTTCTTTGTTCGAATTGATTTATATTTCTTTTGTCGATCAGATTTTTTTTCTTTGTTTCTGGATTTCGCATTCGTGTTAGGTCCCGACGTTGTTAATTATGCATTTTTTATTTTAAAAAAAAATTATTTTATTCAGATCGACGTTCATTTTTCCTATTATATTGTGCATCTTTAGTGTTAACTTTGTACATTTTTGTATCTTACATGTTCATTTATTCCAAAGTGTGTTAATAAGATGAAGCATTTTAAGGGCATAGTTTTAAGAACTTGTAGATGTTGGTATTGAGTTTTATAGAGACTACGCTCGTGTTGTTGCTTTGAAGAAGAAGATATTTAATTTTTTTTAATTCGTATTTATGTAAAAATGAAGTAAATCGAGCTAAAAATGAAGTAAATTGGCTAAAAATGAAGTAAATCGGGCTTAAAATGCAGGTTGTTGTTTGTGTTTGAGTATTTTTACAGTTTTAGCCTTTAAAGACTAAAACTGCACGATATTGGGGCAAAAATGCCGCATTTTTCAATATGCTGAGAATGAATCTTGTTCGTCGATTTGATGAGATGGACGCGCGAGATTTATTCTTATTTCTCATAGTAACTCCTATTCTCACCTGATCACTACCCTATATATATATATATATATATAGTTGTTATCAAATCTGAACTAAATACCCTGAATGAACTATGACCTAATATCACACTATTGAATTATTAAATCTGATGGTTGAATTGTTGACACATGACGGGTAATAATTTCTTTTAAAATTAATAGGGGGTATTAATGGAACAATAAGATTAACAGTTACAATCTAAATTTAAATATATATGGTAGTTTCCTATATTCTAGTGATTCTTAATTTCAATCGAATCTTAGAATTATTATCCTTAATCATATATATATATACACTAAAAAAATGTTCTATAATGGCGATAGAAGTTGTCATTATAAATATGAATTTTGTCACTATAACATCTTAGTGACAATATTGTGTGTCGTCACAATGTCGTGGCTACTGAATAGTGACTAAAAGGTTTAGCCACGAACTACGATAGTTGTCACTATTGTTCTATTTTATTGTGACACCAAGTTTCATCACTAATTCACTATTAAATAGTTACAAACTATAATTGTCGCTAAATTATCATGATATAGCCATATAGATGTGTTTAGCCACTAAACTAATTATCACAAAAACTTTATTATTTAGTAAGCGTAATTTATCGTCACTATAACACCTAGCCTGTTGATCGAGTCATCTGAACCCATCTACACCACACGATCCGCACCTAACCGTCAGCCTAGCCATCACCGAGCTGCTACCAATGCACTAAGCCATCTACCAATCACAATGCACGAACCACACCTAGCCCGCCACAGCCTTAAGCCATCGACCAACCGCAACGACGAATCGCACCTTGCCTGCCACCACGAGTAATCTGGACCACCGAGCCGTCACCGCACCGTCCTACCAATAATCAGGACCCTGCACATGTTATAGAAAAAATTAATATTTTATGTTTCCATTAGGATTCGAATCCTTTACCTCTTAGTTCAATCCTTTGTGTTCATCCACTGCACTAAGTGATTAATTGTTGATATTTTGAATAATTAATATATATAAGGTAATGATGACTATCTATCTAATCTTAATAAATTTGTGGAATCCTATTTCACGCATTATAAATTAAATTTTTTAAATCTATAAATTAAAAAACTACCACCACACCATAGAATTCTAAGAAATAAAAGTAAAATATAAATATTGGTAGAATGAAAGTTTATACAAAAAAATTATTACACAATATTTAGAATTTGCTTTTATTTTATTTAGAATTTGCCGAAGTGGTAGTAGTTATTTAATTTATAAGATTAGCAAGAATTAGATTTGAATAAAAAATAAGTTTTAATTAAAAACTTATTACGTAAGATTTTAATTTATATTAAAAATAGATTTTACTTAATATGTAATTGAAAATTAAAATTTAAGTAAGCAATTTAAAATTTATGCATTATTTATTATTTTGATTACGTAATTAACTCATTACAAATTTAAATAGTAATATAATCTTCAATTATAATTTAAATGTGATTAAATTTAAAATTTTATTAATCTTTATTACTTAAATACAAATATTTATATAATTTAATTACTGAAATATATAAAGTCAATATTTAATTGTTATTTAAACACTTATATAATTTAATTGCTAAAATATATAAATTCAATATTTAATTGTTATTTATATAACTACATAAATTTGCAAGTATAAAATAGAATTTTATGAAATTTTAAGAGTTTGAGATATTACGTTATCAAAATCAAATTGATGGCTTGTAAAAGTCATTAATAATAAATTAGTGAGGTTTATTAGATTTTGAAATTTAGCTAAAACATCATTAAAAAAATATTATTGTTGTCGAATTCAGTGATAATATATTAAATTGTCACAATTTATAATTTGTTGTGATAAATTGAGTTATTGTCACCATAAAATCTTTTTAGTTCCAAAAAAAATTATTGTCACTGGCTTTAGTGATGACAAATATTAACAACATATGAACTTGTCACAAATTAAAAACAAATTGTGATGAAAAGATTTGTTGTAGTTAAAATAGTGTTTTTAGTTACAAAAAAGTTATTGTCACTAACATTGGTGACAATAAATATTGACAACTTATGAGATTGTTACAAATTATATTTTTTGTGACAAGAAAACTTATTGTTGTTGTAGATATATGTTTAGTGACAAAAATATTATTGTCACTAACTTTAGTGACAATAAATACTCGCAACTAATAAAATTGTCACAAATTATATGTTTTGTTACGGAAGAATCTATTGTTGCTATACATATATGTTTAGTGACAAAAATATTATTGTCACTAACTTTAGTGATAAAAAATACCTGCAACTAATAAAATTGTCACAAATTGTATTTTTTGTGACAAAATGCATATTTGTTACTATAAATGTATTTTTAGCTACAAAAATTTAAATGTCACAAAGATTATTGTTACTACAAATAGTTTTTTTTTGCAGTGATCATGTAAAAAAAAATTCTCTGTGAAAAAAAAATGAATCTTGTTCATTCGATCTAAAAAAATCAATGGTGTATATTCAAACAAGCAACAACTAAAACACAATCAAACAACAACTAAAACATAACCAAGCAACGACTTAAATACAATCAAGCAATCTCATGAACACAATCAAACATCTTTCTCACTTTCTCACATTAAGATCTTTCTCACCGGATATATATAATAAATAAATATATTAAAAATAAGAATAAATCTTGTCCGTTTGATATAATAAAATAAATGGTTGTGATGAATTATAATTTTTAAATTTTAAATTTGTTTAATATGGGATTAAGGACATTTTCGTCCAAATATTGTGGTAGTTATTTTAAAATAATACTTAAAAATATATTTATTTATCTCGATTTCTCTCAACTTTTTTTTTCTTTCCCAATTTCGATAAAATAATACTTTAAGAATTAGTTTTTACATAAACCCTCCCTTCACACATAAAACTTCCTCATCCTACATTAAATGTCGACGAAGTCAGATTTTAAATGTTTGCACAGAAACTTCCTATGCAAAATATAAAAATAAATGTTTTCAATCAATACTCTTCAATTTTCAGACAAAGAGAGAGATGGCTTTCGTAGTCTTAAAATACACACATTTATTCCCCTACGCCTATGGTGCAGTCCAATAATTCAACCAACTTTATAGGATATATTAAAAAAAGAAAATGAAAAAATGTCATGTGACCTCTCATGCCGTATCCAAAAACCAAATAAAAATTTCATGGCTTAAAATGGATAGTCATAACATGGCACGTTCCTAAAAGCATTTTGTCTTCCAAAAATTCATCTTTAAGGACACCCACTATCTGCCAATGTCTCAATTTTTATTACCTTAATAAATCAAGAAAATGTGGCCAGTAATTTTTCTAATCATATGTCCACATTTCCCCTCCTCAGACATGTTCGAGATTAAATCATCATAATTGTCTAATAATGGGATTTTTTTTTTTGGGGGGGGCGGGGGGGTGGGGTGGGGGTACATTCAAATGTCATGTGGCATGAAATTGCTGCCCATTTTTACATGTTCAATCATGTGATGAGATCTCTAAGCATTCAATCTTGCATCAATGGGATTTAAATGAGGTGGTTATAATTTTTGGTCATTATCAAGAATTAATGGATCAAGATTGTGATCCATACTCATCTTTTTGTTTTTTGTTTTTTTTTTATTTTTTATTATCGGGAATGGAAGATCTGGTTTTGTGTGGGTGTTTTTTATATTTTATTTTTGTCTCATGTTTTGGTTTTGTTGATGTCCCTTAAGTTAGAGTGTTGGGGTATGTAGTACCTACAGCCTTAACTTTGGACATGAGTGATCGATGTCAACCAAAGAAGCTAAATTTTTGGACACACTTTATTTGTATTATTTTGTTGTCAAAAATGAAAATTATGCTGGTGAATAAAATTGAGCTTGGCTCATTTTCATGTCTTTTAATGAAGTGCTAAGCCAATTATATTTTGCGAAATAACTCATGTTTCAAAAAGAAATCGATGTGTTAGCAATGATAGTTGCGTTTGATCGAAATAATTTGTTTTTAGGTACAAGTTAAAAAAGATTAATTAGAATGATCTTATTTAGATGAGATATCTTTTTGTAATTGATTTTAAATTTAGTTAATAATCAGTTACCACGGTTGATTATTTTGGAGTAAGACTTTTAATGTTTTTATTGAAAAATATCGATTACAGTTGATAATCGAAATATGGATAATCTACATGTAATATGTATCGAAAAAATGATATGTGGAATAAGAATAAAAATAGAATGAATGAGGACTGTAAATGAACTAAAATGTTTGCGAGCTATTCGGGTCTCGATTCAAAAAAAAAAGTTCATTTGAGCTTATTTATTAAACGAACCAAACTTGAGCTTTGTTATATTTGACTTGTGAGCAAGCTCGTTAGTTAAAATTAGTATGAAATATATAATGATTAACTTTGTAAAAGTAACAAGTATGATAAATAGTTGTAGTCAAATAAAAAAAATTGAATTTGAGTATTAATATAATATTTATTTGGGTCTAGGCCTAAATGGATCTCCTCGGACCCATTAAGAAGGTCCAAGCCAAAACTCGCGGACCAGCTCCAAGTATGCACCTCGAAGAGAACATACAGCTCAAAAGAGCTGCACAACAGTCACTGGAGACCAACCCAAATCTGTCAAGGAGGAGCGGCACCGCTAATTGACCTCAAGAAGGAGCTCATCATGAGCTAACCTCGAGCATGAGTAAGACCAAGCACCTTGACGGAGCAGGTCGTATGGAGTAGCTCTGTGGAGAAGGTCACCTAAGAAGACCTCCTCAAGAAGGTTGTCGAGCATACCTCCTCAAGAAAATCGTTTAAAGAATGTCTTTAATGGGGGTCGTCAAGGTCGTAATCAATGGATAAGGCTTGATAGTTGCGATAAAAGTGTCAGAAATTACAACAACTCCTACACTTCCAGAATCAACTCTAACCACCCCTAAAAACATAGGAAAACCGGTTGTTTGGGTTAAGAACATTAGGAACCTGTGATTTGGGGCCCTTACGATTTATAAATAAGGGGAACCCACGTCAATTTTACATATCTTTTACTCTTAACGCTCATTTTTACTTAGCTGAAACTCTGTTACGATAACTGCTCGACTTGCTCCAATTTGTTACGCACTTGCTTCTTTGATCAATAAACGATCATTTGTTCTTATTCCGAATTACATCGTTTGCTTGTTTTTTCATATCGTTCTAGTACTCGTAATTCATTTATATTATTTATTTTCCTTAATTTTGTATTATTTCTTGCTATTTGTCATCTGAGTTATTGGGCCTTGTACTTCAACAATATTATTTTTTAACAAAGAATAAATAAGGTGGCGTTTGGTTGATGGGTTTCGGAATGAGGGAATGAAATGATTCCAAAACCCACCGTTTAATTAAAAGCTATGAGAATGAAAAAATGGAAATGATACCCAAATACTTGGGAATCACCAAAACCCTCTAAAATGATGTGTTTCATTTTCATTCTCATATCTCATTTCCAAAATTATTTATTTCATGTTATTTTATAATTACTTTCTTATTTATTTGTATCTTAATATATTTAATAATATTAGTATATTAATTATTTATTTGCATCTTAATTTTATATTTTATCAAATAAATAAGAAGATAAATATATTATTTATTTATTTTAATATGATTATACTTTCTTGATATTTTATCATAAATTAATTATTTATTTCTTATTTTTTTAATTCATTTTATTCATAATTATTTTCTTATTTATTTTCTTTCTTCTTGTTTTCATAATATTTTTTATAATTATATTATTTTATAATATTATATGTTATTATAATTATATATTATTCTTTTTAATATATTATAAAATCAATCATTTATTTTGTATATTAATTTTATATTTTATAAAACAAATAAGAAGATAAATATATTATTTATTTATTTTAATATGATTTTATTTTCTTATTATTTGTATAATATTTTAATTATTTTATAAACCTATAAAGTTAAAAATCAATCATCAGAATTGAAAATGATTCCAAAACCCATCTCGTAAACCAAACATTAGAATTGAGAATAATTCCCAAAAATTAAACTCATATTTATTCCCTCTACTGTCAAACTCATATCCATAGTGATTCCCGACAGTTAAACCAAACGCTCCTTAGTTCTTTCTTAGAAGAAATAGTGAAGACTTGTAAACATTTGTTTAAGTTTAACTAAAACTGATTAAGTTTGTAAATTTTGAAATAATCAATAAAAAATCTCAAAATTCGACTAAAAATTAAACAATTCAAACTTAAACGTTTGAACGATTAGAGTCTGGTCGGGACCCGTGATATGATTATGGTAATTGAGTTGTGATTTACATTGGTTTAAGTTAATTAATATAAAAATGGTTTTGTATTGTAGTTGAGCAACTTTCATAGATTAAATTAATCAAACTATATAAAAATGAACAGAGTGTCGCTTCCACTAAAGCAAAATTCGATTATTCTCATTTTTTTGGTTTAATTTAATTTAATCTAGCAGAGCCCCCGACAGCAAAACCAGATCGATTTTCCAGATTATTTAAAACCCAAAAATCAGATGAATTATTCACAAAACATGTGCATTTCACTATCCATTGATAGCTTAATGGCCACATATTATTAAAATATGAATAAATTAATGTTAGATCCAATCTCATTAATTCATTAATTATTCATCATTACCTTAAAACCTTCTAAGAATTACTTGTCCAGATCCCTATGATTATGATTAATTACCAGACCTTGTTCTTCTTCTTCTTTTTTATTAGTATTTTTTTTTTTTCAAATTAGTGAATCAATATAAATCAAGAAAATAAAGGGCTGTGCTTCCAACTAAAATTTTCCCTCATAAATTATTTTATTTCTATAACTATTTTTAAATTTCATCAATTAATATAGTTATTTAAAATAAAGGGGTGGACCAAGAGTTGGAGTGTATCACTTATGATCATCACTAAATTGAATAAATGATATGTACTGGGTGTTCTAAGAAACTTTTATCTTTTCTATTTCTTTGATATTTCAATTTTATGAAAAAAAGTATTGGTATTTTTTTAAGTTATTGTAAATAAAATCATGAGGTGGATGTAATTCAAATATTAAATCGTATTGCAGCAGAAGTGAGATTGACACGTAACTCCAGTTATTTCTTAATTTCAAATGAAAAATCTCGAATTACTTTAATTATTAGTAAGATCTTCTGTAGTTTTCACTACCGTTTCTGTATTAATGATGTATCGGATTGATGAAAAGGAACTGCAAATAAGTTAATAACTTATCTCCATCACAAATTATTACATCAAGTTTCAATGGATTCCTAAAAATAGGGACATATTAATCACTTCAAAATTCAAATATTTAACTGTGGCCAAATATTAATAATAAAAAAATTAATTTATAATATTAGATTTTTATTCTAACAGTGGAATCACTCATATTTAAAGAATCAGTGAATATCTTCCTAAAAAAATTTAATAGAGCAGAAAAAAATTAGTTGAAGGTTGAGAAAAAGCTTCCCCAATTGGGTGAAAATCAGTAGTAATTAATTCTAAATAAAAATCTCTGAGATGGAATTAAGAAGCCAACCTGTGGCTGACTCATCATCTCTTTCATTTGGGTTATTTTTATTTCATGTTTTTTCCTTTTTAGCAAACATATAATATGTAGTGAAATACATTGATTAGGCAGTTGCTGGTGGTGGTCCTTGTGATTTATACATGAAGCAAAAAAACTGTCTAAAAAGATGGTCTTTAAATGCCATGATTATTAACATTTATTTCCTAACTAGTCACGATTTAACTTCTCACATTAAATTGAGACGATGGGGGCTTTAAAAAGTTATTTAATTCATTTTTTTGACTTAAAGTAGCAGTGGTTGTAACTTGTATCTATGAAAAACTAAAATGATCTCACCTATTTTTAGTGGGGTTGTATCTTGATCTAACTGTTATTGATTTATTTGGATTTTAACTCTATAAAAGCTCGTTTAGTGAAGCTCGTTTATGAAACTAATCGAACTTGAGCTTCCTAGTACTCGTGAACAAATTTATTAGCTAGGATTAATATAAAGTATAAAATAATTAATTTTATAAAATCAATATTTTTATTATTTAAAAATAATAAGAATGATATATTTTTCTAGTCATGAGATAAAAAATGAGTTTGAGCATGAACGTGATGTTAAGTTTTAAATAAATAATTGTTCGTTTCAAAATAATAATGAATGCTTCAAATATATTCCAAATTTAGAAAGTTTGTTTAATCTCGTTTAAGACTCCATAAAATTTGTGAACTTCAAAATATTCGATAAAAAACATTAAAATTCAATTTGATACTAAACGAGTCAAACTTGAGTACAATACTCAATTCGATTATACCTTTAAAAAAGGTGTATAATTATATATTTGTATGTTACAAAATTGTTATATAAATCTTGAATGGTGGAAATAGGAGAGATGGAATTTGGGAGAGAAAAGAGTGGCAGTGAGGCAGTAACATGCGATGGGGTGACAGAAAGAGACATTCTTAACCAAAGCTAAAAGGAAAAACTCAGAAATAATTTTATTTGAATTTATAAATACTCCCTCCGTCCCACTTCATTAGTCCCTCTTTCCTTTTTCGTCCGTCCCATTTAATTGTCCATTTACCTAAAATGGAAAGTTAATCTCCACTCACTAATAAAATACTCATTTCCTCTATCTCTACTCGCATTGGTTATTGTGCCAAATCTCAAGGGGACTAATCAACTGGGACGGAGGGAGTAAATGTTTTGACAAAGGCAATTAAAGGCCACCAGTTTCTGCTGCTGCCACTTACTTCCAAATAAATAAATAAAAATATATATGATGTGGATTGAAAAAAAACAAAAGAGGTAGCTACCTGGACAACCATTGACATCACAAGTCACAACCAAAACAACATGGCAAATATGAAATAACACTGTCTAAAAATCCCAAAATAAAATAAATAAAAATAATAGGCCATCTCCATCACCATCTCCTCTTAATACAATAATAATAGAAAAATGAAAGTGCTGTTGGATCCAGATCTCTGCCTTTTTTTTTCCCCTATCTATATTACAAAAAATATTAAAACATGGCCATCCCCCTTCCTTCACACAAACTCACACTCACAGCTGCTCCTTTCTTGCAGCAATGCCTGCATCTCTGCCAAACTCTCTTCTTTCCCCTCCCCTGCTGCTGCTGCTGCTGCTTCTCATCTTCTCCACCTGCCACGTCCACTCCATCGACCTGCAGGGTCAAGCTCTGCTCGCATGGAGGAGTCAGTTGAACTACTCGGCATCCGTTCTTGATTCTTGGACCCCTCTGGATCAGACTCCATGCCGTTGGTTCGGGATAAGCTGCAACTTCAATGGCGACGTGGAGAAGATAAGTTTGAAGGGTGTGGATTTGCAGGGTCCGCTGCCTTCGAATCTTCACTCTCTCAAGGCGCTAACCACTCTCATTCTTTCGTCAACCAACCTCACCGGCGCCATTCCGAGGGAGTTCGGCGACTATCTCGAGCTCGTTCTGATCGATGTCAGCGACAATGCGATCTCCGGCGAGATTCCACCTGAGATATGCAGGCTCAGCAAGTTGCAGTATTTGTCAATCAACACTAACCTCATCACCGGCAGCATTCCGTCGGACATTGGGAATCTTTCGAGTTTGAGGAATCTGATCTTCTTCGACAATCAGCTCAGCGGCGAGATTCCGCGGAGTGTTGGGAAGCTGAGTTATCTCGAAGCATTCAGAGGTGGAGGGAATCAAAATCTTGGAGGCGAACTGCCTCTGGAGATTGGGAACTGCACCAACTTGGTGGTTCTTGGCCTTGCAGAGACCAGCATTTCCGGCAGCCTCCCGTCGTCGATCGGGAAGATGAAGAGGCTGGAGACTGTGGCAATATACACATCTCTGCTGTCCGGCCCCATACCAGAAGAGATAGGCAATTGCAGCGAGCTGCAGAACCTGTACTTGTATCAGAACTCGATCACGGGGTCGATTCCGAGGAGCTTAGGCCGACTGAAGAAGCTTCAATCAGTGCTGTTATGGCAGAACAGCATCGTTGGCACGATCCCATCGGAGCTCGGCAGCTGCAGTGAGCTGAGAGTGATGGACTTATCAGAGAATCTACTGACTGGAAGCATACCAACGAGCTTCGGCCGCCTCTCGGAGCTGGAGGAGCTGCAGCTGAGTGTGAACCAGTTATCAGGTAGCATACCTTCCGAGATAACCAGCTGCACTGCTCTCACTCATTTGGAAGTAGACAACAACATTATCTCCGGTGAGATTCCGGCCGAGATTGGGAAACTAACGAGCTTGAACCTCTTCTTCGCGTGGAAGAATAACCTGACAGGAACTATACCGGAGTCCTTATCCGACTGCAATGATCTTCAAGCTCTTGATCTCTCATACAATCAGTTGTTCGGAGCGGTTCCAAAGCAGATATTTGGGCTGCAAAATCTAACGAAATTGCTGTTGCTATCCAATGAATTGACAGGCTTTATACCTCCAGATATAGGGAACTGTACAAACTTGTACAGATTCAGGATTAGTAGCAATAAGCTGGGGGGCACTGTTCCTTCCGAAATTGGAAAGTTGAGAAATCTCAACTTTCTTGATATGGGGAGCAATCATCTTGTGGGAGGCATTCCTCTCTCAATCTCTGGGTGCGAAAATCTACAGTTTCTTGATCTGCATTCGAATGCTCTGGGTGGCCCTATTCCTGATACTCTGCCTAAAAGTCTACAGTTTGTGGATATTTCGGACAACAGGCTCACGGGTCCACTCACCCCCACCATTGGTTCCCTAACAGAGCTGGCCAAACTCAATGTCGGGAGGAATCAGCTCTCTGGAAGCATTCCACCACAGATTGTGTCGTGCACCAGGCTACAGTTGCTGGACCTCGGCAGCAATGGCTTCTCTGGTGAAATACCCACAGAATTAGGCCGGCTCCCCTCCCTCGAAATCGCTCTCAACCTCAGCTGCAACCAGTTCAGCGGTGAGATCCCAACTGAGTTTTCGAATCTTGACAAGCTCGGGATTCTTGATCTTTCTTACAACAAGCTCTCTGGGAAGCTAGACATTCTGAAAAGCATCGAGAACCTCGTGTCCCTCAATGTTTCTTACAACGATTTCACCGGTGACCTGCCCAACACTCCCTTCTTCCGCAAGCTGCCTCTCAGCGACGTCGCGGGCAACAAGAATCTGTACGTCTCTGGCGGGGTAGTAACTCCGGCTGGCGGAGTGGCGCGTTCCGGCCACGCCAGGGCCACCATGAAGCTAGCAATGGCGATCCTTGTCAGCACGAGCGTGGTGCTGGTGCTGCTTGCTGTGTACGTGCTGGTCAGGACTCACATGGCTAATACGAAATCATTGGTGACCGATGCTTGGGACATGACGTTTTATCAGAAAATGGAATTCTCCATCGATGACATAGTTAGGAGCCTCACTTCTTCGAACGTGATCGGCACAGGGAGCTCTGGTGTGGTGTACAAGGTCACAGTTCCAGATGGGGAGACTCTGGCCGTGAAGAAGATGTGGTCGTCCGAGGAATCAGGAGCATTCAGCTCCGAGATTCGGACACTCGGTTCGATTAGGCACAAGAACATCGTGAGACTCCTAGGTTGGGGGTCCAACCAGACACTCAAACTGCTGTTCTATGACTATCTCCCCAATGGGAGCTTGAGCTCACTCCTTCATGGAGCTGGAAAGGGAGGATCCGATTGGGAGGCCCGGTACGACGTAGTTCTAGGCGTCGCCCATGCGCTTGCATACCTGCATCACGACTGCGTCCCTCCTATAATGCATGGGGATGTCAAAGCCATGAACGTGCTGTTAGGCAGTCAAATGGAGCCATATCTTGCTGACTTTGGCCTAGCAAGGCTAGTCAACTCCGACGGTGACGATAAACAGAGCCAGAGGCCTCATCTTGCTGGCTCATATGGCTACATGGCTCCAGGTATACAACATAATTTCATTACACACATGATCATGGCATTTCTTCAAATTGTTCACAGTTTCTGTTTCTGTGTGTTGAAGAACATGGCTCAATGCAAAAGATCACAGAGAAAAGCGACGTGTACAGTTTTGGAGTGGTCCTGATCGAGGTGTTGACAGGGAGGCACCCATTGGACCCTACGTTGCCAGGCGGAGCACACCTGGTTCAATGGGCTCGCGACCAGTTGCAAAGTAAGCGCGACCCGGTTGATGTGCTGGACCCGAAGCTGAGGGGGAGGGCTGACCCTCAAATGCACGAGATGCTGCAGACATTGGCTGTGGCATTCCTGTGCCTGAGCACAAGGGCAGACGATCGCCCCATGATGAAGGATGTTGTAGCCATGCTCAAGGAAATTCGGTACGTGGACCCCGCGAGGTCGGACACGGACCTGTTGAAGGGGAACATGTCAGCACCAGACCAAGCCACTCTCAAGAAAGTCATTCCCCAAGGCTCATCAAGCTGCTCCTTCGCATTCACCGATGACTCGGCTTGACTGCGCCTTCCAAGAAACATTGACATTGCTGCAATGCAATGTTTCTTGTGCATATTGTGTAGAGAGGCTACATAGACGATGATGATTATAATTATAGTTATAATTATTGTAATAATTTAGTGTTTAACATGATGTTGAATTTAATTTCATGTTCAAAAAGTAGTGTTATATATAGAGTGTAATTACCATTGGTTGACCAAGGATGAAATCTAGTTTCTGTCCCATCGTAAATGCTTCTTCTTCAGCCTACATAGGATGTCCAGATTTCACGGAAAAATGTATAAAAGGCTGGAGCAAATGATTAGAGTGCTGCATTGAATTTTACAGAAATGAAAGTATTAATCCTCAAGCAGGGGCACCATCTGTAAGAAGATATCAGAGAGAGAACTTTATGGGCATTGAAGAAAAGCTTTTGGAACAATAAATAAAGAAAATACTATTCCTGGAGAGGGAGGATTTAATTAGCACATGTAATGGCAGAAATGGCAGATAAGCATCATCATATAAAGTAGGTGAAGAGGGGGGGTCCATTCACCTTGCTCAACCACAAATATCAAAACATTCGTGCATCCCAAGGTTTTCACACACATTTGGTTGCAATCAAGGCTTGACAATCACCATTCAGGAAAATGGCAACTACTTGATATGCACATCATCTACTACACACAATGCATTGCTTTCATCATTTCTTTACCTGCGTGTACTTCACCAATGGTCCATAGGATATAACCCATGGGCTCACGACAGAAGGGTACATAGGCTCTCGAGGCTGAGTGCTCTATCACCCCTGGTGCAATGATGCCTACCTGAAGGACTCCAAGATTCCAACTTCCTTCAACCCAACTTATTACACTCTCCAATTCATGCCAATGGGATTTTCGCTGTCTATTGTAATAAGGCATCAGTGACTGACTTCTCTGCCATTGCTTTGAGGCCGGACCATATAAATGATCCATACACAGCTTGCACATGGCTATTCATGAGTCCTGCCTAATCTTCTGCACCTGAAGTATTTTCAAGAAGTAGATTTATCACCTTTTTCTGCATCTGAATCCCTTCTGTTAAAGAAAGTAATCTGTAACTCTGCTCTATCTCAGTTTCTCAGCATTTAATTTTAGATTAAATCAATGGAATGGAAACATAAAACATGGATGCACCTAAAAAATCTAAAACCCATAAAAGGATAGGTATTTCAGTCTAAATAGTAGGAATTCAAACTCTATACTCTTGTCACAAGATAGGTGGGGAAAAAAAAAAGAAGAAATCACATCTTCCAAGAAAGAATATATGGAAATCTTTATAACAATTCTAGCCCCATCCTCTGTCTATGGACATTATCACCAGCTAATGATATTATCCAACACATTGAAGTCTATTTTAAAATCATGACCTTGAACAAGAACTAGTAACATATTTCTTGGGATACTTAAAACAATGCAAATTATTTTTAATATAAAACATACATACAAAACTGAAAGAAAAGGAAAAAGGAGGAGGTGGGTAGCCTCTAAGAGCAGATCAAACAACAATCATTTGGCAGAAAACTGGTATGCTGAGACTGAGTTAAGGGCAGAGAAGCAATAAATCAATGGCAAAATTCAGCAATCAATTGCATGGTACTGCTCTGAACAGGATCATGGCACTCTGTTGCCCCCTGGACAATCATTTTTACAAGTGTAGAGGCCACAGTGGTGTAAATGCATTCACCCTTGCCAGGGGGAAGATGGGTATATTTTTGTCATAATATACCTAATATACACATTCACAATTGACAACATAATATAGAGCTATGTTTATTTGTCTGATTCAGCATGGTCCCCAGCTCGAGGAGGACCATCTGGATTGAGTATATGTTTCCGCATATAAGCAGTCACTGATCAGACCTCTACAGTAGAAAGGCAAGGTTTAACAACTGGAAACAGACAAGCAAACGGGTATGCAGCATCTGCACTTGCTCACTTAGTCCTTAAGAAGTAAAAAAGTTATCTACTGGAAATGTAACTTGCATGTATAATCCACACTGATGAATCAAAACATAAAATGATGAGGAGTTATGAACTGGAAATAAATGCTCTAGGCTATGCACCTGCTTAGGAAGTCCTTTACACATGCATCACTAGTTTCACACATAGCTAAGAAGGCTACAAAACGAATTGATCAGAAAGAACATCAAGTATGTATTACAAGATGTAATGAAGTTCAAGCCTTGTAGAATAGCCAGCTAAGTGCCAAGACTGGCTATAAAAAATTTAAAAAAAAAACAGTAAGCTCCATTTTCTTCCTTGATTACAAATTTCCTGGGAATTTATCCGACTAGAGGAGAGGTCGCATCAAATTAAATCTTCAAGAACGAACAGTGTAGCCATTTGAAATAGCCAACACACCCTTTTTGCGTGAACAACATCTGATTTTCACTTTCTTGTAGTTGCATTGTTCATTTCTCCGAAATTGATTAAATATCAAATATTAGATCCATAGAACTAAGCAGTAGGGGAATCATAAAAGGTTGGTATTGGGTTTTGATGGCTGATCTGTGTAAGAAATTTCCCGAAAAGTATACCATCGCCCTGCGCCATGTCTGCATTTGGGAAGAATCACACGGTGAGTACTGAGTTGTGACTAAACCCTAGATAAGTAAGCGCCAAATTTTATTTTATTTATTTTTTTGTGGTTATATAACACGTTGAGATTCTACATGTCTAATAACAATAATAAAAAATAGTCGCATTAAACAATTTACATAGACTCCGATTAAAATCGAATTGTGAAGCATTAGTATTTCAATTTCAATTATCGCTTGTGAAGTGTACAGAAAATGAGTATATAAACGATTAAAATAGGATTAAAAAAAAAAAAGCACTCGTTATATTTGATTTCTTTTTTTTTTTTGTTGTTGAAAATACATAGACAAGATTTTTCGACACCCTCATTTACATTGGTTACTCATGAACATAATGAGCAATAAAATTAAAGCAGTGTGTATGACATCATTCTATTTCTGAAAGCAGCGTCCGCTGGTGAAAATCATCAACTTCCAAAATATGCAGGTTAATAATACAAATCAAAGCTATATTGAAAAAAAATAAGGCCTCGGTGCTTATTTGAAATCAAATCACTCAATAGAGCACTGCAATCTGGAATTCTGTACAGATATTCTCATCACCACATGCTCTGGAGTTTCTCCTACTCAAACTCAAACTCAAACTCAAATCATAAATTTCCCGCGGGGAGTCGATCTACTTCTTCGCAACTGTGGCATGGATGAATGGCTCACTGCCTCCTTTCCATTCTGTATTACTGCATTACAAACTTTACTATCCTGATACCCGGACAACACAGGATCCACTGTCCTGATTATTTCGCTGTTCCAGAAAAAAAACAAGTCATGTCAATGTCAACATACACACAAAAACTCTTATGCAAATTGTAATACTAACACGTAATGTACCTTGGTTCTACATTTTGAGAGTTCCTCGAGAAGTTCCTATGAAGTTTCTTCATCCTAGAGTTACCACCTGCAGCCAACCCGTTCTCATTTTCAGGGTCTGAGAAATCAGCCTTTTCGGTGTCCTCCCGCCTTTTGGCCATTCCCACATCAGAAAGCAAGGTTTCTGCAATAACTGACTTGTGAACTTTAGTTACTGGTGCCTGTTGCTTGATCTTGACCTTACTCTCTGGTTTAGTTTTTCTGATACCACCTTGCCGTATATTTAGTGCTTGCTTAAACTGTTCCTCTTCATTGTCTGCCTGAACTCTTCGTAGTGTGACTCTATGGAGGCTGTTCAAGGCATTGGGCAGAGATGGCTCTTGTGAACCCCCCATTGCGCGTGTGTTCATAGCAGATGGTATAATTAAAGGCACACTGGCAACAGATTTACTAACAGCAAGACTTGCTGGAAATGGTACTTTTACCACCGGTGGATTATCAACAGCATCGGACTTTATTCGAGGTCTAATGACAGCAGCTCTGTCAGTGGATATCGATCTCCTAATTGGGGGAGATGGAGATCGGGCCTTCATGGAGCCGATTAGTCTCTCTTCAGCTAAGAGGGGCCCTTTTGCTATGACATCCTTGTCCGTAAATTTTGAGGGCAATCGTGATCTTCTCTGTTTACCAGAGGAACAACTTCTCACCTGAAAATTTTGCAAAAAGGGATAAGAGGCGCTTGAGTGATAAAAAAAAATTTAAACCGAAAAAAGGGTAAGGTCAGTAAAAAATGTGCAACTTGACAACAGACAGAACATGAGGGTAAAACAAGATTATTTTAAATCAAAATGCAAGGGATACCACCAGGGATATGCTTATACTTGAAAATGTTTGTTACTTTCAAATTCGTACAATATTTTGCTGTTACCTCTGAGCTATGTGTATCAAATAGTTGTTGACTGCTCTCAGGCTTCGAAGTGGCATTGTTGTTAACTTTAGGTAAGCGAAGAGGTGATACTCCACCTCGAATATTTGTTCGGTTTTTCAACTGATCCAGTTCGGCTTCCTTCCTCTCCAATATTAGTTTGAGGTTTGATATCTTAAAAATACAATGAGATAGTAAGAATATAGACTAAAAAAGGTAAGTCCAGAATCTCCAGATTATACAGCAAGTTGTGAAAATGCATACCTCGTCTTTGAATTCTCTAATCTCACCAGCTTCTTTATTGGATTGGGCTGCCCCAAGGTCTATCGTGGCAACTCTTTCAGCAAATTTTAAAGTGCTAATTGTCTCCCCTAGAGCATTAACCTCTGGGTTTATATGCACAAACATTAGCGTCTTTGCATGTCCTCCTGTCGGAAAAAACAACAACAAATGGCATAAATATAGATTAGCAAGGTCATAATCCCCTAATTAGAATAACTACATCAATGTCAAGAGTGCCCAAATTATTTTATTTAATATTTCAACCATTTGAGAAATTAAACCCTTACACAAAAGATTTGTCTTCAAATCCAACACCAAAGGAGCTAATTTACCTAGAGAATCTTGAAGCACTTGAGTTAATTTGCTATTCCTGTAAGGTACATGAGAACTTTTTTGTGCTAGAGCAGCAATGACATCTCCAAGAGCAGAAAGAGATCTGTTTATATGTTGAGCTTCCTTTAATCTCTCACCAACAGCTTCAGATTTATCCACTCTCTCACTTCCAGCGAGATCTACTAAGTGAAGGCAACCCTTTAGCATAGAACCTGATACTAATTCTTTTCCTCGAACATGAACTGTCAAAATACTGTAACACGAGCTTCAGTCAACGACAACTAAAAGAGTACTTTAAAAAAAAAGTCATTGTAAAAATATGAACTTGTAAGGGATAGAAGGAAAACCTATGTGATCGGCTACTCCGCACATTTAAAGCTGTAGCACCAACTGCACGGTTTCTTTGTCCAATTCTCATCAATTCCAGAACATCTTGAGTACATCTTACTGGAACAAGACTTGCATCAGGAACATTTAGACCATTAAGCTGGGAATTGTTTCGGATATCTAATGTTTTATGTAATTAAGGGCATTATAATTTAGCTAAGGTATGCATTTCTTAATTTGTTTAAAATTAACTAACAAAACGACAATGGTTGATAAGGATATCTTTTGTTGCTCCCATCTGAAACCAGCAAATCTCGCACTTGTTCATTGTATATCTCAATCATTTGGACTCCAACCTCATATTCTATGGCATCCATTCTGTCCATTGAAATTTGAAAGAGGTCACGAAGAGCACGATAGTTCACTCCCCATGTTTCCTCTGTTGTCAAGTCAGGGCCACTCTGTTGACATAAATTTTACGTTTTCATTAATTCATTAATTCAATTATCCACAATGGCACACTAACTTACAACAACTGCATACCATAGTGTAAGTCTTCCCAGAGCCAGTCTGTCCATATGCAAAAATACAAACATTGAAACCATCTAAAACAGATCTGACCAGTGGTTGGGTATCAGCATAAATATGCTCTGCAAAATTGGAAGGAAAAAAAAGACAAGAAAGTGAAGCATATTCAGTCTTACAACCAGCAGTTTGTATGTATTTATGTCATACGAGGATTGTTCAATATTAAAAATGACATAAAAGTTGTTTCGTGGTGATAGCCCATCTGTACTTTTACTGCATAGCATGAAATGCTCGAGATAATGGGGAAAAAAATCAGAAAAGACTTACGTTGCGTCACATTAGTCCCAAAAACCTTATTGAATGAGAAAACCTTCCTCGCATCTTTACCATGCTTTAGGGGATTAGCAATCATAATACTTCCATTTTCTCCAATATAATCAACAGTTGATTGTCCAGATTGTCCTGAGAGGAATGGTCTAACTCTACAGTATACTCTGATACTTCCTGTTAAGAAGATATTTCATTTTATCAAGTTATCTTCAAACATATCAGGGTTATATGCGTGAATTACAAGACTCTTAAAATTCAGAAAACTATGCGCACGAGCCCTTATGAGATCCTCTCACCTTTTAGATCTTGAACTTGATTATAGAGAAGACGGTTTTCTTCCAAAACTTTGTGGTATGACGAAGCAGCCACTTCTAAGCCCCTTACATGTTGCCCTGTAATAAGTATAAGAAAATTAATGGACTAAATGTGTTGCTTCTAGAAGAAGTCCATCGCAAAATATAGTTTCCACATTATCAGGAAATATATTAATTTAAACAGTTGGATGCATTCAAAATCAGAAGCCAAAGAGAAACACACAAAATTTAATTGCTACTCAAGTCTCACCTAGGCCTTCTATTTCTTTATCCCATCCTAGTTGTGCCTTCTGGACTTGTTGTTTTGCCTCCTTGAAAAGAGCTTTGAGTTCCTGGAATTTTCTTTACTTAGTTATCATGAGACATTTCATTTTCTTATGTGAATATGACTCTCATAAAATGCTTCTATAAAGAAAATCATGATCTCCTTCTGAATAGCAGATAGATAGAATTTAACTTCAACCACTGGTTATCATAATTTAAAAAATCTGAGAGCAAATTCTATTAAGGAATTACTATTGAATTCAACATCCCATCCTCAATAAACAATGAACAGGACTAATACCTTTAACTGCTTTTGCTGAAGATCAAATAGTTCTACACCAACATGAGGAGCAGTATTCCTAGGAGTTCCACCATCAATTCTCCCACCACAAATACAGAAATTAGAAATATCTTGTGATACAAGACTAGTCCTTCTGCTCAGATACTTTGATATGGCTTCCAGGAATTGCATCTTTGTTATAGGGACACAATCACTATTGAAGACTTTCTTTAAAAACAAGCCCAGCTGCAGGACAAACGATAAAAATGATCATAATTATGGCAACATTATAGCTAACTTAGTTGGAATACTGGATTTGAATTGGCAGCAACCACAACACACTCATGACTAGTTATTGAAACTGTCAGAACCTGATTGCTTTGGGATACCAACAATGCTGAGAAATCCTTAACGACTTTCCTGAGCATAATATCAATGACCTACACATGATTCCCAAAATTAGTATAATTGGAGATGATTTCTTACACTTAGAAAATGCAGAAAATTCATGTAAAGTAAATGATAAATTCAGAATGCAATACTGATAAAGAGAGGACTGTTTTTGCATTAGAGTCTGTACTGATGATCTACTACTTTAAAACTAAAAACATCACGAATAATTACCCTTGTTAGACTGAGGCCTGCAAAGTCTCATATTATTAGTTCAACCATACACATATGTTTCTGTTTATCCTAATAAACTGTGGTTTGGGGCCATCAACTATCAGATTATATCTGTCAGCGTAAAGTTTTAATGTTTAAATACCTACTTAAGAAGGAAATTGTTTTGAATAATCATCAAACTCTGAGGACAAAATGAAGCATAATTCTTGTGGAAAGCACAAGGCGACCACAGCTTTATTGCATATGTATAGAATGAAGAATCATATTGACTATCAAGGAATATTGTCGAGCAAAGAAAGCAAGCTCTATTTGAGAGAAGTAACTTTTCAGAGAATGTTACATCTAACGCAATGTACAAACAATAAACAGTGAATAGTCTTACCTACCATTGAACTTAAAGGCAAGTCATCAATTCCGTTGGTTTCAGTCAGATAAGACTGCAACAGACCAAGACTAAAATGATCGAACATGAAAGTCAGAATATTGGCAGCCCTGGATTCCTCATGTGAATCAGTTGATAAGTGTAGGAACTCCATTAACTGTTCATATTGTGAGGATTCAGAATCATCTATTGATTCATCTGCACTCTCGCTACTGACTACAGAAGAAGGCGATTCTTTCACAAGGGATGTAATTCTCACTGTTCCACCATATTTCCAGACACCAATACCTCCAGATAGCTTCCACTCGTAATATCCTTTTAAACAGAGAATGCAGTCCACTACTTTGCCTGATGAGCCTCCCTGTAAATCCACATAGTTTTGAGGTTCAACAGAGTACATTAAGACCGGCACATGAAAGATGATAAACAATCGAAAATATGATCCTGTATATTCGGTTTAACATAAGCTTTGACTCCAATGCTCTTCACCAAATGGCTAAGGGGATCAGGAAATAGTTCACTCCTTATAGAGATTTTGGTCGCAGAATATGAGTATTACTTTATAATTTCAACAAAAGAAAGATACATAATATCTCACTTCTTTTGGTTTCTATTTCCTTTCGGAGAAAGACTATAATTCGCTTAGGTGACCGATCGTGTAACTGCTACAGAAGAGAGATAGAGAGGCGCAAACCTTTTCAAGATCAGACGCTCCAAAGGTGAGGAGCTTCATCTTGCCAACAGCAACAAGAAAATTCCTCATGTTCTCGAAATACTGAATCGCAGACTGTGCTGCACCCTCTGTGGCCTGCACGTCGAGCACCGGATTCTCCACCACCTACACATTTCAAACCAGGAATTGAAAATCCATGAACAGCAGAGGTTGATGATTAATGAATGAGAAGAAACATCAATTACCTTGTGAACGGCGCCGGGATTGACTTTGTTGAGGACGTTGCAGAGAATGAGCCCGTTGCGGAGAGCCAGACAGAATTCCTCCTCCGTCGGTTCCTTGGATAGCACCTCCGACGCGCCCTGGTCCATCTGCTGCAGCCATTGCACCGCCTGATACCTTCTTGATGCTGAAATTTAGCATTTGCAAAGCAGTGTGTTCTCAATTATTTCGGAGTTGGAATGGAAATTTGATTAGATTGCACTTCTCACGTAGGACTGTAACTTAAACCCCCCACCATCTTTACCATTTTAGTGCAGAAAATTCAGTTAAATGATCAACTATTCAACTCTCTATTTTTGTATTTTCGGGTGGGTTTTCAGAGAGTGGAATGATTCAGAAATCCTTGTAGTTGAAGGGTATGAAATTAATAAATGGAATGATAATCATCAAAATTTAAAACCTTAAAGATGATGAGTTTCACTCTCATTTCCAAATTTTATGATTAAAATTATTTATTTTTTTATTTCATATTATTTTATAATTATTTTCTTATTTATTTTTTATGATGTTATAATAATTATATTATTATGCAATTTTAATTATAATATTAAATATTATTAAATCAATTTTTTAATTTGTATCTTGATTTTATATTTTATAAATAAATAAGTAGATAAATAGATTATTTATTTATTTTTTATATGATTTTTTTTCTTGGTTCTTCATATATTTAGTTAAATATTATTTATAAAATATTTTAGCTCTTTTCTAAACTCATAAATTCAAAAAAATCAATCTATTATTATAATCGAAAATAATTTCCGATCTCATTTCATAAACCAAACTTTAGAATTGAAAATATTATATTTGTCATTTTATTATTAAATCGAAATTAGTATTAAAGGTAATTCAATTATATCACGTTGCATTAAAAATAACGAAATGTATCACCAGGCAAACGGTAGACATTACTAAAATTGCATAATATAACAAAGTACATCAATAATTTAAAATCCAAAGAGATGAGTGTGTCACTTGGAAATTTCAAATTTGTTGAAAGTGAGCATACTTTATTTAGATTTATTGTTTTTCAATCCATAGCAATTAGGGGTGTAAACGAACCGAGCCGAGCCGAGTAGTGAGCTGCTCGAGCTCGATTCGTGATAAATATATGGAGTTCGAGCTCGTTTAAAATTTGAATTTTTGAGCTCGAGCTCGAGTTTGAGCTCGGCGAGCTCGTTTACCTCCAATTTTTTTTCCCAATAAAATAATATACATACATTATATTACATCATAAATGTTAAATAAGTGCAAATAATATAAAATCATTCAACAATAAAGTTTCAATACACTCAACAAATTTGCTCCAAACAAGTTAAAATTTTCGTAACTTCACCAATTATCTCCAAACACATAACAATCAAACTTCACCAAATAAGTTAAACATTTTATAAGACCAAATTATTAAAATAGATATAGTAAGTAGATAGTATATAAAATAGTTATTAACTAATATAGTTTATTTATAATAATTTATATAAATATATACATATATATATACATTACAAACACCAAATATTCACTAAAATTTATATTTGAAAAATAAAACAAAATATTAACTTAATATTTAAAAATGTGACTTAGATATAGTAACAATAATATCGAATAATCATTGCGCATATAAATTGTTTATATATTATTGAAGTTCTTAAGTTGTTTTATAGATAATTAATAGATTTGACTTGATTTACAGTCATTAAATCATAATAATATTTATATTTATAAAATATAAATAAAATGAGTAACTAAAATTTAAAAAATGTAACTTAGATATAGTAGATAGTATATCAAATAATCATAGCTTATATAATTCATTTATAATAGTTGACATAGATATATATGTATACATTACAAACATGAAACATTCAATTAGAGCAATAAGATTATAAAAAACTTTATTTTTAACATAAAAATAAAATATTACCTTAATATTTAAAAAGGACTTAGATATAGCGGAAAGTATATCGAATAATCATAACTTATATACTTCATTTATAATGGTTTATATTGATATATATGTATATGTACATCACAAACAAGTATATCAAATATGGTATTGTATATTTAATCATAATATTATTATTATTTATAGACATATAGATATAGTAATATCAAACAAATATGAAATATAATTATATACTAATAAAAAATATAGAAATAAAAATATATAAATATTATAATTTAATAAAAATGAGCTTATAAACGAGCCTATTCACGAGCTCAGTAACGAGCATACTCGCGATCTCTTAAACGAGCCTGTTCACGAGCCTATAAACGAGCCTTCTCGCGAACTTGGCGAACCAAGTACATCCAAGCTCGAGCTCGGTTCGTTAATGTTAACGAGCTCGGTTCGTTTATTAAACGATCGAATTTCAAACGAGCTTTTTTCGAGTCGATATCCGAGTAGCTCGGCTCATTTACGCCCCTAATAGCAATTATCTTTTTTTAGTTTTGATAATAACTAATTAGAGTAAAATAATTAAAAATTTAGGAAGTACAATTTTTTAATTAGTATTAATAATTATTAAATATCAAATGTTTAATAATAAATTAAAATGTTTTTTTAGCGTCGTAACTCGTAAGGAAAAACGATAATTTTTCGTTTAATTGGCAAAAATGTTTGACTACAGCGCGCAAAGTCTAAATTTTGAACGCCAAATTTTCAGGGTTAAAAGACCAGAGTCAAGATCCGCCCAGTACACTTCAAATCGCAAAGCCGACATCCAAACGTTGATTATTTTCATCGACGGTCCAAAACAATTATTACGATACAACGCGGATTACAATCTGCAGCCGTAGATTACTTCAAAGGATCGAGCGGCTCCAGCACCCACCCCCTCAGCCTCTGGCTACCGTATATTTACTCGCACCATACACTGATAGTTCATCAAAGTTGGCCCAAATCACCTTCATCCTAATTTCTCAAATCTCATTTCAAGAGAAGGAAAATGTCGGGAAGAGGCAAAGGAGGCAAGGGTTTGGGAAAGGGAGGAGCTAAGCGTCACAGGAAGGTGCTCAGGGATAACATCCAGGGCATCACAAAGCCGGCGATACGGCGTCTTGCTCGCCGTGGCGGCGTTAAGCGCATCAGCGGTCTCATATACGAAGAGACTCGCGGCGTTCTCAAAATCTTCCTCGAGAACGTAATTCGCGACGCCGTCACCTACACTGAACACGCTCGTCGGAAGACGGTCACCGCCATGGACGTGGTTTATGCACTCAAGAGGCAAGGACGCACTCTCTATGGTTTCGGAGGCTAGGGTTTTTTGGCCTTGCTGTTTGGGCGTTATTGATTCTATGTAGATTGGGGCTTGATAGTGGTAGTGGTTCGAGTAATCATCATTGCAGAATCCAATGTTGTTGAGATCTGTTACTCAATTACTATTTGGATAATCGATCTCGTTTTATTATAAAATGATTAATTCTCACACATTTCGTTTTCTGAATTCAGAGTTATTTCATTTTAAAATCAATTGCATCTCACGAAAGAATTGATTGATGATGAAAAACAATCCTCAGCGTGATGCACAAGTCTGGTGGTGTGAATTGCAATAATTTCCCTACATTTTAAAGGCGAAAATGGTCGAGTGGGGGCGGTTCTTTAATCTTAAAAGGGGTTTCTTTGTAATCATATTTTCATCTAAAAAATGGTGGCCTGATTAGCAAGACTAGACCCACCACTTCTATGGCGGGCCTAAAACTTCAATTTTTTCAACTTGTGAATACAATCGCAGCGCCATGGCTCTAGTAGGCCAACTCGAGCACACACGCCATCATGTTTTGCACTATCTATTTCACTTTTTGAATTCATTTCCGGAATCTTTAGCCGCGACGCCAACTACTTTTTGACTCCCAACAAGTTAATTTGCCACTGTTCCTTTTGGTTAATTGATTTTTTTCACAATTTTTTTTACCTTTTTGCAGACAGAAAAGAAGAGTTGGGTTGATGAAAACATACCCGCTTCCTCGGCTTTTCTCTGGGCTAATTCGCGATCGTTGATTAACTCTTCAGTGTTGTAGTTCAAGCCCTTTAATCCTCTCAAGTTCTTGTTGGGAGAGTTGAATATTGAACTGCTGAAGCTTTCTTGCGGCATCTTTCCTTGACAATTTGCTACACAACGCGACATGGGTCACAAACTCAGAATTCACGAATGGCGTTTCATGCAGGCAGAATTATTCATACACCTTGACTTATTCCTGAACTGTTTGTTTTAAGATGGACTACTTCAAAATTCGAAATTCATGAATAAAGTAATGCATAATATATTATAGTTCGTTAACAACAATATCACAGCCGACGAAAGGAACGGGCGGCGGGTAGAGATAAGGTAGGAAAGAGATGGAGACAGTAACAAACTGGAGAATAGAATTCGAAATGAAAGCAAATAACGAATGATGAAGAAATGGAGTTACCTGGACGACGGCTGCCGGCGATCAGGCTGTCGGAGTTCCGGTGATCAGGTTGAGAAAACGGGAGGGCAAGAACATTAGTAGGGAAAAAGCAGAGTGGATCTGGAGCGTGAATTATGGAATGATGAATTCAATTGAGTTCTCGTGAGTTATGAAGAAGAAGCATTCATTGAAATGAGCAGGGGGGGGGGGACTCATTAAATGCAGTGGAGAGAAAAAATAAGGAAGCCTGAGCTCACTCAACTCGAATCAAGGCAGGCAAAGGCAGCAGGCAGGCCAATTTTTTTAATTTTATTATTTTGAAGCAAAACGACCCGTTGTCTCCGCTTTCTTGAAACGGGGCGTCGGGCCCACTCCAGTCACCTCCCTTTTACATAATCTATTTAAATCTCATTTCATTGACTTGCCTCATTTACAAACAGGGAAGTAAAAACTAAAAAGTGTATCACATTCCTATAATTCTAGTCTTCGTATTTCACCATTATTACAATAATAGAGTAAAATATAAAAAATACAAGGTCAAAATATGAAGGGATATTATGAAATTAAAGAGGAAGGGTGGAGTGCCACATGGCGGAAGGTCGGAACGTTGGAGTGGGCGGCAATATCTGGAATTTGTGATTATATGAGTATTGCTTTTTTCCTTTACTAATTTGTAGGAATATACCCTTGTTCTATGCTTAATGAACCTGTGATTAAGGGACAGCTCATCTGCACGGCTTCTTTTATTTGATCGAATCCCAACTAGTGTATGAATTTATCAAATCTACACAGAGAGAGAGAGAGAGAGGGGGAAATATTTATGATGATGATGAGGAGGGAGGAGGAGCACTCTTAGTCTTGCGTTGCGATCATCATCATGATGTTGCCTAATCCCACAATTTTGTGGTCCACTACTCAATCTTTGTTGGATCTAATTGTTGTGTGTGTGCGCGACCGCTCACCCCGCTTTTGCAAATTACAGCTTCTATCTAATTGATTTTTACTCGTGTAAGCCAATAATTTATAATTAGACAATAATTTTTTTTTAATTTTACTAGTATATTAATTAGATTAATGTGATGCAATTGTGTGTGTGCAATATGCAAAATGCAATACAGGATTAAAAAAAAAAAAATCGAAGCTAGGAAACTAGTTAAAATATTCTAAATTATTGAGTTTTAGGGGATTTTATCCCATCTTTTAAAGTTAAGGAAATATATCTCAAACTATTAAGATTTAGGAGATTTTATCCTATCTTTTTAAAATTGGGAAATAGTATATCCCAAACTTCAATTTTATTAAGGAAATATATCCTAGATCAATAATAATGTTAAAATTGTGCTGATTCTCACGTTATGCGATACGTGTTAAAGGCGCGTGGACAAAACATTTGTTAAAAATAAGATTAAATAAAAATTATAATTCATTCAACACGTGGCAAGAGTCAACACGATTTTAACACTATCTTTTACCGAAGATATATTTCCTTGATGAAATTAAAGTTAGGATATATTTCCCTAACTTTAAAAGATGGGATAAAATCGTCTAAATTTTAATAGTTTATGTATTTTCCTAACTTAAAAAAAAGGGATAAAATCCCATAAATCTCAATAGTTTGAGATATTTTTACTAGTTTTTTCGTTAGAAGCTACATATGCTCACCCAAAATTACTAATTATATTATCCTGGTGAAAAATTTAGGGATCCATAATCTATACTTAAAAAAGGTAACAATTTGAGAAAAGTGAACGTTGCGAAGTTTGAAGAAAACAGGAGCCAAAAGGGCCAAAGTAGATTTTGAAAGCGTTATTGGAGGGATGCTTTTCCAAGCCTCCAGCCTTTACCTCTCAATCCTCTTGTTGCTAATTACAATCAATTATGGGGCATAAAGCAATTATAGCTAATTACTTAATTAAATAATTAACTTCTAATTAATATCTCACTGTATGGAGTTTACTGTTTGCGCCACAATTATATTTAAATTTCCAGGTAAATCATATTCCTCTCAAATAATTAATGCGAGGTAGGGCTACAAAATTTGAGATAGATTGTCTTTTACAAAACTAGTATGACACCCGCGCGATGCGCGGGGCTATAATTTATTTATTTTTATATTTATAAGCAAATTATGCTAAATAAATTAGATGATTTAAAATGTAAACTGACGTCAATGCAAAAAGATAACAGTATTTTATATATGAACAATTGGTTATCAGTATGATAATAAAAATGCACACTATTTTATATTTAGGGATAATAGAAAAATATATCCCCATCTTTTACAAATTAGAAAATATATCTAGAGGTTTTAAAGTTAGGGAATTATATCTCCAACTTTACTTCTGTTAGGGAATTATATCCTCATTCGCTGACTCATCCGTTAAGTGTCACATGGCGCTGATTTGACGTTGACTCACTGACACATGGCGCCACATAGTGTTACGTGGAAATGACATGTCATATTTATTTTTAATATATATTTTTTAAATTTAATTATTAATATTTTTTATTTTTGTCTTTTCAATAATATTTTTGTTTTTTATTTATATTATTATCAGTATATATTTCTTATTTTCTTCATTAAAATAATATTAAAAATAAAAGAATTAGTTAAAAAATAAAAATATTATTAGAAACATATATATTTATTGTTTAATAATATCTTAATAAAAAAATAAACATTAACTTATTTTCAAAATATATTTAATAATATTATTATAAAAAAATAAATATTTCTTAAATTGTACATGAAGAAAATAAAATAAATATTTTTAAAAGATTAAGATAAAAAATAATAATACATTAATAATTAAAATAAATAATAAAAAATATTTTAAAAATGACACATCATTACCATATGGCGCTGATGTGGTGCCATGTGGCAGTGAGACAATGTCACATAGCACTTAATGGATGAGTCAGCTGAGAAGGATATAATTCCATAACACAAGTAAAGTTGGGGATATAATTCCCGAACTTTAAAATTATGGGATATATTTCCCTAATTTGTAATAGATGATAATATATTTCCATTTATACTTTATATTTATTAAGGAAACCCCAATTCTCAATTAAATTATATAATGTATCATGAGTTTATAAATATATTTCATATTTATACATTCTGAAATACTTCCTTATATACAACATTGGCAGTACATGACACACTGAGATTGTAGTCATCACTTGCTAATATCTTGAGTTCGCTTCTAGTCGTTACTCTTGAAACAACAACATATAATTGATCATGAGTTAAGACATGTTCTTCAATAAACGGCAACATGTGATAAGGATTGTCCTTGACTCTTGTTAATAGTCATGATACATGAAACAATGAAGGGGAACTGTCTTCTCTGAAACTTGAATGGCAAGTGAATATCCGATGGTGTCAGAGTCATTCTAGAAAGAATGACAATTCCACTTGAACTATTTCCAGTTAGTATCTTAGCTTCAATAACATGATTGCCAAGCCTACTGATAAATAGACGGATTTCGTTGCACAATCCAGTATAATGATCTATATTTCTCAGCAACATAATATGAGTTCCCTTCTTGAGTATCATCTCATGATTTGGCAATCTCGTACATTTCAATCCATTTAAATATTCAGGTGTGTGCAAATCAGTAAAAACATTCATAAGTCCATCTGATTTACACATACTGTTTGAACTTAAATAAATCCTATTATCAGAAGTGTTACGATCCATCATGTGTTTATTCACTGAATCAACAATATCCATTGTTGGACCAAAATAGCTCTATCTTGCAAATATGACATGTCATTAGTGCCAGGTATAACATTTGGATACGTATTTTCCACAATTGTCTCTATAAGATCTCCAGAAAATTTTAGGTGAATATCATCTGGTATTTTGACATTTCCTTTTCCATCATTATCACTACTCAGATCACCATCTCCAATTGACGCAATCCACTCTGAGAATGTTTTTAATTCGGAGGCTTCAAACTCAGATCTCATATTTCGGAGTCGCATATTTTTTGTCAACCTTAAAACTCTCACATCCTTCCATAGATATGATGAATTTATAGTGGCATTGACAATGTCCTGTCTCTTTCCATTTGTTATTACATGCAATTTTTGCCTAAAATCACCACCAAAGACCATTGTTTTTCCTCCAAATGGTTGTGTGCATGATGAACTATTCTTAAACTTAAATCTTTCATAGTTCGATCAAGAGCTTCAAAACAATATTTGTACATCATAGGAGCCTCATCCCAAATTATAAGCTTGCAGTTGATAATCAATTCGGCTAATGGGATTCCTTGTTTTATATTGCATGTCGAATGTTCATTAGGAGTCAGTGGAATTGAAAATCTCGAGAAAGCAGTTCTTCTGCTAGGCAACAATAGAGATGCTATTCCGCTTGAAGCAATATTTAGAACTATGTGACCTTTTCATCTTAATGCAGCAGATAAAGTCCTCCAAATAAATGTTTTTCTTGTACCACCATAACCGTACACAAAGAATACTGCAGCACCATCAGATTCAACCTTTTCCATGATTACGTCATACACATATCGTTGTTTATCTGTTAGCTTTTCTAAACAATTAGCATGTTCAGCTGCTAGTTCTTCACGATTGTAGTTCAATTCATCCATCATCAATCTAATTTTCACTTTTGAAGAAATATTGCAAACTTGGATACGAATGTTCAGTGAAATTTAGAAGGCTTTTGCCAGTTTTTTCCAAAATTTTCTAGAGTTCCACCAAAGTGAAGTTCTTTATATCTTCAACTGACAATATAAGAGCTGCAAAATGCTTAATTTAGTTAAAAAAAAATATTGTTACTATGAAAAAATATATATGTATAATTTGCTGTGAAAAACACAAAGAAACTAAAATAAAATACCTGGATTTCCAGAATCTTTGCGCTTCTTATAAAGTATGTCATCTGACATGTAAGTCCAACACATATATCCCAAACAACTTCGGCTTGTTCTTTGATTTTGTAGTAAGTAGATTGCAAAATAAGCGTCTTATAGATTCCGAAGTTCCCCAGTGACTTGCATCAATTATTCCATCAATGAACTTTTTCATCTTCCAATAAACACAGAGCAAAACATGCATCTCGATAGGACTCATACTGGACTCCATTTATAAGCATCATATCCTTGTAACTTTCAGCACCACGAACTACATTTATCAACATCCGGATGTAATATGAATCACCACTTTCTGGTGGAACATAGTAACATCTTCCTATTGAAAAACCCTTTTTTCTTGGAACTCATTCTTTTATAGTTTGTTTCTGCACAAATTTTGTTGAAAATTCAATATATGTCAACTTTTTAGCTTCTGGATATTTCTTGTTTGCCTCAAACCAACCCAGAGACATGCTACGGCCAACACTTGGGCGATTGACTACACCTTTTATATCATATTTGTCATTGAAATACACTTGTTGCTCATTTTTTAAGTAAAAACTTAAAACGTTCAACTGATAGATCTCTAAAATTAATATCATATCCAAATGTCCTCCAAGTTGCCTCACAAGGTGAAATATACACTTATTCAATGAGTATATCTCTGTTTCCCAATGATTCATCAAAGTCAACAACAATCAATGCAGTGTCCCTTCGCTCGGGGTGTAGTGGTTAAAGCACCTTGCCTGTGACTGAGAGGTCACAACTTCGAGCTCCCAGGGGGACATCTGGGTATGTGAGTGGGTGTGTGTATTTAAGATTAATGTACACTTATTCAAAAAAAAAAAAAAAAAACAATCAATGCAGCAACTTCGGATATAGAAGGCAAGTTATAGGTCCTTGCATCCTTGTCATATTGCTCAACAATCTTAATTTGACATTTGTCTCACAACTACTTTGAATCTTATCTCGTCCAACATTGATAGGAGTTTAGCTGCAATACCCTCATGAATGGTATTAGAATCCGTTGAACCCCTGGATGGTAACAAAAAAATTATTTTAAAGCTTTGTACGAAAAATAAATATATGGTTTGAGAATATAAAGAATTTATAAAAAATTACCTGATGGATAGTATTCTATTATTTAAATAAATAAGAAATTTTTTGTGTGATATAATATATAAATCAATGTAGAAATATAAGAAATACATCATTTTGTATTTTGTCCAATTTCATTACAATATATAAATGAGAAAGTTTGATTGTCTCATTCCTTGCCACCCGAGCCATCTTAGAACTTGAATTCAAGGATACAACTGGTGATGAGCTAACATTCACTTAAATTATAAGATGTTAGTTAGAAGTATCTCAACTCATGTTAAATTAAATTTATTAGAATTTATATTATAATAAATTAAAAATACATACCATTGATATTTTGACTAAATGTTCGCACCAAATTAGAGCCACTATTAATTGATTTTCCTATTACATTAATTAAATTATATTAGAATCTATATTTAAAAAATATCAATTAATATATAATACAATAAGATTTACATGTCATTTAGTAACATCAAAATAACATTAAAATATTATTTTATTAATAATCACGTAAGATGTACGTACTATTAATAACATTGGTCATTGGTGATTTATAATGATAAGATGCTGAATGATATTTAGTTTTTCATTATACTAATATGAAGGTGGAGTGTATTTACACATATTAAAATAATAAATTATTAAAATCAATTATCAATCAATGAATTAATGAACTAATTAATCTATCTATTAATCTAAATGTACTAATGAAGTGAATAGATCAATAAATGTAATTATATCTTTTTTTCAAGAGGCCAATACTCAAATACCCAAAACAATCTATTTAAAACAATAATATTTCCCCCCGTTTTATAATTATCTTCTAAAAAGGAAGAAGCAGTAATAAAGTATGCGTTAAGAAAAATTAATTTAATTAGGAAGTGTATTATACTACACTACTTTATTTTCAAATGAACACTGCATGAGATCATGAAAACTGACTTGACTCCTAAATCCTTGTCATTTTTGCTTCTAAAAAATCCCCCAAATCAAATGCACCCTTAGAAAAAAAGGGCTTCTTCAGGCAATCTGCTGCAAATATACTATTGTATGGCGCCGATTGTGGGTTTTGCAAAAGGAAACTAAAAATAATTTAAATTAGAGGGGTAGTGTTATTTTGTGAAAAAATTGGAGATTGTGAGGATAAAACAAAAATAATTAAAAAATAAATTTTTTTATTTTAAATAAAGGGGCCTTGATGAGAAATTTTGCTGTAAGCAATTAATAAATATGGTAATAGAATTTTAAGTGGAGGCTGTGGAGCACCATTAATAAAAAGTTAAGGATTTATTCCAATTAATGAACTCTTCATCAAAAAAATCCATATACTTGTAATTTGATAGAATATTCATATTTAGTTTGGTTGAATAATAAAATATACTCCCTCCGTCCCATGAAATTAGTCTCATTTGCTTTCGGCACAATAACCAAGGAGATAGAGATAAGAGAAATTAATAATTTATTAGTGTGAGTGGATTACTTTTTCATTTTTAGTAATGGGATAATTATATGAGACGGACTAAAATGGAAAATGAGACTAATTTCGTGGGACGGAGGGAGTAATATTTAATTAGAATATTACTCAAACCAATATTTGTAATGGGAGAGAATTTTTTTTTAAGAAAAAGTCGATTTATGTACATTTAAATTGTTAGGATTTCACTGATTTGAATTTTTAAAATCGAGGGCCTAATTACTATATATCCATTATATCTTCCCTTTTTATATATTTTTATGTCTCATATACAAATTATTATATTTATTTATTATATATATATTTTAATAACTGCTTGTATGTTTTCTTGGCTTATTTTCTTTTTGGGTGTGCTTTTTTATTCTATAATTCATGATTTTTGTTTCTTTGTTCGTAATAATTTTAATTCATAATGAAATCAAAGAGTGAAAAATAATATTGAATCATTGCATTAATACAGCAAAACTCATCATAATTTAAATTATATGTATAATACTATACAATATTCATATAAATTAGATTATGTGGCCATAAGAGTAAATAAATTATTTATAATCTTTTTTTATAAACTGGGTACATAATTTAAATGAGAGAATGTTCCTTCATGTCCTCGAATCCATGACCAATTGATTGTAAGCAAATTGTTTTAATCATTATGTTTCAAGGTCGGTGACAAAATTTGTTGGTTCCCGATCACAGTTATTACATTCAGAAGCGGCTAAGTGAATAGTTGAGTGGGCCCGATTCAATTATTAGAAGATTCTTGATGATTCAGCTATTAGTTAAAAACTTAGAACAAATATTCAAGTTTCAATTCAAGTTATACTCTTAACAATTGAAGGCTGTCTGGTTTTAAATCAATTAACATATTCAACATTATTTGAATAAGTAAAAGCTATTAAAAGAAAAACAATTAAATGACACTAAGGGTTTTTATAGTAGTTCGGGAGAGAAAAGTCACTATGTTCATTCTTCGTTAAATTAATAATGAAATCCACTATCTTTCGTTTGATCTTCACTAACAAAAGACTTTGGTTGTCATTGATCACATGCACCACAATTGTTTGTTATTTACCACGATTTGATCACTATGTTTATCTTTATGCAACTTCAGCTATGCATAATACTTGAATATGTGCGACTATAGAAATGTATAAATTTCTTCTATCAATAATCAACATCGTTTAATTATTTATTATTAAAAATTATTAAAATTTTGAGATAAATTTTGTTTTTTCCATCTTCATAATATATAATGTCGCAAGTGATATTCATAATTAATTTATATCACATAAATAATCTTCTTCACTGTAGACTAAAAGTTAAACAATAAATTAAAAGCCATGTCTTTAAAATGGAAAAAAGAATTAACATATGTACTTGTTTCATACTATTCAAATCCTACTCAATAATTTTCAAAAGGTAAAAGAATACAACAAATTTATACAGAGATAGATGTGTTAAAAATTAAAAAAAATAATCATATAACCATAAAGAAGAATTTGAATCTTACATACATTCGTGTTTTTGTGAACCAAAAAATTAAACAAACAAAACAAAGAAAAGAAAAAGAAATTGAATCCTTTGCCTTTGTATCTCACCCATAAATGATATACCGCTCTGCAAAAAATAAAAAAATTGTTAATATACGAGTGTACCAATTTGCATGATTCGATCATATTAATATTCTATAATATGATCATAAAATGATAAACTTGATTTAAAAACATAAAAGCTCATAAGAAAAATAAATATCCAAACAACATGAAGATTATAAAAAATACAATCATACCATTAAAAAAAAAATAAAAAAAATTAGCCAACCTTTCGTGAGGGCAAGACGATTGAACTATCTCAATAATGAAATTTCGATTCAATTTATACTACTAATGATAGAAAAGTTTGATATTTATTGAGTCAATTAATTATAGATTGTAGTAACGTTAATTTAGCGAATAAAATCACCTATTATTAGGATAATTACATTGTTTAAGCACTTACCATATTTTTCCAATCATTAATTATTTAATTTGAATTGTGTTTTAAATTCTGCAGTTGATACTCTTAAGAATCCATCCACCTTGATTTTAGGAGAAACATTTATATACATGATTTTTGTTTTACATAAATTTATATATGTATATATACGAATACAATAAATTAATTAGATATAGGTAATTAAGTAATATTTTACGATTTAATTACTGAGAATTAGATGCATAGTTTTTTTTACTTGAAATGTAATTATTTTGCTAGATTTCATAATATATTACCTAAAACCTATTTTTACATATAAGTAATTACCTATATAATAAACATTATAATTAGTAAATCATTTTAATGCATGTAATTAGGTAATTAGTGCAAATTATAATACAAAATACGTGAGACTAATGTTGACGCAAATCAAGCAAAATAATTAGGCACATAGATTGTGGTTTAATACCAATAATATTGGTCGTTTTTTGTAATTGATTTATACATACGACTGTTTATCTTAAATATTTGTATTTTTTATGTGCTAGTCATTTTAGTTACCTTAATTATTATATAACTATTTTAGGATATTTTCAACGGGCGGGAAAAAAATTTGAAGTGAGGGGTTCTGCTTTTATATAGATATAGATTTGTGTGAGAGGATCTCATAAAATTCATATTATAAATGAAATTTTATACACTAACATTACAGATTATAATAATACTCATTTAATGCATAAAGGCTAAATACATCTTTTATGAAAAATCTAATTAAAATATACGTATGGGTTTAAATCTGTTTTGCCAACTTTATTCTAATTATTTAGGGTTTTAACAAATAAAATTTAATTAGTTTTGGGCTGTATAATGAAATATTGAACAACCCTGCGAATAAAATGGCCTACAATTTTTTGTTAAAAAAAATAAAAGAGGGGATTAAGTTGGGGGTGAGTTTAATTTGAAGTGGGCTCAAATCCAATAAAATGAATGGTCACCCAGGGTTCGGAGTTAGCCCACTGAGTTACAAACCAGTTTCTGAAAACTATAAAAAATATCTTATAGTATTGGTCAACTATAAAAAATACCTTAATGTTTTATTAGTATATCTATCATAATTATAGTACTGCAATCTACTTTTGATATTTAAGATCATATATATTAATTAAATTTTAAGTTATATAATTGTATTTAGTTCAAATAGTATTCAATACATAGTTAAGTTTATTTACTTACGAATTTAAAATATATTTAAATATTGCTAAAATTAAAAATAATATATTTTTAATAGTTAAATTAATCATTATATAAGAGTTTGTGATGTGTTTTGTATTTTTTATAAGAGAAAAGTAATATTTTATTTATTTTTTATTATTTAAAATATTAAAAGAGTGAAAATGTATTAAAAATAAAAAATAATTAATAAATTCATTGGCCGATGGGCTAGCCCGAAAACCGACGGGTTAGGGTTAGGGTCAATATTTTTTATCCCGAAAAAATTTCAATCCGATTTGACTCGGACCGATTAACCCGCAGCCCGATAGGGCTGACTCGAAACCCGACGAGTTAGCCCGATTGACATCCCTAAATATTAGAGTATAATTCAGTGATAAAGAAAATATTGGGTATTTTTTATAGTTCAGGGTATTTTTAATTGACAAAATGAAATATTAGAGTATAATTCAAGGAAGGAGAAACAATATGGTATTTTTCTTAGTGGACCAATAGTTTAGGGTATTTTTCATAGTTTTTCTTTTCTTAAAATAGGTTTGATTTAATATTTTTTTTTTACTTTTCTGTAAAGAGAATACTCCTCCTGTTATATTAGGGACGGAGGAGAATGCAAAAAAATTGTTAGTGCGATGAAATTAATATTTTATTAATGAGTGTGAAAAAATTTGTATTTTTAGGAAATAAAATTAATAAATGGACGGATCGAAAAGAAATATGAAACTAATATAACGGGATGGGGAGAGTACTAATTTTAATTATTTTAGAACTAAAATATTGTTGTGCATCAGACTTTTGATTAATTTAAACGATATTACTATTAGGTGGCAACAGTAAAAGTATCTTTTTCAAATTTTGTCTTTTCTTTATAGATTAAGTCTCATTGTAAAATGAAAATTAATTTCTATTTATTAATAAATTATTAATTTATATTATCTCTAAAATTTAAGATATTGTGTCAATAATAAATAAAACTATTTGGCGGCACCGAGGAACAAGAGAGAAAATAATAAAATTTGAATTGGTCTCCTGAGAGACGATTTCACTATTTTTTTATTGTGATACAGATCTTAATACATTATTTTAGTAAGTTAAATACATCATTTCATTTTTAAGAATTACATTATTTGCAATAAAGAAATACATCATTTCATTAAATTCATATCACAATAAAAATAGTGAAACATTATTTGCAATAAAGAAATAAATTATTTTATTAAATTCGTCTCACAATAAAAATAATGAGATCATCTAATACGAAACTTTGCCATAAAATTTTTGTAAAAAGTAAAAAAAAAAAAAATAACCGAAGAGCACGTAGATAAAAACAATTGGGTGGGCCCCGCATCTGCATCTTAAAGAAGAATCAAGGTGGGACCCAATACACGTCATCGCCAACGGGTATAATCCACCACAAACCTCAAGAAATTCTGAAATTACTGCTGGCTCACCCACAGCCATGAACCGACCGCTGACGATCGACCCCACCTCGACAGGAGTGGGCCCCAGCAACCGCACCGCCGTGGTGAAATTCGGCGGTTAAAAACCTCAGATCTCTCATCGATTCTCTCCTTTCACCGTCGGAGTCAGAGCCACTGCTGCGGAATGACTCCTAGTGGCGTAGACACTAAGTTTTTATGAGATCGCTGAGGGGCGATTGGGTAATTTCTTAAATATGAAGCGCTGTTCATGGCAAACCTCGAAACTCGTATTTCCCTATATATTCATATTGCGTTCATCCCGCACGCCGTTATTAATTCTTGCTTGCTCTCCTACTCCCTCTCAAGATTGAGCGCTCTTCGTTGGAAGTCTGGCATCCTTGATTATACTCATCAGGTGTGTTTCGTGGCTGCATTGATCAATGTTCCTCTGCACATAGCTTGATTTGTTTATCCCGAAAAATGGATTCTTTTGAAATTGCACCGCGTCTTGTTTGTCGTCTGAGATCAATGTTTCGGAAAGCTTGCATTTGGTAGGGGTCTGAGAACTTGCGTCGCGGTTCGATCTTGTATTAATGGTGATTTCTTGAGCGTCTTTTTCAATTTAACTTAACAGCAAATGGCTGCCACTGCCGAAGGTGAAGATTTGTCGCTCTAAGTTCGACATTCGGATAGACGTATTGTGTATATAAAAATAATACTCGAATTTATCGGCAAGATTTTTCTCCTTTTCTTTTTCTGTTTTATTTATTTTTTGAGGTGCTCATTAATTTTAGTGATTGATTTGGAACGCTAAAATGAGATAATATTCCTATGGTCGTACTTATTGGTAGTGGAAATATGCTATATTTTGATCTGTTGCTTATATTGCAAATTTACTATTGGCTGTTGGCAAAGTCGTGTAGCTACTTCGATTTGATTGCGCTCCTCAGAGATTGTTCCATTGAAAGGTGGCGTTTCAAGATTTTTCACGGGCAACTGACAATGACACTTTTCCTTATTTACTTGTCCGATGCATTTCCTACTTAGAAATATTGTCCCTATCGTTATGATTCGAGATTCAACAGCGGCCTATGGATTTTTTCTTTTTAATTAATAATGTGATGTTTTCCGACTAGTTTGGGTGGAAGACCTTTATTTTTTTTTAATATTTTTTTTCATGAATTTTCTCAAGAGAACCTCAATTTTTTTAAGGTTCTTAGCAAAGATTTTTCACTTCCAAGTCGTTCCATTTATTTTGTGCGTTTTTGTCTCTTAGTGTTTGTGCGATGATTACTTTATTTCGTATTTTCCCTCAAAGCTTATTCATGATGCTTAGTCTTTCTTCTCTGATTTTGCAGTGAACACCCACAATGGGTTCAAAAGCAGTCGAAGACTTGATAGAGGCTTCATCAGGGGTCCATTTTTCTGGATTCCATTTAAAAGATACAGATTCAAGTACTTTAGTTGTTGAACAGCCAACTACCTCTGCCGCCAAAAATATCAAGCAGCCTTTTGTCATAGGTATTGCAAGAACCTTACTTTCTTTGAGTATTACCCAATTATTGGACTTCCACAATTTTGTCATATTCTTGTGTTTATGAAGCGATTGGCTTCACTCAATGAAAGGTTATCCCATCACAATCCAGGACCAAAATGACAAACCAAGTGCCGATCTCTATGGGGGTAGAAGTGACTAACATATATGAATGCTTAAAATGCATCTGGACTAGGGAGAATGAATGCTACTTTCTGCTTTCTTTGTAGGCTGAGCTTCATAGTTGTTAAGCCACTGGAACTGGCTGTGACTTTGTACTTGTTATTCCACTGGATCATGCTTTACTGGGTTTGAAGGGATAAAAACTGCATGTGGTGTATTTTGCTGCTTTTAAAGATTTCCGAAATCTCAGGTGGCTGCTGTGGGAAAATTCTGATAAATTCCCAATCTTTCTGTTCATGCTCTGGTTTGCTGAAGTTGAAAATGCAGATCTAGATGCTAACTTAGTTCATTCTGGATCCCTTATAATTGAATACATTTAGCATGTTCACTCATTCTCATTTTAAGTAATTTTGTAAGTTCTTCATGTTGATCACCACGAACGCTGTGTACTGTCTGTGTATCAGGAGTTGCAGGTGGTGCAGCATCTGGGAAGACTACAGTGTGTGATATGATTATTGAACAGCTTCGTGATCAGCGTGTTGTACTTGTAAATCAGGTGCCACAATCTCATTTTTTTTAATAGTGCAGAAATATTTACATTGCTTTGTGAAATATTGAGTGTCAGTAGTAGGATAGTGCGTAATAGTCATTTTGTTTTTTCACTTTGATGGCTTTCCATTTTTCAATTTAGATTCATGCCTTCATCATCCCAAAGTGAAAGTTCTCTTTGTGGAACTTAACTCTTTCATCATAGTGAATATGCTTAGTTTCTCTTAGCTATTATGGACGTAAATTCACAGTTCTTTTCAAAGGCACTACTTAATAAAGACCTAGCAGCTTGATGTGGTCAATTAATATTTTTCTCTTGCTGCTTCTAAGATCTCAATTTTCCTTCTAATAACACAGGACTCTTTTTACCACAACTTGTCACCAGAGGCACTTAAAAAAGTTCATGAATACAACTTCGACCACCCTGGTGAGTACTGCCTTAACATTGATAGCTTTTAAATTTTTTTTAAAAAAACTCTAATTGAGGTACCTGTTTATTTAACACTAGTCTGGTTAAAACAAGTCTTTACCAAAATGGATCTTGTTCTCTTTCATTTTCTTTGGATAGTATTCTTTACCAGCCAACATTTATTGTAAAGGTTGATGAATTTGCTATATTTGCATTTTAGAGCCCTCTATGTTAGTACAATTTATGTGTCAGCAGTCTCTACTATCTGTGCATCATCACATCTCATGCTCACTTTCTAATCCTAAATTCATGTTTTTCACAATGTACATCATCATATCATGATATCAAGTTCTTCTCAGCTTTATACATCATGAACTTAGAGCACAAGGTAGAAACTACTGGAAGAAAATCCGAAGTTAGTAAGAAAATAGTAGTCAATGAAGTGCCTTCTCATTCTCATTTCAAGATGTAAAAAATTTGCACTCTGCTGGATTTATCATTACATTTTGTGGTCCAAAGTACAGGGGTTTTCGTACTTACTTTGTCATTTCTGTCCAGATGCATTTAACACGGAGAAATTATTGAGTATTATGGATAAGTTGAAACACGGACAGGCAGTAGATATTCCAAGATACGATTTCAAGAGTTATAAAAATGATGTCTTCCCTGCTCGAAGAGTAATTTTCTTTCATTTTTGCAAAATTACTTTTCTTTCCCTTTATTTGTTTTCCTCTGTTTGTAACCATTCCCTTTTTGGTTTATTTTCCAGGTGAATCCCTCCGACGTAATTATTTTAGAAGGAATACTCATTTTTCATGATACAAGAGTTCGAGATTTTATGAATATGAAAATTTTTGTGGATTCAGGTTTTCTCAGTCCTTATCATTTGCTTCATTTTGCATATATTAGATATGTGAATTTTAAATATATTCTACTTTGAACAAGTAATGTGTCCACAAGTCTAAAATTTGATTGGACACAAAAAGGCATATAACATCTACGAGTAGCTCAAGTAAGTAGTGCCTGCAAAAATCTGAACAGAGCGTTTAGCTGCACATCCTAACTTTTGCAGTGGGTTTGCTTGGTACTTTGGTTTTGTGTGGTACTGTTGAATCAGTAATCTGCGGACTTCTTTGGTCTTAGGATTTACTTGTTCTGTTGTCATTTTCATTTGATTCTTGTTCCCGTGGTTTACTGAGAGATTGTTTAGATGGTTCATATATTTACTTGGTCATTTGATTCTTATAAATGTTAGATTTCCTGTGCAGATGCTGATGTACGTCTGGCGAGGAGGATAAGGCGCGACACAGTAGAAAAGGGTAGAGATATTGGAATGGTTCTTGATCAGGTAGGGAAACTATAATCTCTAATGTTATTTATCAATTATTCTTGGTTCTCATAAAGTGATGACTCCCATTTTTATTAATCTGAACCAACTTATAATGTGCTTCTATATTGTTGCAAGATGTAGAGCAGCTCATTTTTCCTGGAACATATTTGTGATTACTTGAACTGTAACGAAATGAACAACCGCCCGGAACTTTTTTATGAAAATATCATCATTTTCTTCTTCGTGAGTCTTTCTGCCTACTCGGTGATTCTATGTTCTTATATAGTTTTGAGTGAAGTTGTATTGTTTGTGTCTTTGTTTTGTTTGTGATTACAAGTTGTATTTGGTCATTTTGAGTTGAGTTGTATTTTTCATTTCGAGTCAAGTTGTATTGGAGTCAAATTCTATGTGAGTCTCTCTGCCTCCTACCAAGTGATTTTATATTTCTAAATAGTTTCGAGTGAAGTTGCACCCGTCATTGTCTGGTTTTGTTTGCGATTCTAAGTTGTATTGGTCATTATGAGTAAACTTGTATTGGAGATTCCAAGTTATATTGTTTGTTGACTCCGAAAATCATTGAAGTCGAGTTCTACTAGAATAATAGTGATGTTGCATTGAGATTGATCTGTTCATAATGTTGTTGGATTGAATATTGAAGGACAAGTTGATTCTAGTCTAGTTGTCTACTTCATATTTTTATTGTAAACTGACCGTTTGCGTATATTTTCTTGAATGAAGCCATTTAAATGTAAATGTTTTGTACTAAATTTAGTGGTCTTTTTAAAAAAAAAAAAATTTATATATGCGGAGGAGTGTAAGGAAGAAAGATTTTTATTGAAGCATATTATATGAAAACGGACAAGAAACTGGTCCTAAAATAAAAGTATGAGATACTTAATAGTGAGCTTAGATTTATGGATTTCTATATAAAAAATGGCTATGCTTATCTGATGATTCAGCTTAATTTAGCATTCTTAAAATTTCATCGTTTTTCTTTTTGAAGTGGATATGTTGTGGAGATAGACGCATGTGCTTAATTTTTCCATTATAACTCATTCTTAGAGGCATTTTACCTTTTGAATCATTCTACTTGCACTGATGAGCAATATCCCCCATGCGAGAAATTCAACATAAAGTAGCCCCAAAAGAACAATGGTTGGGTAATAATTGCACTGCATGTATTTTTGTTCGCCTTCATAAATTTATAGCGTATTTCTACTTCTTAAGATTCTTCTATTTTGTACTTCTACCTGAAGATCCTTCCATAGACCATATTGAGTAGTTCTACCTTCAGTTTCCCTTTCTCTATTTGCCATTGTAATATGGATGCTTTGCATGCTTGATTACTAATCATCAGGTCTCATACATACACAGTACTCAAAATTCGTGAAGCCTGCTTTCGATGATTTTATACTTCCAACAAAAAAGTATGCTGACATTATCATTCCTCGTGGAGGAGACAATCATGTTGCTATTGACTTGATTGTGCAACACATTCGGACTAAACTTGGTCAACATGATCTTTGTAAAATATATCCTAATTTATACGTCATTCAGTCGACTTTTCAGGTAATACTTCCATTGCTCATAAAAAATGAAACCTATTAGTTTCCTATCTAAATTTCATTTTCTAATCGAAAGTTTTGATATAGAATATTAAGTTTTACTGTCACCCTAACCCTTTTATTTTTTTGTAATGGTCTCGTGACTTTATCTTATCCAGATACGAGGTATGCACACACTTATACGGGATGCTCAAACAACCAAACATGACTTTGTCTTTTATTCAGACCGGCTGATCAGATTGGTAGGTTTATGTGGATTCTAAGATGAATTTTGCAGCTTTGTTTATGTATAAGTAACCTTTCACTTGTTTAATCAGCATATGATATTTCATGCTTATTAGGTTGTTGAACATGGTCTAGGGCATCTCCCCTTTACAGAAAAGCAGGTGACAACTCCAACTGGTAAGCCACAGTCCTAACTTGTTTAGGATATGTGCCTCGGGTCTCAGTAGTGTTCTCTAAATTCATTTAGAAATTAGTCGTGTTTAAGGTTTATTGTTGTCATATGCCCTCTTTTCTACGCTCTAAGGTGCTAATAGTTCAGTTGATGAAAAGGCATTTACCTTCGCTTCTGGTAAACAAGTATTTGACCCCTCAATTTATGGCATCTTCATTGTTGGTGTAATGTGCTTGATGCAGTTCATTACTCGCAAGAACTGTAATGAATTGAACGAACTACATAATCTTTGTACTTTATGCCTAAGAAAATAACTTTCGATTATGTTTTTATTACACTCACTCATGCAGCAGCGTCTAAGACAACTTGAGGTTTTCTTTTTCACAATACGACGAAAATCACCGAATATTTCTTATACAGGATCAGTATACACTGGTGTAGATTTCTGCAAGAGATTATGTGGTGTCTCTGTTATCAGAAGGTAGAAGATCATTTTTGGTTCCTAAGCATCACACACATCTGTCTCTTTCTTACTATATCTCCTGGTCTTATAAATGTTTCAAACATCTCCAGTGGCGAGAGCATGGAGAATGCATTGCGTGCATGCTGCAAAGGGATCAAAATAGGCAAAATTCTCATTCACAGGGAAGGTGACAATGGTCAACAGGTTAGGCTAGAAATAGCTTTGATACCCGCATTTTGCCAATAGTTTGGTTTCATTTTCCATTATTATATACTGTGTGCAGCTGATCTACGAAAAGCTGCCACAAGATATCTCTGATAGGCATGTCTTGTTACTGGATCCAATTCTGGGTACAGGTCAGCCTCTAATTAATTTTCTAGCCTTGAAACAAACTAAGTGGATGAAGGAAAAGATTATGATCATTGAAAAAGGTAGTAATATCCTCAGACCATGGACAATTGTTATTATTATTTCAGGAAACTCAGCTGTAGAAGCCATATCTCTACTAATCAAGAAGGGTGTACCAGAGAGCAACATCATATTCCTTAATCTAATATCTGTAAGTAGTTGAATTGTTGTGTGAATGTGGGTGTTTTGGTTATAGGGTGAAGTTGAATGGGCAAGTCTTGGTTGGTTTTTTAAACAGGCGCCTCAAGGAGTGCATGTGGTGTGTAAACGCTTCCCTCGACTAAAGATTGTGACATCTGAGATTGAAATCGGTCTCAACGATGATTACCGAGTCATCCCTGGCATGGGAGAGTTTGGCGACCGTTACTTTGGGACTGACGATGACTGAACTCCTACGCATTAGCAATGCCAACAATGATGGATAACTAAAAATCACCTCAATTTCAACCAAGCTTCATTCTCCTACACTTGGAGGAATACACTATATGCATATATATATATATATATGTATTGTTGTCGTAATAGAGGGGAGGTGCTTTTGCCAATAAATACATTTTATCTTTTGAGATTTGGAATAGAATGAAATAATTATCTTGCACATAGGTGGATATTGTTTTTGTAAAATTTATGCTGAATTGAATTAATAAAATCACAAGAGAAGGATAATGAAAATGGGTTGGGGGTGAGAGTGATCACTCGTTCCTCTATCCCAGGACGATAACCTTCGCAGGGCTAGCCTCTCGACACGTGTCGCTGCCTTTTATGCTGCTCTCTATAAATTGCCTCACTTGTTTTTGTATATTACCCCTCGCCACTTTCTGACTTCTCCCAACTAACCTCCAGATACAACCATGTCTGCCTTCCTTGGCAAGTACGCTGGTAACTCTCTCTCTCTCTCTCTCTAATAAAACAAGAATATGTGACCAAAATTGTTCTTTTTTAGTTTTATTTTAACTCTTCTTGCGTTAAAAAGTTTTGTATCTCCGTACATACTTGAATAATATGAGTGGATATACATAGTCCATAGTTATTGACAGAGAGCGCAGGGTTTGTGCATGCCATTGATGATATATAACTGATAATCACGTAGCTAAGATGAAAGTGGGTGGTCCAATCTTCATGCATGGATAATGTTATTTTTATTTGAATTTTGCCAAAAAAAAAGAAGAAAGAGTGCTAGCTAATAAAAAGGTTTGTGGACATAGATGAACTGATCAAGAACGCCAAGTATATAGCGACCCCAGGGAAGGGGATACTGGCGGCGGACGAGAGCACCGGCACCATCGGGAAGCGGCTGTCGAGCATTAACGTGGAAAACATCGAGTCCAACCGCCAGGCCCTCCGGGAGCTCCTTTTCACCTCCCCCTCAGCCCTCTCCCACCTCTCCGGCGTCATCCTCTTCGAGGAGACCCTCTACCAGAAAACCTCCGACGGCAAGCCCTTCGTTGAGGTGCTCCAAGAGAACGACGTCATCCCGGGCATCAAGGTGGACAAGGGCACCGTGGACATCGCAGGCACCAACGGCGAGACCACCACTCAGGGCTTTGACTCCCTTGGGGCCCGCTGCCAGCAGTATTACAAGGCGGGCGCCCGCTTCGCCAAGTGGCGGGCTGTGCTCAAGATCGGGCCCACCGAGCCCTCGGAGCTGAGCATCCAGCAGAACGCCCAGGGGTTGGCTCGTTACGCCATCATCTGCCAGGAGAACGGCCTCGTCCCCATCGTGGAGCCAGAGATTCTGACTGATGGGTCCCACGACATCGCCAGGTGCGCCGCCGCCACCGAGACCGTGCTGGCCGCGGTTTACAAGGCCCTCAATGATCACCACGTGCTCCTCGAGGGGACTCTCTTGAAGCCCAACATGGTCACCCCCGGCTCCGACAGCCCCAAGGTATATATATAATTATATATATATATGATCGTCACTTATTTATTAATTAGTCGGACATGTATAACCGGAAAAACAATATCGGTACGTAGGTGGGTGCAGAAGTGATTGCGGAGTACACGGTGACGGCGCTGCGGCGGACTGTGCCGCCGGCGGTGCCGGGGGTGGTGTTCCTGTCGGGAGGGCAGAGCGAGGAAGAGGCGACGGTGAACTTGGATGCGATGAACAAGTTGGAGGTGTTGAAGCCGTGGACACTGTCGTTCTCATTTGGGCGAGCTCTGCAGCAGAGTACGCTGAAGATATGGGCGGGGAAGAAGGAGAATGTGGAGAAAGCGCAGGCGGCGTTCTTGGCGAGGTGCAAGGCCAACTCGGAGGCGACGCTAGGGAAGTACAGCGGCGGAGCTGGTGGTGACTTGGCCGGCCAGAGCTTGTACGAGAAAGGATACAAATATTGATATATCAATTGGATATGGCGATGGAAAGGTTTGTGGTTTGTCATACAGAATGTGTGGTGTGGTGTGTTTGTGAGGTCGACTCGTCCATGGAATTGGTACATAGTTTACACTTTATTTTCAGATGCATGGCCGCCCATCATTCTAATATAACATGCATGTCTTTGTTTCTATCAACTCCATCTCGATGATAATTTTCATGGTAATTTTTTTTTAATTGAATACACAATGCTCGTACCCATAACCAGTAAATCATATACGTACAATATAATTACTGGGCTTCAAACTTGGGACTTGATGCTCTATTTTTTTTGTGCATATAATGATACTGTGACTTTGGTGAGGCGTCAAATAATGAATGACTAGAAACACAATATACAGGACAAAAAAGTGTGGTCCATTTGTTGGAGATGAGATGAGGAAGGAGATCATGAGTGGAGCAACACGTTCTAACTAAACGTACACTACATACTTGAGATGACATAGATGGAAAATAAAAGGATATTGTTATTTATTGAAAATATTGAGATGTATGAGTTTTTTCATAATAAACTTAACGATATAAATTCTATGATATCTTCTTTTTCAAAGTGAGACTCGGATATAATAACTACCTATGTATCTATAACTAGTGGCTGGCTGGTTTTTCAAGATGATATATTTTGTTTTTGTAGAGAAAGTTGGACGAAAATAACATACTTAGGAAATGGGCCAATTGATCCAATCATTAAGATGCTGTGTTTATTGTGGGCTTGTATATGCATGCCCAATAGCTCTGCCGAATGAATGAACGAAGGATCAGTGCGACATTGTATTCTCGGAAAAGCGAAAGTGCAGATTCTGAAGATTTGCGATGTTCGGTGCTTACATTATATTTATCCATGGAAATCCCCAATTTCACGCGCCCAGCCGCCAGCGTTTGTGAGTCAGAAAAGCTATACCCATCCATGTCAAATTCAATGAAATTCCCGCACTGCGTTCACTTCCCCCACTCCACGGCTCAATCCCTTAAATCCCCATCGTTTTCCTCGCATTTTCTTCTTTGATCCCACCACGATCGACATAATAACCTCCAGAAAACCCATTATCTCTTCATCTTCACCTTCAGAATCGTTGCAGCAGATTGAAGAGTTCCAGCCGAAGCTTCAAGAAATCGTCAAACTCTTTCAAGAAGTTCAAGAATCGAAGGCTTAGTACGAGCAGTTATAGTTCTGAGGAAGAAATCCAATTCCTTTGGCTCGCAATATAAAACGACAGAAAATATGGTTCAGGGCTGTGTTTCGCAGGTTTGATCTTAGCGTACTTGAATTATGATAAAAATGTCATTTTGATGCGGATTCGGATTCGGGTTCGGTTCTCACTGGTCGCACCGCTAGTGCAGGGCGTTTCGGGTGGCCCCGTGGATGAGATTGTGTGGGATTCGCCGGATTTCGTGGTTCTTTTGGGTTTGCAGTGGGGCCCTAACACCTTCTAGGATAGTGGGTTCTTGAATGCCCTGCAGTTGTATTTTTGAAGCAGAGAAAAGTGATGATTGGGGGGTAGTAATGTAGTAGGGAGAGGTCGAGTTGGCTATCCTAATCTAGTATTAAACGTGGATGGTGGAAGCGGCAGAGGAAGTTTCAGTGGAACTGCTGGCTAATCAAATAAAGATGCAGGCAATGTTAATGAATCGGGCTGTAGGGGGACTATGATTTAGGAGATCTTATAGAAAGAACCGTGTCTAGTTGAGTTGGAAGACGCATTTTAATGTATAAGTGTTTTCTTAACAATTTGGAAGGAAATTTTGGTGAAGATGCATTGACCGGTTTACGTCTTGTTGCAAAATGAGTCGCAGAACTGACTACATGCGTTGTCAATGGTGAAGAGATTTTTATTTTTATTATTTATATTTAGACTGCGAATTATGCTTTGACAGTTAGTCATATAAAGTATAAACCATTGAATTTTTCATTCATAGGCCAAGAAGCATTCATACTGATGACAGATGGATACAAGCTGCAACTGCTTTTAATTACTTCATAGTAGTAGATTTGCTATCTACAATTAAATGATAACTGTTGGTATGTGTTGGAAGATTTCTCCAAAAGCTATATTGATCTTCTCGTAGTAAATTATGCCCGTGAAGAAAATTTTGCACGTGCATATTTCATTATGCTGGTATATTCTGAGAACTGAATCAATAGGCTCGTGGGATGTGTGGATAATTCCAGGTAACTTCCTCATCCTAAAGCCTGCATCTTTTTGTTGTTTTATTGTCTTCTTGTGCATATGCAAGGCATTGTGATCATCTCGCCATACATATATTTTATTTTTTCCTCAAAATGAAGTAGCCTTTTTGGCTTTTTAGTCTCCAGATTACTTGAATTACACTGATAACCTCTTTCTGCAGTCATCAATATTCTCAAATTTGATATCTTGTTGTACCACAAACTGGGATTCCATGTGAGGTATTAAATAAATCTACAAAACAATTGCAGACTGCAATGCTGCAAGATAGTGTAAGCAACATTTAGCTAGCTGCTTAAAATTTTAAGTGAAAGAAAAGCCTTTTCTTGGTTTTGAAGCTTTACAATAAATAAAGCTATACACAATTGGGTATACAGATAAGAACTAGCTTGTGCTTCTTGATTCCTCCCAGTCTTGTTGTAATAGCAAGACTGTAACTGCTATTCTTCTTCATATTCTATCTGTTTGCTTGAAACTGTTGAATGTAGTAATACAACCTTCTTTGGGAAAGGAAAGCATCAACACCTCTATCTCTTGGTTTTGCAACTGTGTGTTATGAGCATACTGTTTGGTGGGCTAGTCATTTCCAATTGGCAATCTCCATGCAGCCAGTAAGAATAATGAAGCAATCCCAGCTTGACTTTCACTTTAAAAGTCCCTTTAATGTTGTAGACAATCCTGTTCCTCTGCTCCTGTTTCTGAAACTCCATAGCAAGATTCGGTGGCAGATAGACCAACCCCGACAGCATATGAACCGGCATCAACCGCGCCTCGCCGGGCCTCTGGCTGAAGGGTTGCAGAAGCTGAGTTGCTACAGAAGTCTCCGAGAAGTAGAGCTCAGCCTTGAGGTACTCAAATCTGACACTCAGCTTCCTATTCGGATTCGAGAAATTTGCTAGAAAAGTAACATCTCCATTGATGTACTCGGGGGAATTCAAGAACACAGCACTGAAACTAGCAGCAGGGGTGTCAAATGCCGGAGTTCTCGGTTGAACAGCGATGAAGATAGCTAGAATTGCGATACCGAGGAAGATGATGAGGAGGCTGAATATCATGCAAAGAATAGCAGCAAACCACACCATGGGGCTGGTGGTTCGAGGTTTCCTCAGAATGGCTTGCTCTCTGGATCTAAGCTTGCTGGTGTAGAGCAACATGTCCGGCGTGGCTTGCTTGGACTTGACAATCTGATAGAGAGGAGACAGCTTGCTCTGCTTGAGGGAAGATGGAGTAGTGGTAGTAGAGTGTGGAGGGGATGCTGTAAGAGGATCCATTCTATTCTATGATGATTCTGTGTTTCAGAAAATCCTCTGAACGGATGTGAAGATGAGTTTGTTGCTTAAATAAACGCATTGAGGGGGGGAAAAGCAACAAAAGAATACAATAAAAATAAAGCAGCTTTTGAATGCAAGTGGTGGGAGAGTAGAAAACAGGAAACGTAGGTCTGAATTGTGTAGCTGCTTTTGGTGGGGGAGCAAGAAAACGACAAAAGAAATGTGGTAGTGGTGGGCTGCATCAAATTGGACACGTCAAATGAGGGGGGATCCTGGCCGTTGGATGGTTAGGCGATGTGCTTCGGCATTAAGAAACATAACACCAGTAGAAGAAGAAGAAGAAGAAAAGGTAACCATTGTTAATATGGTTAAGGTAACTTTGGTGGATGAATCATGAATCTAATCTTTCTACTGTTTGGTGGTAATCCATTGATTTAGAGTTTTTAAGTAGAGATTAGGTTTATCCTTTTTCAGTTTTATATCTTTCACTACTATCTTTTTGTGTATTTTCATAAAAATATTCACATAAGAATTCAACTTTAGCAAATTTAAAAAAAAAATAGTATTCCAAAATCCTAAATTGATTTAAAACATTATAAAACTATCAATCCATAATTAGGTCTTAAATTGAAAATTCTTGATTTGGGTTAATAATTTCTTCATTAAAAAACTGTTTGTAACTGTATATAGAAACTAGAAAAGTAAGTAAAGTTTAGGTTAATAATTAATAAATCTTAAAAGGAGGAAAAAAAAGGGAGGGTGAGGTAGTATATTGGAATCATGTCTCCAGTATTTATGCAAAGATATATAGTATGGAGAGAGTCGCGACGCGTCTCTACGATGGCCACCTTCCTCGAAAGTGGAACCAATGATTCCCCCTCTTCACTTCTGCTATTGACTTCGCGTCTTCTTTTACCTGCCCACCACGCGCAGACGATCCACGGTGGAGCACGACGGCGACGATAGGATTTCTCACTGTGAGCTTCCTCCTTTTTCTTATGCCTTCATCCCTTTCTTTCTCTATTTACTGTTTAGTTGATTTTTGAGCATTAGTTAGTTGGTTTCATCAGGATAGAGGTTGAAATAAGTTTTTGATTTCTCATCTTACCTTTTGAGACGACAAACTGCCATTATTTCCGTAGACCCGAGATAGAAGAAACGGTTAGAAAATTTATGATCGGGAAGATCAATCAACCGCCATATTCCGCCTATTATATCATTTCGATAATCGAAAACAGAAAGGAAAAAAATAAAGACTTAGAAGGGGTATTAACTTAACTACAGTGACAGGAAAACTTGTGCGATTCTGAGTGGAAACTTAAATCTTTTTCGCTGTATTTTGTATGCTAAAACCCATTTACCTTGCAGGCTGCGCTTGATCTGTGATCAGGCAAAGAATGGGAATTCTGCATAGTGTTATGCAATATTTAGGCAATGAAACAGATGAGGAAGAAAACGGCGTTTCCCCCATGAATTCGTACAGCTTGAGCTCTCGGGAGAAGTGGGAGCACGCGCGTCGCGACGATCAATGGCAGAGCGGGAACCCCCCAACTCGTTCCCACCAGATGAAATATTTAACAGTTTCTGTCCCTTACTCATCAGATGCTTGTACAAGTGTGAATGACAAGGTCATAGATCCAGCTAATTTGGTTAAAGAAAATGCTCCACCAAATGTCTGCCGCAGCGGCAGGACCAGTGCAAGGCAGCGGGGGGAAGAAACTCTTGTGTTGGTTAAGTGTATGGCGGCGCCACCAGAGGGTAGATGGATTAAGCATTACAGCAGCTGTCATCGGATACTGCTGGTGGGTGAGGGAGATTTTTCCTTCTCTACTTGCTTAGCATCAGCTTTTGGTTTGGCATCCAATATGGTGGCCACATCTCTTGATTCTCAAGGTATGTGTGCATGTTGTGTTCTTGCTCTTTGTTGTATATATATACTTTGATGTGAAAATCTTGGTTGTATTCGTGTAGCTTTTTTGGTGAAGAATTATGGGAGGGCATTATCGAATCTGGTGGAACTAAAGATAAGGAAGTGCAGGGTGATGCATGGGATGAATGCAACCGAAATGGCTAGTAACGTTTCCCTGAGCGGGATGAAATTCGACCGCATAATATTCAACTTCCCGTTTGCTGGATTTTTCAAGAATCTGTCGCGCGATGCGCAGCTCCGGTGAGTAGCAATTTCTTTCAACAAGAGTTGTTGAATGACGTGTGTGTTGATGATGAGATATGGATGGTTTTGTTGGTAGGCTTCATAGAAGTCTGGTGAGCGAGTTCCTGGAGAATGCAAAGGAGATGATGAGTGAGAATGGTGAGATTCACATAACTCACAAGACCAATGGATTCCACCGGGAGTGGAAGCTGGAGGTGGTGGCTGCTTTGCACAGGCTTAGGCTTGTAGAGGCTGTGGATTTCAACCCTCTGGACTATCCAGGGTACAATACCAAGTGTGGATTCGGGGGAGACAACAACTTCGATTGCTGCCCTAGCATGACCTACAAGTTTCGACTTAAGAATTAGATCCCTTATATCTCTCTCTCTCTTCCTCACTCTTTTGGCTTGAATGCTTATGCCCTGTGTATATATAAGCTAGTATTTTGAAAGGCCTTGAACCTATACTTTGAGGGACAAAAACAAAATGCAAGCTTTTAAGTTTAACAACCATTGATCTATATTCATGTTTTTGTTCTTGGCGTAACGCATACACTGAAAATAAGGCCTAAACTTTTAGGATTCGAATGGCCCGTGAATCAATCACCTCAAACACTTGTATATGTATGTATGCATCTTGATGCAGCCAAACCGAAAAAAAAAAGATTGTTAAGATCCACATTGGAGCAACATATTGATGAGTTAAAATTCTAAAATGATGCAAGATGCAGTTTATTTAATGGTGTGGTGGGTTAAAAGTTGTACGGGGGGAACTGTGGCAGCTACCAAAAGCAAAGAAAATGATTCTTCTTCGTTCAGCATCTCTGATATCACCTTTGATCTTTAAACTTTGGTTTGAAGTCTTCTGCAAGTCCACCTCTCTCTCTCTCTCTCTCTCTCTCTCATTCAGTCGTACGTTCTATCTCTCCACCCAATATTCCATAGAATAGCTTTATTGCAATCAATTTGCATCCTCTGCTGCTCCAAGTTTGCTGAGTGATCAGGTTTATTCTCCCTTCTCTTTTTTTTTTTTTTTGGTTTGGTTATTCCCGATAATAGATTATCTGAAATTCTTTAGTATATGACGATACTAAAAAAGAAGTGATGATATTTGATCTGTTTACGAAAGTTTGTTGATAAGATCTCGGGAAGGAATACTTGTGTTTTCCGAGTCGTCGTTGCTCAAATTTAAGTTTAAACAAATTTTAAATGAGATTCAAATGCATGATCCTGATTCCAACACTAAAATAATCGGAGTTCCAGAAAAAGTAGAATCCAACAAAGAGTAAAGTTGATTTAATTCTTGCTGGTTTCTGTCACATGCGGTACTGAAGTTGAAGAAGAAACAGATGGGGATTCTCCACAGCACCACCAGATTCTTGGCCTCTAAACAAAAAGATGAAGAAGGAGGTGAAAGCTCCATTCATCAAGATTTGCAGAATCATAGCATATGTTCTGGAGATTCCGCTGAAACTGAAAGATCCCCTTTCTTCAGAAGTTGGGTTTACAAAGTCATAAAGAGCCTGCTTCGGAGAATCTTCTCTCTTGCAAAGCCCAGAAAAGCAGCAGACCCACTACTCCCGGTTCAAGATCCGGCACCAAGCATTCTCAATCTCACCCAACCTTTGATACTTCAAACCCCTCCACTTTCTCCACCTCTTGATGAAGAACCGGAGTTCGAGGATAACGGTTATCGTGTTTTACGGGGGTATGAAGAAAACTACACAGCATTTAGAAATCAAACGGATCATCATGTTGCCATTTTTGTAGAAGAAGATGCTTCGAGAAAGCTCCCATTTCTCGACGAGGTGAGCTCGACAGAAGAAGAAAAAGAAGAGGAGGAAGAAGAAGAAGACGTGGAGATAAAGAGTGTCATTAATGTGGTGAGCGAAGAGAGGTGGATAAAGCACTACAGCAGCCGGCATAGAATACTGTTGGTGGGAGAGGGTGATTTCTCCTTCTCTGCTTGTCTGGCTGTGCAATTTCACTGGGCTCCAAACATCATTGCAACATCTCTAGACTCCCAAGGTACACACACACAAACACAGACTTGTTTTCTTAGAATTAAGATGAGGTGGGTAATGAAGCAATCTCATGTCGATGTTGTCAGATTTTCTGAAGAAGAATTACTGCAACGCTGTAAGAAACATAGATGAACTGAGGAGCAGGGGCAGCAAGGTGATGCATGGGATAAATGTGAGCAGCATGGCGAAACACCCAGTGTTGGGCCAACTTCGATATGATCGTATAATCTTCAACTTCCCCTACGCAGGGCTCGGTGTGATCAAGGACATGCCCCGCCAAACCCAACGCATGCATCACCAGAGACTGGTGCGGCTGTTTCTGGAGAATGCAGGAGAGATGATGAGCGACAAGGGGGAGATTCACATAACCCACAAGACCAACGGCTTCCACGCCGAGTGGAGGGTGGCGTCACTTGCTGGTGGGCTCAGGCTCCGGCTTATCGACGCCGTCAAATTCAATCATGTTGATTATCCAGGATACAGCACCAAGTGTGGATTCGGCGGCGATAACTACTTCAACTGCAACCCCAGCAAAACCTACATATTTGGATTGCAATGACAAAATCTTCCTTGCCTAGCTATCCAATTATTTGCAAAAATATTTAGTTATGCAGCAAGCAAGTTTTCACATTTAACAAACAACATAATGCGAGGAAGATGAACGACTCTATGTTCTTTTTAAAGGTTGATAATTATTTGTAACATTTTCTTGGCTTTTGATTTTCACGATGGGAAGACCAAAACTTGTGTGGTTAAACTAAGCTATGGACAATTTTATTTTTTTTAAGGAAACATTATAATATACCAAAATTCATAAACAATTAACTTTCTAGAAATAAAATCTATATTATTTTTGTTTTCACACAACAATAAAAATTAAGTGGAAATATTTTAAAAGGATAATGATAAATAGTCAATTATTTTCTGTTGGCAAGAAAGCATTAATTATTATATTAATAATTAAATAATAAAAAATACAGAAAAAAAATACTCTTAGATAATGACTTGTATGTTTTCCATGTGACTCTTGGCCTCCCATTACCCCACTAGAGCCAATCAATCCAAAAGAAAAAAATAATTCAATTTATTTTGATTAATAAATTAATCCATGAACCAAAAATAATGAAAAAATTTGAGTGAATGTCGATGGAAATTAAATAATTGAGTTGTCTTGCCTTCCATTTTAAATTATTAAAATAATTGATAAAGTCACGACTCCAAAATAACGATTAATTAAATTGTATACCATATTTTTTAAAAGATTTATTATTTAAATTAATATTATAATAAAATATTTTTTTATTTAAATCTTAATTTCATAACTTCTTAATTATTTATAGTTGTATAATACACCGTGATGATAGCTCATACTATTGAGATGTGATACGTAATATCACATTATAGTATAAAATAATATATTAATTCATAATATGCACATAAATAATTTACTATGTTATAAAATAAAAGAATAATACATAACATTGAGATATAATACGTGATGCTATATTTATTGTACAAAATAAGATAATTAACATAATATTGAGGTTTAAATAATATCACAATAGAATTGACGGGACAATTTATTCATGAATGCACATATAAGTGTTTAAAATAAATACTACTTAAGTGACTAATTTCCAGGCTTGATTTATCCATTAAATTTTTAATTTATATATGCATAGTCTATAAATGAACTACTTATTATTATACAATATAATACTAGTATTAAAATTTACTGCTTTGAAATTGAACATGACTTTTAAATAATCGTAAAATAACATAATATTATTAATTGTATGCGTAAATCATCCACAGGGGCTGATGAGATTTTTGTAAAATTTAATGTTATAAACTAAAAATAAAATCTAAATTTTCCTTCATTTTCTCAAGTGATAAACCTAATTATAGCTGGAGTAATTGGCCTATAATCATAATAAGGAGCCAAGTATCATATTGATACCCTGATAATTCCACTTATTTGTTGAATTGTTTTCTTTATTATTTTATGCATTTCTAGTATTTTAGGACTAATAATTGGGTGTGAGTGTGTTTCAGTAGGTATTACCCTTGCGGTGCTCGATTTTATAGGAAAATAGTTCGAGCTTGACTCAGTGTCTAACTCGTTGAGCTTCACTCAGCTCGGCTCGATCGAGCTCAATTTATTTAAAAATTTAATAAAATCTTTAAATAATATATTATTAAATAATAAATTCAAGAATAAGAATTTAAATTTGATTATACTCAATAAGACTCGTAAGCCTAACTCGAAACTAAGCTTGACTTGGGCTTAATTAAAGCTCGAGCTCAGTAAGGCTCAAGAGCCAATCAAATCGAGTATCATGAAGCTCGAACTTGACAATTATTCAAGTAACTCGAGCTCGAGCTCGATTAATATTAAGTTAATTTCAAGTTTTTTTCGAGTCAATCCCAAATTACTCGTAAGCTGGCATGACTCATGCTCAACCCTAATTCTATATTAGATATATTGTGTTATATTAAATTATTGTTTTATGGGTTATTGTTTAATTTTGTGTGATACTATTATTAACATTCATTATATAATTAGTTATTATTTTATTTTATAATATAATATAATGTGATACTATAAGTTATAATTTTATTTTATAGTAATATATTATTAATATTTTATTATAATATTTTACAAAAATTTCATTAATAAGTACTCGAAACATATTTTAAAATTTTTATTTTATATATTTAAAATGCTAACTCTTTAATTTCTTGTTTGTATTTAATTCCATTTCATTCTAAAATGAATTTACTATAAGAATATTTCCTATTCTCAATATATAAATTGATAAACTATTTAATATTTTAGAATTTTACCAACTAATTTATATTTTTTAAATATAGAGTGATGATATATATAATATTTTGTTAAAGTTAAAATAGTTGTTTAATTATGATTTGGTGATATTTGATGAATGGTATTGGAAATAAAAATTGTAATAAGAGCAGAGAGAGAAGATTTCCAATTTTTTAACAATTTAAAAAGAAAAGGGCATTCACGTAAAATAATAAAAAGCACTAAACAGTCTTAATATAATAATAATAAATTTTATGATAAAATGACAGTATTATCCTTATCGGGTTGACTAGATTCTGGCCAAAGAGCATTTTCCATTTTAAAATACCTAATTTTATAAAATACATTTTGAAAATACCCACTTTTTATAACACATCACAAAAATACCCAAAAGTATAAAATTTTACATGGGAATTTGTTTTATGTGAAAACCGATGCAATTATTGGTGTTGTGATGATGATATTAATACCAAAAATGTATTTTTAATGATATTTTGATAAAAATAAATTTAAAATGTTTGTTAGTATGAAACAAAAATAATAAATGAGGTAGGAATGGGGTAGGAATCAGGTCTAAATTGGGTCCAGATTCTGACCTGATACGGATCCGGGTCTGAATCAGGTCTGAACCGGTCTGTATCGGGTCAGAATCTGGACCCAATTCAGACTTGATTCCTACCACATTCCTATCTCATTTAATCACATTCCTAGCTCATTAATTTAATTACCCCATTCCTACGTCATTTAATCTCATTCCTACCTCATTTATTATCTCATTCCTACCTCATTTATTGCAGTTCATACTAACAAACATTTAATTTTTTTTTAAATTTGGTCAAAAATTTTTCTTCAATGTTTTATTTTGTAAATAATAAAGTTACTAAAATGAAAAATTGAGAATGTCTAATTAGACTAATATAATTCAAATTTTTTTTTTCTGAAATGAACACCTGGAAATTTGAATTTGACAAATTTTGGCAGAAAAATGTACTTTTGGTTATTTTTGTGATGTATTATAAAAAATGAGTATTTTTTATATGTGTATAAGGCATAATGAGCATTTTGTGATTTTCCTAAAAAATTAATGATCTCATTACCATGAGTTGGGGTCAATATTAAAACGGCCCAACCACAGGTCCATGAATATAACCCATATTACTGTGCAGGAGAAAGAAGTGAACTGACCCAGAAAAGCAGTCCGAAGACAGTTCAATCAAAAGAGGTAGTGAATTAAAATTGCAAATAAAATATACTAAACAAAATTAAAATAAAAGAAAGCAAAAAACTCCTCAGCGTCGACCGATGTGATGGTAAATCGATCGACACGAATAAAGTATTCACGTCAACTGAAGCGGTCCTACTCCGGTCGATGTCGAGCTGAAACTTGCAAAAATCAAAGGAAAAGTTAAAAGTGCGATAAAATTATAAAATCCTAAATCAATTTTTCCAATCACATAATTAGTAGCAAGATTATTCTATTCACTCCCCGGCAACGGCGCCAAAATTTGATTGCTAATTATTTTGATTAGAAACTTAGCTAAAGCTAATAATATAACGGCAAATAAATTATCGAACACTTGAGGAGTGAAGTATAAAAAATCTTGTATACTTAAGCACAGTTTCTCGGAATATTGTTCATTGAATTCAAAATTGAGGTTTTAAACATTCAAAACTTAAAAGGCATCGCCCACTCTGACCCTGTTTTGTTCAACAGACTATGGTCCGAAGATAAAAGCGTATACGAAGAAAGATGAATGCATTCAGAAAGAAAGGAAAGACAACCACAGAGTTTGGTGAAAAACAAAAATCCATTTAAATTGCAAGATAATGTTGACTAAAGCAAAAAGAGGAGTCCGAGAAATCAGGAAGCAGTCTGCTTGTCTGAATTCGACTAAGCATTAGGATTCGAACCAGAAGAGGAGTCAACATGCAGATCGCTGCCTTGGATGCTCTGCTCGGTTTTTTGTTGCTCTTGATCTCCGGTTGGACGCTCCTAGGGACCGAAAAAGACCAGGGGCTGCTGCTCGGACTAATCCTGGTGGGGCTCTTTGGCCAAGACATCCAAGACACTGAGATCGAGGTCCGGGAATTGCTCGGCGATTCTAGCCCGGACCTCGCTTTCAACTTGCTCAGCGAGCGTCTGCAAACTGGCAAGCAATATGATAAGGGTGGAAAAGTGCGAAGGAAAAGGAATTGCAAAAAGAAGAAATAACAGAAAGATACCTCGTATATTTTGACGAAGTGTGGAGAGAGGATCAAGGATTCGAAGTCGAGCCCTTCTCCCGACTTTAGGCGCTCTACCTAATCCTGGAGCCCTTTCAGCTCTGTCATGTCGGACTCCTTTTGAGTCCGCAGACACGCTTCCAGGGATTTGACCTGATCCCCTTTCTTTTGAAGATCCCTGGTAAGGAGGACGATGTCTGTGGTCACCTGGGCGAAATTCCTCTTGAAGTCGTCCGCCTCATCCTTACAGGCCTTGGCCTCTGCCAGGACAGAGTCCGCCTTAACAGCCAGGGAAGCCGCGTTCCCCTCCATCTCGTCCATCTTCGCCTCGAGCTCCTAAATTTTCTTCTTCCCGGCCTCCGCTTCCTTTCGGAGGTAAAGGATCTCCTCGGAGCACTTGTCTCCAAAGACTCTGAGCTCGTGGTGGATCAGATCAAACTCCACCGCGTTCTGCAATTCACAAAATGAACCTTGGAGAAGTAAAAAAGAGAAAGAGAACCGAAGTGCGAGAACGCATACCTCCAGTTGTCGGTGCTTAGCGAACCAACCGATTGAAAACCAACCCCAACGTTAGATCCAACATCGGAGAGTTTACCAACAGCTTTCGAGAGCGGACTAAAAATGAGCCCACCCTCGTGTGGGGAGGAGCGGTCGTCATTTGTACCAACGACCTCTCCTGGTTCCCCGCACAGTCCCTAGGAGGATCCTGTTCACAGGAATGTTGGCGGCGGCGATGCTCAGAGCTCTCACCTTCTTTCTCCTTTCCCCGCTCGGATCCCTTCTGTGAGGTGGTATACGAGCTGGTGGTTCAGCGAGAAGACTCCCCGCATTTTTGCTCCGGTGGGGTTGTAAATGGCGGAGGAGGAGGTGGGTGTTGAGTTGGCCCAGTTTGGAGCCTCTTTGGAGGATTCTCCTCCTGACGCTTGGCCTCGATTTTACCTCGGGCTTTTTTCTTTTCCTGAAAAGCTCGAGCGACCTGCTCTGGTGGCACTCTGCTGCGTGTCATGTTGTCCGGCAATTCGATAAGCAAATTGTGTTGATCAAGGAGGGTATGGGCAGTAACGATTTGACCAAATTGTAGCACTGTCACTTGCAGTCGGTGATGTTGATGTCGTATGCAAGATCAACTCTAGCCTGTTCGGCATCGGTCAATATCGTGCGTTCACAATCTGTATGACAGAAGGAAAATGGTTAGCAATCGAAGTAATAAAGACAGACGCAGATGAAGAACTGTGACCCACGAATTGGCACCCCGCCGTGTCTGAGGAATTCGGGATGGTCTAGATCAAGTTTAAGGTCGAAGAAAGAGGTCCACCAGTCCGAGGAATTCAACGGGGGCTTCTTCATTAAAGACGACCTCCCGAAAGCCCAGCGAGTAAAGTAGTAATAGTGCTTGACTCTGCACTGGTTCATCCGGTACATATAGTGCCACTCCCGAACTGTTGGGAGACCGAGCTCTAGATCCATCTAGGCCAATAGCACCCCAGAGGTGACACCAGCTATTCAGAGCGAGCTCGAATGTGGAGATGATGTAGGAAGCGAGGACGTCGCAGAAGAAGGGATGGACGGGTAGTCTAATCCCATTTTCCATTACTACGGTATAGAAGGTTGCGAACCCAACTGGCGGGTCGAAACACCTCCGATGGGGCTTGGGATTATGTAAACAATACTGTGGCACGACACAGAGTCCGCCAAAGCCGTCATATTCTCCTTAGTAATTGTGGAAACCGCTCCTAAAGACCCGATGGGATTCCCATCCATCGAGAAGGACCCAATCACCCGCCACCGAAGGCTCCGAGATGACCTCCACGATCTCTCGGCCGGTGCCACTAGTCTCGCCTCCCCCCATGGCGTGTTCCAGCCTTTGAAGCGTCTCAGAAAGAGTTTTGTCGTCCTCAGATTCGGACGACGAAGAAGATTCCTCGGAAGACTCCACAATAATCTTCCTTTTGTCAGTAGACTTTGTTCTTTCTGGCCCTTGGAGAAGTAGGCTCCAGTCCGGTCCGGTAAAATCATTGGCATTAGGATCTCCTTTCGGGGGGAGTAAATGGTGGCGTAGGGTTGAAATCCGCATAACCGGGATTCTCGCAATTTCGGGAGTCAGAACTTGAAGACATTCTTAAAAAGAGATAGAAAACCTAAAGAAGAAGAAAAGAAGAAGACGAGTAGCCCGTCAGTCCACGTCTGACCGAAACCCTAGTTCTACCCCTTCTCGAACCCCCGGAGATACTAGAATCAAGAAACAAAAATAAGAGTAAAAGGGCAAAAATTACCTTTTCTTCTTTTAAAGAGGGAGAATTTGGGATGATCACCAAAGGAAAATGCAAGAAAACAGTCGTCGAAAGTCACAGAGAAGAGAGAGAAAAAGAGAGAGTTTTCCTTGGAAAGTGTAGCAATCAAGTCCCAAAAATGACGGTTAAAGGGCTCGCGCCCGTTCAACTATTCGTAATTCTCCTTTATTTTCGTGATAATTACGCAACTGTCATTACTCTAGGCGGTAAAATCCAAAATATTTTGAAATATCGAACCCCGGCAAAAGGAGTTTGCTCGATCGAACTACCTACCCAGAGGAAAGACCACACCTCGACATGTACTTTCAAACGTCGCAAAGGTCATGAACCTCCTAAAAGACCCCAACAGAAGAACTAAAATAGTTCGCATGAGCTAACCACATAGCTAAATGAAATAATTGGACATAACCCGAACTGTCCCATTGCAAATGTTGCGGTTTTGGGCCCGTGGTTGTGGCACTCATTGCGACTTTAAGGAGTAGCACGAGTTAGAAGGATCACCTACAGAGGAATTGATCCTTCCACCGGGAAGATGCTTTGAAAAGCACTTCGAGTTAAACCCAACTCACCCTTGAGGGGTTCGAAGAGCCACATCTGCGAAATCATAGTTCGCCTATCAAAATGGTGCAACCATACGACTATTCAACTTATCGGGCTCTCCAGAATATACCCCACTAAATCGAAGGGGCTATTGTTTGGGATCAATTTTAAAACGGCCCAGCCACAGGTCCATGAATATAACCCATATTACTGTGCAGGAGAAAGAAGTGAACTGGCCCAGAAAAAAGCAGTCCGAAGACAGTTCGATCAAGGGAGACCAAATAAAGTAGTTCGATGGAGAGTAGCTCGATTGAAGAGAGTTCAATCCAGCTAAGAAGCAGTCCGATGAATGAGGCTCGTGAAATGGAGAAATCAAGCGAGCTGCCTAACGGTTGTGAAGAGCCAATAAATGAAGATTTATGACGCGGGAGAACGGCCAGAAACGTACACGGAAGACCAGGAGCTCATTTATTGCTACCTGACGAAAAAATAGGAAACGCTCAGAGCTCGAACGAATCTATAAATACTCTTTGTAAATTATTTTTTCGACATCTAAGTTCATATGTAAAACAGGACGGGCAATATTAATTTTCCAAGGTGTTTGGCGTTGTAATTCCTCCTAAAAAGTACTCTTCGAGCTGATTTCCCAGCGAACATTGGCTGGTTTTGTTCTTACATTGAAATACAGTTTGATTTATACTTTAATCTTTTCGTTTCTTTTAGCTATTTTTTTGTGATTCATTTTACTACTTCCATATAAGTTCCTGGGGCTCATTTATCTGATAAAAATACCCTCAACACCATGGAATTGAAGATATAATTTATGTACTTGTAATTTAAATTTTTATGTGTTATATTTATATTTTTTATTACTTGCCATAATTTTATTTGGTGTAGAAATTATGAATTTTTTGTGCATAATAATAAATTTATTATGAATTTTTTAAAATTTTATATTTGAAAAGATAAATTAATAATTAAAAAATGAAGTGTTATGTCACCGATAAGAGTGATAATAAATATTAGGTCGTAGATTGTATAATTGATGAAAAATAATAAATATTATTTTGGTTGGATACATTCAATTAAAAGAATAGTCTAATTTCCGATGGAACAAAAATCAATGGTCGTTGATGACCCATTTCGATCCATTGGGATCTTGCAAGACTTGTAGGTTTAGAGACTAGAGTCTAGACAGTGCCCTGCTTCTGAAACAAGTCTGATGTATGATGGGTTTGATAAACTTTTACCAGCATTTTCCAAGAAACTTGATCATATCTAATTCTTTTCTACATAATTCATAAATATGATGTGTGTCACATGTGAGGCAAATTATAATTGATGCACACGTTGACGTTAATGTAGACTACATTCATCTCAATCTCGGCCGCATTTGAAGTCAAGAAACTATACCGGCGGACAGGACACTTCGATTTAGCCCACTTTTCAGGTCCAACATCCATTAACTTGTCGTATGCTGCCGGATTTGAAACTTTCATTTGATCCATAATCTGCTTAAATATAGTCGACCGATACGCATACGCAACACGATGGTACAACGGGACAATATTCAGACGGAAATTGGTTAATTTATTCTGTAAATGATAAAAACAAAGTCCGTGTGCGGTACCCGGATACACTGCGCTCATAGCATTCGAAATGCTAATGTGTTTGTCGGATATAATCAATAATTGATCGTTGCAGCCAAAAGCCATCCGGAGTCGAGTCATAAACCAAATCTAAGACTCGTCATTCTCTATCGGGCCAACACCGATGGCAAGTGGGAGGACCTGTTCATTACCATCTTTGATAACAACAACAAATAAAACTCCTTTGTTTCTTCCCTTCAAATGAGTAGCATCGACAACAATAACCTGTCTCAGGGAAGACTCGAAAGCACTTCGACAAACACCCAATGCCACAAACAAGTGGCGAAAACGTCCATCCGGAGCAATATCAAGATCTGTCAGCGTCCCTGCATTATACTGAACAAGTACCTCGAGGTACCTCGGCAGCATCTTGAAAGAATCTTCGACACCAACATACAACATCGAGAGGGCTGCGTTCCGTGCTTTTAGCGCAGAACCATAAGTCGTACGGATGCCAAAACTTGTTTGCAACTCGGCCATAATCTCACGCGGTTTGATGAGTGACCCTTGCCGACGCATCTTCCTTGCAAAATAAGCAGCCACAGCTTTTGAACGAACATTACGTGCACCAACTCCAGCAAGATTCTCCAACAGTGAGCTTTGCACGTAGCACGTATAAGAAACGAACAACTCTCATCTCGTTTGCACTTGTACTCAACACGAGTACTATCAGACCGGGTAACTTTAAATTCTTGTCTCTGCTCCATATGCCAGAGACCAGCAGCAACGAGCAGATCATCTCTGCTCCAAAATATGGCACCCTCCGTCAACTCCTGGTCCTGTATGGCTGCGACGTCTTATAGGACGGGTGAATCAGAAGTATCCAATGGAATTATTGGAAGTAACCAATCATTCAATTGGACTTCCAGACCTTCAGGTAGAGGATGGGCCGACAAAAGATTTGAAACAAAAACATTCATACCACCAACAGATTGCACCCAGGCAGAAAATTCAGCCACCGTACAATGCATTAAAGATTGGTTGAAATCCTCATCCTCTGACTCAGATGAGTCTTCGGCCTCCTCCTCATTATCGTCATCATCAGACTACACTAAACCACCACCCTCGTTTAAGTCGGGAATATGTGAACTTCCGCTTGCACCACCTTCGTAAGGTTGATCAAAGAACATAGAAGAATCAAACCTTTGAAGGTCCTCCGAACATGAACTGAAAGTAGCATTGGGCGGTGGACTAAATGAAGATATGAACAGTCTGTACGGGGATGGCTCCTGCTGAGAACTCCCAACACCAATGTTGATTACATTGTTGAAAACAACGTAAACGTTGGGCTCTGAAAAAACAGAACAAAGCCGTTGCAGATCAAGATCCGTCGCCAACAACGATCTTACATTTCTTCCACTACGACTCTGGGCTGTATAATAGAGATTATACTGAAGTTGAATATTTTCGGAATCCAAAAGCGACTGGATGCTATTTCTTAGATACTGTATGGAAAGATTGGCCATTGGGATGTAAACCAACCTTTCCTCTCCACCCAAGTAGTTGGATGAATCATCAAATTGCCCATTGTAATGAACAAATATAGTGCACCAATTATCCATTTCAAATCGAGGGAAATGAGAAAATTAATTGAATCTGTAGAGGAAGAAAGATATAGTGAATGTGTATGCTTCGTCTTTTGCAAATGAATTGGATTTTATAGACAAACCAATCTGAATTATTTCCATGAATTGACTGATCATGTCAAATACAGTGAATGACCATTTAGTCATCTGCATGGCAGTGTACGCAAAATTACCATCCACTCATGTAGTCAAAAAGAAAATTGATTGTCATGCATTATTCATGTCAATATACTTTATGAGCTCATTTGACCAATATTGTATGTAAAAAGTTGGGAAAATAATGCACATAGGACAATAATGTATGTAAATCGATGGTCATGTAATTTTCATGTAAGATTATTTATGACTTTATTGGACCATAGTGCGTGAAAAAAGTAGGAATAATTAAGCATATGAAAAAAAAAACAAAAAAACCGTGGAACCGACTGGAACCGACCCGGATCAGACCAGAAACCGACCCGGTTCGGTACCAGGTTGGTTCCGATCAGTTCCACTATTTTTCCCCCATTATTCAGTCGGTTCCTGGAAGGTTCACGAGTCCGACCCGGACTGAAATTACATAATATGAATTTTCAATTTTTTTTAAATCTGAAACTAATATCTTAATTACAAAATCTATTTTAAGTAATCATATTATGATCATGTAAACAATGATTGAATCAAATTTGGCAAAACCCACTTCCCCATGTAAAATTTTGTACTTTTAGGTATTTTTGATATCTGTTATAAGAAGTGGATATTTTTTATATGTGTTTTATGAAAATAAGTATATAAAAATATATCCACAATTATAATTGATGCACAAGTTGACGTTAATCTAGACTACATTCATCTCAATCTCAAAACCCCAATCCCATGTAAATTATTACATTTCTTTTTAACACAATAATTTAAGTACCCAAGAACTATCGTATAGGTGATGGTTAATTCACAAGTCAAATCCAGTTGTGGTCCACCGAGTTGTGGAAATATCAAATACTCCCTCCGTCCCGGGTTGACCGGGCACAATAACCAAGGAATGTGAGTGTAAAGTAAGTTGAGTGGAATTAATATTTTATTGTTGAGTGTGAAAAAGTTTCCTTTTTAATTAATGAGACAATTGATGTGGGACGGACAAAAAAAGAAAGTGGGATAATTGAGGTAGGACGGAGGGAGTATTATTATATATTAATTTAATATATAATGAGGACAACTTGGTGGAGGAATCTTTTATCCTATTGGCGGCAAAGGCATTAATTATCTTTATTCTAAAGTTGATAATTGTCGGGGACTACCTACACCCCCAGCAACCCCTCCGCTTTCTAAACAACTAGATTGCACATAATAATATAATATTTTTATTAAATATATATTTTATTTTAGTTATATATTTGTTAACAAAAAATAGTATTAAATTTTTTTGTGAGATGCACACATACACACACAACTAACTTTATGTAATAAAATATAAATACTTTAACTATGAAAATGCATTATGAGTATTCGTGCATTCACCCATTTACCTTGCATGATGCTGTCAAAAAAATTTCTTTCCCCACACACTCTTTTTATTTTTATTTTTTATTTTTTTAATTTTCTGGAGATTCAGACCAAATAAAACTTGCAATACGTTGAAGATTCCAAGAGGGCATTAGTCGCAGACTTTTATTACCGAGTACAGGGTGCAAGTTGCAGATCATTTTCCCACTCATTTGTTTATATCGAGGGGGCTCATTCATTCTTCATCACCATCCAAACAAAGAAAAAGTCCTCAAACAATGGCGGAAATGGCGGTTGCAACAACGCTGGGTGTGCTCCAGATCATCGTACCTCTGCTGAGCAAACTGAGTCTCCCCACAGATGTGCAGACAGACATCCGAGCCATGAGCAGTTGGCTTTCATCAATCAACGCTTTCATGGAAGACAACCACGGCCGCCAAGGCAGCAGGACGTTGCTCGATCGTGTCGACAAAGTTCGCAAGATTGCCAACGATATTGAAGACGTTCTCGACGACTTCATCCTCCACTCACCGCCCTACACGTTTCACCACTACGCCATCACTCGCAGGATTCACAGAGCAGCCCACAGTGTCCGCCATGTCTTCCCGCTTCGTGGAGTCAGGGACAAGATAGCCAGCATCAAGAGAGATATCGAGCAGCTCCAAGGCCAGGCTGCTGCTTTCGGCCATACAGATTCCAGACCAGGACCCTCAAGAATCATGGTGAGGCCGCCGCCGGTGAGTCCTCTTCTCCTCGACGATCAGATGGTTGGCTATGAAGGGCCCAAGAAAGAACTCATGCGTCGGCTGGTTGATGGGGAGAAGAGGCTAGTCAGACTCGCCGTGGATGGCCCCGGTGGCTCCGGGAAGACTACCTTGGTCAAGAATGTTTTCTGGAAACAGCAGATTCAGGCACAATTTGATTGCCATGCCTGGGTTAGTGTCTCTCAGAGTTTCGATATTGACAATATATCTCAAAACCTGTTATTACAGCTGTGCAAATCGCGGGAGGATCCATATCCAGGTGAAGATGGGTTTCCTGTGCTTACTAGGCTGCAAAGATACCTTGTCGGAAAGAGGTACATTGTCGTTCTTGATGATATTTGGAGACATGAGGACTGGGTGTGTTTCAAGGAAGCACTGCCCGATTCAAATCGCGGGAGCAGAATCATCATCACCACTCATAACATAAATGTTTCCTCCCGTTTTGCATCATCACCACATGGGACTCATCATATATTCAGTTTAAAAGCTCTAGAATCATTAGATGGGTGGAAACTCTTCTGCAGAAAGGCGTTCTTGAAGGGAGAGTGCCCTCTAGAGATGAAAGACACTGCCATGAAAATCTTGGCAAGATGCGAGGGGCTGCCCCTTGCCATTGTGGCAGTAGCTGGTGCACTCGCACAGAAATCATCACCGCACGAGTGGGAAGATTTTCACAGAAATTTTGGAAGAGAAATGGGGAGTGGTACCAATCTATCTCCCATCACCGATGCTCTGCTGCGCAGCTACATGGATCTCTCCAGCAGCCTCAAGTGCTGTTTCATGTACATGAGCATTTTCCCAGAGGATTACTCGGTGGAGCGCGGAAGGCTATTACGTCTCTGGGTAGCCGAAGGGTTTGCAATTGCGACGGAGGACCTCACCGCCGAGGAGGTGGCGGAGGGCTATCTCACTCAGCTCATTCACCGGAACTTGGTCCACGTTTCTAAATGGGATTTTGATGGCCGCCCTAGAAACCTCCGCCTCCTCAACATTGTGCTCAAGTTCATCATCAATAAATGCAAGGATGAAAACTTCGCGTCAGTTTTCCCAAGAGAGAATGCAGTTCAAACGCAGACGAGCCAGAATCAGAATCAGAATCAGAGCCAGATGATTCGGCGTCTGTCGGTCCACGACCACGGCAAGTGGCCGGCAAATGATGACTTAGCTAGTCTTCGTTCATTGCTTTTGCTGAGGTGCGTTACCATCAATTAATAATCCTAGCCTCTTTCTTTGTTTGGTTGTATCTCATGAGTTCTTGATGTTTTTCCCAGGTTGTCTGAAATATCTCCCACGGATTTTGACAAAAACCTAAGCAAGCTCAAGTTGATCAAAGTGATAGACGTGCAAGGCCCAACTCTCACAGAATTTCCCAATGAAATCACCCGTTTCACCCTGGTGAGGTATCTGAGTTTTAGAGACTCCAAAATAAAATCAATACCCAAATCCATAGAGAAGCTTTCCTACCTCGAAACCTTGGACCTAAAACAGACCCATGTCACAGAGCTTCCACACGAAATATCCAATCTACACAACCTCTGTCACCTCTTTGTCTACAAATACAGTAATCGCGATTATGTAGCTTTTGACTCGGTGCAAAGTGTCAAGTTACACGAGGGAATCAGCAAATTAGAGTATCTGCAGTCTCTCTCTCTCGTGAGGGTAGGGAGGAAAGGTGGAATCCTGAAAGACTTGAAATCACTGATCCGACTAAGGAAGCTGGGACTGACCGGACTCAAACAGGCACACGGTAAAGATCTGTGCGCAGCAGTCCAACTGATGACGTGTCTGAAAACTCTTGATCTATGCTCAGCAACAAAGGAGGAGTTTCTTCAACTGGAAGAGATGGAGAATCCTCCAGAGTCCCTTCAGCGCCTCTACCTGAAAGGCCGCCTTGCAAAACTGCCGAGCTGGATCCCGAAGCTGAAGGGTCTGGTCAGGATTAACTTGAAATGGAGTAAATTGAGGGACAGCCCGTTGAAGAGTCTTGGACGACTCCCTAGTCTAACGGAGCTTCATCTGGTTGATTGCTACAGTGGGGTAGAGTTCACATTCGAAGGTTCGGGTTTCAAGAAGCTGAAGATCTTGGAGGTGGAGGAGTTGGGCAGTGTTGAGATGATGGTGATTGAGGAAGGAGCAATGTGTGAGTTGGAGAAGATGTCGCTCCGTAAATGCAGTAGAACGGGGATGGTGCTAGGATTGGAGAATCTGAGGAAGCTTGTGGAGCTGACTCTGTATGACATGCCGGAGAAGATGGTGGGTCGACTCAGAAGCAACGGTGAAGATCGAGAGTGTGTCGAACATGTTCATCTCATTCACTCTTTCACTCTCCTGAATCACTCATGGTCGCTCGAGAATTTTTCTGATCCCGTTTCTTTCTCTCGTTGAATCTCTTACTTTTATATTTTCTTTCTCTTACTTTGCTTGTCTTTTTTTTTTTCTTGATAGATTTTCATGGATCTTGTTGATGGTGGATTTTTGAGAGGCAATTTTAATAAGAATACTAAATAAAGTTGGAATAGAAATACACAAGATAATTGAAATAAATGCTTGATTGTAAATAAAGCTTGAATACTTTGTTTTTATAACTGTATTTATTGCTTGAAATTGAATGTGTAGGTCTCATAATTACAATTCTATTTATAGAAAGTAAATACAAGAATGTGACTCTTCTAGGAAGTCGCATTGCTTCATTCGAAGCAGCTACTCGAACCGACGCGCTCCTTTATGACAAGCTATTTTCATGCTAATCCAAAAGTAGCTCGAACTTCATGGTTCTTTGTTCGAGTTCGAGATGCATCTCCTCGAGCTCGAGGCTCATAGCTCGAGCTTGAAATACATTCTTTTGGGTTTTTCTTCTTTGATGGACTTGACAAATGGACTTGTTCATTTTTGAGTCATAACAATAGCCCCTCAGCTTTCGTCCGAGCTTCTTCAGAGCTCGGTGAAGCCGAATTAAGTGATTCTTTGACTTCTTTACGAAATTATCCTGCAATAAATTAAAGAAAAAATGAGATTTCCCTACTCCGTACCGTAGTTCGGAGATGTTCAGGAGAAAGGTCGTTCCCATATCGTGCGATATAACTTGACGAATTTTAGGGACGTCCTTTTCATTTCGGGGTGTTCTACGAAGTTATTTTTCGTTTTTACGATCACCCCTAAGTCCGCGGCTGGCTAGGCCCGACCTATCTACGAACTTTATTTCGTAGGATTTTAAAAACCGACTCGTGAATTAATTTCACAAATCAGTCGGGGAGCGACCCCGGATCCCTTGGGAATACTATGCCGGAACACCCTGGCTGTTTCTTGGGCTATCGTTCCGGTTTCATAGTCTTCGAGGAACTTTGCGGACAGAAGAATCTATGACCTCGATGCCCTAAGTTCCTCGGATAAAATAGGCTGACCCTAGCCAAGGGCTCACTTTGCCTGAAAAAAGCTTTCGCTTTGTCCGAACAACTTTAGTATTCGAATTAATATAAAGGTCGAATAACTCGTAAGTTCGAGCTCGAGCTCTTGGATAATAAGACGGTTGGTCTTCTCCGAGCGGGAATTATTTGAATTTTGAATTTAAAAAATGCCACGCGTCTTTCCCTGATTGGTCGAACTCAAACGACTTTCACGATAATCGAGGCATATTCGTTTATAAATACCCTTAATATTTCATTTTCCAAATTTTTATTTCACGTTCAACCTCGGACCAAGTATTCCACCGAACTTCCTCAAGTTTCCGATCAAGGGTTAGTTTCTTTCCTGTTCGAACTATTTTCCTTGTAATCATGAGTAGTTCTAGTAGTAGTGGTTCGAACAGTAGGGATAGTGTTTCGGCCTCTAGCGAAGATACCGAAGTCAGCAGTGGTCAATTAAGCCGAGAAGATCCCCAACCTTCGGGATCAGCCGGAAATCATGACAAAGCCGAGACTTCAAACCCTTCTTTTTCCTTAGAAATTTCTTCGGGTTTAGCCCCTGATAAGCTCATATTTATACTCACTTATCTGTATTTTTCTCCATTGTTTCAAGTACATTTTGTTATGTTTTTACTTATTTTTGTGCATGAGTCTACTTTAGAGGGTGTTATGCCTTTGATGGGTGATTTTTGTAGGTTTTAGGCCAATTTCATTGGAAATCCGTACCGAAAGCAGATGATGTTCAAAGGAACAGTCACGACTTCTTCCACAGATGGAATCTGAGCTAATAGAGCACATGGTTTGAAAGATCTTCGAGTTAGCTTTCCAACGCAATTGGAATCGGGTCAATCGGAGCTCGGAAGAGGAAGTTATGGCCAAAACCGTGAGACTGCGCAGACCTGAGAACTTGTGTCGAGAGACAGGATTTCTGTCGACCGACAGGATTCCTGGCGATCGAAATTCCCCCTGTCGATCGAAACAGAGGCCAAATTTTCAGAAACGTCACAAATTCAGCCCGGATATTGATCTGGAAGGTTGTGTCGATCGACAGCCTGCCTGTCGATCGACACAGATGTCCGAAAAGGCTGTTTTTGGCCTGTTTTAGCAGTTTTTGCTATTTTTACCCAATACCCAAATTAGGTCTTTTTCCCCCTCTATAAATAAGAACTGAATTGCACGAAAATTATGACTTCTTTTATGCCTTATTGCACTTAGAATAATTGAGATTTTGGAGTTTTTACAAGACATTGAAGGTTCCTCTTTATTTGTAAGTCAATTAATTTAATGTTTTCTTTAATTCTAGTCATGTTTTGTGGCTAGAACCCTAAACAGGTTCTAGGGTTATGATTTCTTTTCTGATGCATGTTTAATTGATATCAACTCTTCAAGCATGGATTAATTCTCTGATTTAATTTTATAATCTAGATTATGAGAAGGACCGAGAGGTGAATTGAGATCTAGGTTTATAGTTAATAATTGATGTATCGAGAGATGAAAATTATTAATAGGAAGAGAGAATTAATTGTGTTTGTTTTCTGTCTCAAAAGGAAGAAACTTGCAGGGGAATTAATTAGATAATTATTGAGATTGATTAATTTGGTGTTCTTGAGACCGAGAGGAGATAGTCACTAATTAATAATCTAGGATTTAATTGCCTGACCAAGGAATTTAATCCACAAAAATCTATGTTTTCCCCATTGCTGAGTTGATTGATATTTATATGCTGATGATTAGGATATCTGCCCTAGGATCTGTGTTTTCTTTAATTGTTTTCAAAACCCTTTATTTTATGCATTGTTATCTTTAATTTACAAAACAAAAATCTCTTCTCAAATTTGGATTTCTCAAACAGCGAATTGATAAACTGTGTCCAGTACATGAGATGATTTCATTGCACTATCCCTGTGGGTTCGACTAGCCTTCGGGTTTATAAATTTATTTGCTGCTGTATTTTTACGGTGATCAGCCCCCGGGATCTTCCCTCCTCTTTACGATCAAATAGTTAAGGGATCATTGAAAGAAATTCCTTCAGATCTGGACCAGCCGAAGTTAGACGGTATATTTAAACAATACGGTCTTTCAGTTCGACTGAATGCCATTGCCCCTGGGGAAGATGACCGAGCTCATCGTCCACCTTACGGTTTCATGGCCTTTTCAGCTCGGGTTTTTCAGTTCGGCATTCGCCTTCCTCTCCATCCATTTTTTGTAAGGATCATAGAGCAGTATAGCATCGCCCCCATCCAGCTTTCCCCAATCTCGTGGTGTCATATGCTTGGAACTTATTTGATATTCCGAGATGCCGGGCTCGAAGAGCCGACCCTTCGAGAGTGGAATGCTCTGTATAACATAATATCCATGGGAGGAAGCAAAGATTATTACTTCTTTTCCAAACGATCGAAGAATCCGAGCCCCCTGGTCCTTGGCACGAAATTGAATTCTAAAAAATGGATTCAAGAATTTTTTTTATTTTCAAATTCCGAGTGAATATCCCGGTCTGTCTGGAGTTATCCGAACTGTTGACCGTACGTTTAATTCCTCCTTTTGATTTTGCTTGTTATTTAACCGAGCTAACATTTCTTGTGTTTGTGTAGGGCAACCGAGGCTGATATTATCCGACATCGAGACGGAGAGGATCCAAAGAGCCTATCAACACAAGCCGCGTCGATTCGAATCTCTTCGCCGACTTCGTACACTCAGTATTCACGGAATTGACGACCCGATGGAAAGACTAACTCCTGCCGATTTGCTGCAGTTCAAGCAGGAAAAACAACAGAAGAAATCGAGGAAGAAGAAGGAAACCGTCCAGCCGAATAAGGGCCCACAAACCTCTCGGCCAAAAAACAAAGATATCGAGAGCTCCAAGAAGAGAGACCGGGTTGCCGGTACTTCGGCTCTAAAGGATAAGCCAGACCTTAGCCTGGTAAATTTTGAAGAAACCGATCAACCTACCGAGGGGTGCAAGAAGGCTCGAGAGGATACTCGGGAGATCTTCGACTTGACTGGGTCCAAGCTTTCGGATCAAGATATGGGACACCGTCCAGGAAAGGCTAAGGTGACCGCCGAGAATGCCGAGGAGACTGAGGCCGAAAAGCAGAAAAGGCTGAAGTCTATTGCCACCTTCCACTCATACGCCGACATGCTTTTTGTGGGAACGCCTTGGCCGACCCGAGCCCCAGCCCGAGTCTCATTTCTGGAGAATGCTCGTAACTCCCTTGCGGCAAGTTACTCCGTCTTTCACATTGTAACCAATTCTTCAAATTTCCTTATATTGAAGTGACGAATTTTCAGGGGTTCTGCGGGATGGTCGTGGATTACGAGCGTTGCTACCGAAGCCTCCGAGACGAGCGCAAAGATTTTGTCCAGGCTGAGAGGGAGCGTCAGGAGATCTCTAAAGAGTACGAACATTTAATCTCCGAGCTGTCGGTTGCCACTGCGAGCTTAAAAGCTTCGCAGGACTTAGTCGAGCAATTGACTAAGGACCGACAGTCGGCAGTCGAAGAGTTGGCCCGAGCTAGGGACCACACCGACAAGCTCAAGCAGGATCTGGAGGCCGAGGTCCTGAGGCGCTCGGAGGTCGAGCAAAAGCTGAGTGCGGAGGCTGAAGAAGCTAACAAGGCTTTGGAGGCTGCTCAAACAACTGGGGAGGGTCTGAACCTCGCTCAACTGATGGCTACCCCTTCCGGTGAATCCACCTTCAACATGATGGAGGAGCTGATTCGCAAGAAGGTGAAGGTGGTCGTAGCCGAGAAATATCCCGAGCTCGATCTCGATTTTGTCTATTCGACTCCGGATGCTTTCGAAGGTTCTGATGATGAGGACAATAATGATGAAACTTTCTCGAAGCATCTGGAAGATAATCTGGTGAGAGACGAGCTGAATCGGGAGGAGCAGGTCGATCCAAACCTCAAGCAGCCGAACCCCAACCCTTAAACATTTTTCCTTTCAATGTTATGAACAATGTTTTCAGCTTTTTAGACCACTTTGTAAATTTGTTTCGAACTGATATTTTTGCTCGAATTTCGTTGATTTGATGATTTGTCATTCTGCTTTATCCATTTCATGTTCTTCTCGACTTTGCTTATTTTGCATTTGTTAAAAACAAAATACCAGGAAGAGTTTGAAACAAACTATCAGAATGTATTTTAATACTTGTACATGGCAAACAGCCGAGTTTACAAAATTTCAGATACAAAATGATCCGAACTAATAAACTTCCAACGAGATGGCCTCGTTTATTCTTTATAAAATACCCTTGACGAGTTCGATCTAGAAATAATACTTTTTCAAGTATTTAATATTCCACGCATTTGGGACGGATTTTCCTTCCGGAGTTCGAAGTCGGTAGGCCCCTTTGCCGACAACCAAATCGACAATGTAGGGACCTTCCCAACTCGGCCTTAGTTTTCCAGCATTTAACTCTTGCGTATTTTGGAAGACTTGCCGAAGAACCCAATCCCCGATTTGGAATGACCTTAGACGAACTGACTTGTTGTAGAATTTTTCCACACTTCTCTGAAGTTTAGTCATTCGTCCCGAGGCTTCCATTCTTTTTTCATCAAGCAGCTCGAGGGAATCGAAAAGTTTTTCTTTGTTTTGCTCTTCATCGAATAGTTCGACCCTCGGGCTACCTTGAATTGCTTCAATTGGGGATACGGCCTCGACTTCGAATGCAAGAGAGAAGGGGGATTCTCCTGTTGCGGTTTTATATGTAGTTCGGTAGGCCCATAATACGGCCGGAAGCTCCTCGACCCAAGCTGATTTTTTGGCTGCTAGTTTCTTCTTCAGGATGTTGATGATCGTTTTGTTAGATGATTCGGCCAAACCGTTTGCTTCAGGGTATCTCTGTAGAAAATAATAGCCGAGCTCCGATCGTTTCGCAGTAATCTTTAAATTTTTTGCTGGTGAACTGCCGTCCATTGTCGGTTATGATTTCTTGAGGTAAGCCGAACCGACAAACTTTATTCTTCCATACGAAGTTGATCATCTCGGTGTCTCGTTCTCTGGAAAGGGGCTCGGCCTCAACCCACTTTGTGAAGTAGTCCATTGCAACTACTAAATATTCTTTCTATCCAGCTGCCGTTGGTAGTTTTCCTACGATGTCGATTCCCCAACGGCAAAATGGCCAAGCCGGGGTGTTCGAATGAAGAGGTTCGGCATGTAAGTGTGTTGAATTCGCGAACCTTTGACAGTTGTCGCATTTTCGAACAACTTCCTCGGTATCCTTTTTCAAGGTCGGCCAATAGAATCCTGCCGTTATCGTTTTGTGGGCTAGGCTTCATGGACCCGAGTGATTTCCGCAACTTCCAGAATGGATCTCAGACAATACCGAGATGCAATCCATTTCGGATACGCATTTTAGTAAGGGACCTTGAAAGGATCTTTTATATAATTGGCCATCAAGGATAGAGAATCGAGCTGCCCTTCGTATTAACCGAGCTGCTTCAGGTTTTGATTGTGGCAGAACTCCATCGGAAATATACTTTATGATTGGGGACATCCAAGATTCTGGAGCCTCATTTGTCGGGCATATTTCCATCGGCTCGAACTCACGATCTCTTGTGGCTGGCCAGAGTGCGACCGTCATAGGTATACTTCGAGTTCCAAAAGTGCTCGCAGCCGCGGCTAAATTTGCCAATGCATCGGCATGCGAATTTTCTTCTCGAGGTATGTGCGAGACTTCTACCGCTTCGAACTTTGATTCGAGTTCTTTTGCTAGCTCGTGATATGCTAACATTCTAGCTTCTCAAGCTTGGAATTCGCCTCGTACTTAATTGACGACGAGTTGTGAGTCGGATTCTATTTTTAACTTTCGTACTCTGAGATCTAATGCTAGATGTAGCCCGACAATCAATGCTTCGTACTCTGCGATATTATTTGTTGTTCGAAATTCGAAGTGTATTGCCCTTTCGATCACCCATTTTTCGGGGGATATGAGTAATATCCCGGCTCCACTCCCCCTAGAATTACTGGAACCGTCTATAGCAAGGGTCCATAATTCTAAGATACTTGAACTTGATCCGAGCTCGACCTCGGCCATAACTTGTAGCCCGGGAGTGTAGTCTGCTATGAAGTCGGCCAGTATTTGTGATTTTATTGTATTTTGGGGTTTGAATTGCAGGCCATAGCCCCCAAGCTCGATAGCCCATTTCATCATTCTTCCAGATAAATCCGGTTTGGACAGAACATGTCGAATTGGGAATGATGAAACAACCTTCACTTGATGCGATTCGAAATACGGTCTCAATTTTCTTGAAGCCATAACCAAGGCAAGGATGAGTTTTTCCAAGGCTGGATACCGCGTTTTAGCATCAAGGAGTGTTCGGCTTACATAATAGATGGGATGTTGGTTCCCATCTATTTCTCGAACAAGAACGCCACTTATAGCTTTTTCGGAGACGGCCATGTATAATTGTAATTCATCTCCATGTTCGGCTTTGGCGAGGATGGGAGGTCGAGTCAGATATTGTTTGATAGAAGCGAGTGCTTCATCACATTCCTTCGTCCATTCGAATTTTTTGGCCTTTCTTAATAGAGAGAAGAAAGGGCTTGTATTGTCCGAGTACCGAGCTACGAATCTGTTGATCGCGGCTAGCTTGCCGATCATTCGCTGCACATCCTTTATGTTATTCGGTGGTTGTATGTTTTGGATTGCTTTGATTTGGAGTGGATCGGCTTCGATTCCTCGTCGGCTCACTATGTAACCGAGAAATTTTCCGGAAGAAACACCAAAGATACACTTTGTCGGATTCAGCCTCATGTTGAATTTATTTAAGATCTGAAAAGTCTCTGTCAGATGTCGAAGATGGTTGTCGAACGAGTTCGACTTTACTAAGATGTCCTCTATATACACCTCCATTGTTCAACCAATCTGACGCTCGAACATGCGGTTCATCAATCTTTGATAGGTCGAACCGGCATTTTTGAGGCTGAAGGGCATAACTTTGTAATAGTAGATCCCTTGATTCGTCATGAAGGCTGTCTTTTCTTGATCTGGGGGATACATTTTAATTTGATTGTATTCCGAAAAGGCATCCATAAAGCTCAAAACTTCGAAGCCCGTGGTTGCATTGACCAATCGATCAATGTGTGGAAGTGGAAAAGGATCCTTCGGACAAGCTTTATTCAGGTCCGTATAGTCCACACAAACTCGATTCTTGCCATTATTCTTTTTCACAACCACTACGTTTGCCAACCATTCGGGATACTTAACTTCCCTAATGAATCCGACTTTGAGCAGGTTTCGGACCTCTTCGGCGATTGCCTCATTCCTTTCCGGTGCAAATCTTCTTCATTTTTGTTTTATGGGTTTAAATTTTGAATCCACATGTAGTCTGTGCGAGATGATCGAGGGATCGATCCCAGGCATATCAGAATGTGAAAACGCGAAATTTTCCCGACTTTGAACAAGAAGATTTTGCATCTCTCGTCGCTGTTCGTCATTCAATCTTTCTCCGATGAAAGTTGTTCGAACAGGATCGTCGAGATCGACTGAGACTTTCGAGCTTCCTTCCACTTGTTCGGCCTCAATCATGTGTATTGTTCGGAGCATTATTTCATAACAACTCCTTGCAGCCAATTGATCACCTCGGATGGTTCGAACTCCCCAAGGGGTGGGAAATTTAATCATCTGGTGATAGGAAGAAGGTACCGCCTTCATTGCATGTATCCAGGGTTGTCCTACTAATACATTGTATGCGGAAGGGGCGTCGACGACTTGGAAACGGGTTGGCAAATTTATTCCTTCGGTGAATACTGGTAGTGTCACTTCACCGAGTGAATCCAACCTTTCCCCGCTGAACCCAATGAGCGTTATTGGGTTGTCGACTATATTTTTCTATGAGATTCCCATGCCTCGCAGCGTCTTGAGGAAAATGATGTTCGAGGAGGCGCCGATGTCAACGAGTATTCTCTTGACTTGGCAATTTGCTATCATTAAAGTGATGACGAGTGCGTCATCGTGAGGATGACGAGCTTCAAGCTCCTCCTCGGCCCCGAAACATACCTCGAGTGGGGATGTCTTGATTTGTTGAACGGGCTGATTCATCATCTCCCGACAATGTTTTTTGGCCGCATTCCGAGATGAACCGGTCATTGAGAAGCCCCCTGTGAGGACGTTAATGACTCGTTCAATCTCTGGCTGCTTCGGCTCTTCGGGGAGTGGTTGTTGGTTAGCCCCTGTGGCTGGGGTCTTATTCTTTTGATTTTGACCTCGGCCATTCTTTTTGTTCCTTGTCCAAACCCTTTTCTTGTCCGCGGGTTTTGGGCATGTTAGGAGTCCTTCGGCGAGAAGTCGATCAACTTCTCTTTTGAGGTCTCTGCAGTCTTCGGTTTTGTGGCCGTGGTCTTGATGGAAATCACAGTAGAGGGACATATCCCTGAGCTCGGGATTTATCATCATTCTCCGAGGCCAGCGGACCTCATTTCCGATTTTTTGCATCTCTCGAACAGCAGTTCGGAGAGGTATTGGTGACTCCCCTTGGGCGTTGGATACCACCTTCATCCCCTGCTTGGATGATTCCGTTCGAGCAGGGTAGGGTTGGTACCGATTGTTGCTCCGCGCCTCACTCTTCTTATCAGATTGGTGGGCCGGTGCCTTTCCTTTGTTTCTTTGGCCGAAGTTTTCCTCTTCGACCTCCTGTCGAATTTGAGCTTCGGCTCGGCATAATACTTCTGCCATGGTCGAGCAGGGATACTTGACCAATTTCCAGAAGAGACTAGAGTTTCTTCTGAGCCCCTTTTTGAATGCAGCAACTGCTGTTTCTTCGAGGCAATTCGGTATGGTTACTTTTACCGAATTGAATCTCTTCAAAAAATCTTGAAGAGATTCGTTCTCTTTTTGGATGACAGAGTAAAGATCATCCGAACTCTTTTGCGTCCTTCGGCAGCTGGAAAATTGCTGAACGAATGAGCCGTTTAGCTCGGCAAACGAAGAAATAGAGTTCGGGGCTAGATGCATGAACCATTGCATGGCTGGTCCGTCCATGCATGCCCCGAAACTTTTGCACATGCAGGCTTCACGCTGATGATCAGGGATCATTGCGGTCTGCATCTTCATCTTGTATAGTGTGATGAATTCGTTCGGGTCAGTCTTCCCGTCATATGCCTTTATGTTCGGGATAGTGAAACGAGAAGAGATCTGTATAGTCAAGATCATTCGAGTGAAGGGAGACTCGGCGTAGCTCTCCAGTGGTAGATTCCTCGGATGAGTTGGTGCTTCGGGGATAAGGTAGATGAATTTCTGCATTTGCTCGAGATGTTTCTCGAGCAATTTTATTTTTTCTCAGGACTCCCCGTCCTCGGTCGGAGCCTGGCTATCAACAGGCTCAGTCCGAGCTCTAGAGGCAGCCTCATCCTCGGAAGGGGGTTGCTCGTCTTGCCCCTCGTCTCTGTTTTGACGAGTTCTCGACTGGGCTTCGCCTTGGCCTTCGTCGTCGTCGTTGATCAGGGCCAGTTGTTGCCGAAGAGCTTTAGCCTCTTTCGTGACCCGTCTATTCTCCGCCTGGAGAGTTTGGAGCTCGTCTTCACGACGTTTGAGCTCGGCTTCGAACTCGACTGCACTGCGAAAAACTCCACGTCCGAATGACTGGTTGGCGTTGTTTTCGGTACTACGTTCCATATTATTTTTCTTTCTTATTTAGCCCTCCTTCTAGCGCCAATTGTTGATGGTGGATTTTTGAGAGGCAATTTTAATAAGAATACTAAATAAAGTTGGAATAGAAATACACAAGATAATTGAAATAAATGCTTGATTGTAAATAAAGCTTGAATACTTTGTTTTTATAACTGTATTTATTGCTTGAAATTGAATGTGTTGGTCTCATAATTACAATTCTATTTATAGAAAGTAAATACAAGAATGTGACTCTTCTGGGAAGTCGCATTGCTTCATTCAAAGCAGCTACTCGAACCGACGCGCTCCTTTATGACAAGCTATTTTCATGCTAATCCAAAAGTAGCTCGAACTTCATGGTTCTTTGTTCGAGTTCGAGATGCATCTCCTCGAGCTCGAGGCTCATAGCTCGAGCTCGAAATACATTCTTTTGGGTTTTTCTTCTTTGATGAACTTGACAAATGGACTTGTTCATTTTTGAGTCATAACAGATCTCTTGGATGTAATGATATTTTGCTTGATTGTTATACTCATTTACGTACAAAATACGTATTTATATATAATTTAATACATAGTGCTAAATCTATATAAATTTCATAAATATTAAGAATCCAAAGATTCATGCGTCAACTATTTATTATAAATTGAAGTTTAACAACTATTAAAGAAAAAAAATTGGAACCTTTTAGAGTTGGTAATTTTTTATTCGATCCGATAATTCGACACGAATTCGCACGATAATAACGGATGTGGATTATGGTTTATCGGATACGGATGTGGATTTGTCATTTAGTATTTAAATTTAAAATTTATCAATGTTGACTTTACTTATCTACCACAGTTGTAATGTCCCAGATTTAATTAAGCTATTTAATGCTTAATTAATCGAATGAATAAAATATTTATATTTTTGCAAATAATGTTATATTATTTTAGAAACAAGAAATGACATCCGATGTGACACGAGGGTCAGTTTCTAACATGCGAAATAACCTATGGATTCATTTTGAGAAAACCTAAGTGACCATGCAGTCACATTTTCCGTTGGAAAATCGAGTGCGGCGAATTATTGTTCTGAAATAATAATATCGCATCTAAATTCATAACTTGGACTCGGAAGATCCGTTTCTTAAATCGAGCTAGGGAATGCTTGGAAATAAAATAAGGAACAATAAGAAATGATCGGATTAATTTTCTGAAACCCGAGGGGTGAATTATAAATTATTGAATTTTAGAGAATTCGGTGATATTATTATCTCCAAAAATTTAAAAAATTATATGAACAAGTTGTACTCGTTAAATTGAGCTATTCCATGAATTTGTATATTTAATTGGAACAATGCATTTCAGTTCGAAGATTCAAGAAGTTAAATTATCGGAGGGGAATACACGCGAGTTGAGTCAGAGGAGACATCGTGTAACTATTCTTCGTAGCGAAGAATTGCCACGCATCAAATCTAATGTTGTAGACGGGTGGCAAAATTGTGTAGAGTGGGCGGCAAGGGCATGACAGAGGCGGTGGTGAATTTCAGAAGAAAAATTAAAGTGTAAAGAAAATTCATTTTGCAAATTTCTTTCCATTTCCTCCAACCCCGTATGCCACCATCATCGCTGCATGTCTTTTTCGCTATTTTTCGATCACCTTCGATAACCGCCGGCCAAATCACCACCACCTGTAGAAATATTGTGTTGCAAGGATTATACAGAGCTTGAGAACACTTCGTTTCGTAGAGAAACAATGGAGATATTCACGTTCGAAGGTAAGTCGTCGATATTTCGATAATTTTCGATGTCGGCGTGAAACTCGTACGAAATAGCTTTGGATCTAAGTTTGGTTTGCATATTCGCATTCCTTATGTCATAGGGAACTCAGTGGTATGTAGAGCTCGGAGTTCGGATGCCGGTAACGTCATCGCCGCCGCAGAAATTATTTTTCCAATGAGTTTCGACCACCTTCTCTTTTCCAGCTTAGTTACGCATTTTCAGAAGTTTAAAGCATGAACTCGTGTTCCTTGGATGTCTAGGATCATGCTAGTATAGTTATTTGAGGTCGGAAGTGTGTGAAATGAGAGTTGGAGCGAGTTGCAGTCACAGTTCACGAATGCGTCGAAGAAGATGATGCATGTCGATCGACACAACCTATGTTGATCGACATGCGTGCGTCGATTGACATGGAGCCTCGTCGGTTGGCACAAATGCATCGGTCGATGTGTACGTGTGTCGATCGACGCCGAGGTGTTGACAATTTAATGTATCAAATGCGAGCATGTCGATCAACGGTGTGTATGTCAATCAACATGGTTGTGTCGATATCGGTCGACACAGGGGGACAGAAAGTGTGAGTTGATTTTCTCGTCCGATTCTTGATTCGAATTGATTTACTTTCAACGTTTAAGCGTATTTATGATTAAATAAATGTATGATGAGCATGTTTATGTGTTGGATTATGAATTTGGATATCAAATCTAGATTGATTCGGCACGTGAAGATACATGATTAGTTGTTTAAAATATAAACGTGCTTTGAATTGAGTCAGTTCGTTAATCATAGTTTGGTTAACTTGTGTGATTAAGTTTGTTGGCGTCACGTGATTGTCTCGAGCGGAGAGAATGCATGTTGAGCTGTTGGTAGATGTCAGTTAGTTGTGAGTCATAGGTCCTGATCTGCGTCATGTGACATCAGCTAGGACGGACTATGTATGCTTAGGCGATCCATCCTAATTAGCAAATGCTATTTTGTGTTATATTGTGAAGGGAAATACAGGGGAAAAGTTGTGACAGCTCAACCGCACAATTAACAAGGACATCTATTTTTTGTAAACAATAACATGTGGGGACTATTTCAGTAAAAGTAGCAATGCCTTTTCGAGCTTCATGCGCAGTTTTCTAAATGAGTGTGAAAATATTTTGTTTTAAATTGATTGTCTATGCCTAAAATATTTGTGTTATCATATCTATATCCTCTGTTGATTAACATCTTCAGAGTGAATTAATTAATGAGTACGGAACCATGATTGTGTTGCTCTAAGACTCATTAATTGTAAGTTAGGTAACCTTACTTGTTATGCCATAAGGTAGGTAGCTTTATGAGCATTGCTTAATGGTAGTTCAGCTGACGTGCTGATACCTTGAGCTAATAAGGTGGGATTTGTAAATCAATTGTTGTCTCAAAGTTGTGTGATTCTGAGGCACTGTGCACATATTAATGGCAGTGTCTAGAGTGGTTCATCTATTCTCAGCTATTCATCGTAACTTAGAAGTGGTCCAGCTTCAAGTTACAAAATGGTAAAACATATATGATATCATGCTTTAGATTGTCGCGACATCAAAATGTTTTGGATAATACGGTTCTTTTAAATAAAATCCCGTGTTTATCTGTGTGTGACATAGCATTTATATTTAAAATGTATGTTTTCAGACATGTCTCCACGGGGTACATTAGTACTCAGCCCCTCCTATTATTGATAACGGATCGACACGATAATAATCCAATCTGCACAATACCACCCCTACTTTATCTGATAATTGTATTGCAGCACAATGGCATTTTCTTCCTTTTGCTGTAACATGCAAAACATATTAAAATAAGATTATAATAAAACAAATTTACAAATCAAAATATTAATATACAATATTGAGATATGTGGATCAATATTTTCTTCTTCCATAATAAAAAAGATCATATTCAATATTAACAATTCCAAACTAAAAATTGCTAGGCGTAAAAATAAATTAACTATTGGTAAAATAATTATTATGATCCGGAAATGAGCAAATTTATTTTTAGCCCATCAAAGGAGAAAAGCCCAATAATGAGGCTTTGGAATACACCATTTAACCAAGGCATGTTCCTCGGATACTCAAATAATCTTATCGAGCTCTAGCATGATCGAGCTACTCTTCAATCAAACTATTTTCGGTTCGGGCTGGTCCTTGGCCAAGCAGTTAGCTCGAACAAAAGGTTCCACTGGATATCAAGGCCGAGCTACCGGTCAATGAAAGCAGCAGTGAAGGGACGCGTCTGTTCGAACCGCCGTTTCGTATGAAAGAAAGTGACTATTCATTTGAGTTATATTGATTGTAATCAATCTTTATAAATAGCACTTCATTTATTGTACAAAAACACATTAAATACAACAATAATACATAAAAGCTCAAGTTCTACTCGCATTCAATTATCATTTTTTGCAATCATTTATTTTCAAAGTATTATTTTTCATCTCATTTTATCAAATTCTTGTTAAAAGAAACCTCAAAATTTCGAACATTAACAACAATCATAGCCTAAGTGAGAGGAAATGATTAATTGGTTAAATTCTAAAGAAATACTCATTTGAATAGCATTGATATTTTAAATATGATCATTTACAGCATTTTTTTTTTCAATAGATGACATAAGAAATGCTTTCAAATCTTGTATATGATTAATGGTGGAATGTTTTGCTGATGAATATTAATTTAATAATGATAATGCAAATAAATTGATTTAATTATCAATAATTAAGTTTTCTAATATATGAGAATATATTTAAATAATCACTTTGACTAACCTTAAATAATCAATATTATATATAAATTCAAAGATTGACCATAAAAATGTAAATTTATCGAGAAACTCCTATATTTAAATATGAGATCATTTATTGCACTTTTCATTTATTTCACCCCTTAGTTATTTACTATTAAAATTATTCATTTTTATTTAATGTTTTTTATAATTATAACTTAATATAATTCAAGTTAATTTAATAAATTCAATCATAGGATTGATACTCTACCCATTTAGGGTATATAGCATTGCAAGTTGATAAATTTTATTTTAAATTATCTTCTTAAAATAATTTGAATTCATTCAAAATCATTTTAATATAAATAAAATACATTATTTGTGATTTGATAATTATTTTAATAAGTGATGCGATTTCATACAAATATTCTTACTGAAAAATATGTTATTATATCTTAAAAAGGGATATTTTTAAAAAATAGTTAATTCTTAAATAAGTAAATAATATTGGCTATTTAAGATTTTAGTATAACCAAATATGCTATTTAAAATTTTTACTCGTATAATTAGTTAATTGTCAAAATACTATTCACATCGATCATAATAAAGTATTTTTTTTAAATGCATAAATATGGTTTAATAAATATTTACATGGTTGCATCAAATATGGCCCTAGTATTATTTATAGGTGTTTTTTTAAACAAACATAAACGTGGGTTAGAAATATAATGGTACTAGATTTATTTTTAATTTTTGCCCTTGATAATTATATGCAATATTTTCACGATGTTAAGAACAAATTTGTGTTTGTAACACTAAGTTGAGATTGAATAAAAATTTATAGTATTTTATAATTAGCAATTATACATAATTAGCAATAATAACTATATCCAATAAAATAGTTTGTAATAATTTATTATGAATGATAGTAATGATATTATTTACTTACCATATTTACTAGTGATTACCTAAAATGTTGTCACACTTTTTTGGGGGGAATTTCTTGGGGATTTTTTATAGATATATATTGATTAACTTATATTTGACAAATATACTATTTCGATTAATCCATATTTTGATTTTTTTATGTTGGCCCAAAAGTTATTTATTTGGCCCAAAATATCTTGGACCTTGTGCAAAATTCAATCTCAATATTCTCTCTCTCAAAAAAAAAATTAAATTAAATTAATTAAATCTTAATGAGTGCCACTAATTAAATGCCGGGATGTGAAAATAGTAATGTTAAATATTAACTACAAAATGCTTTTCATGCATTCTGTGGATAGGGTAGGGGTGTAATCGAACCAAGTCGAGTTGAATAGTGTCATGTTCAAGTTTAATTCATTTAGTATTGAGTCGAGCTTGGAGCTTTTTAATCAAATACTTTAATATTCACGAATTTTATCGAGTTTTAGTCGAGCCTAAACAAACTTTTAAAATTTAAAATATTCATTATATTTTAAAAAGAAAATTATTTATTCCAAAATAATATCATATTCATACTCTAATTCTAAATTTTTCATTACTAGAAAGATTTATTATTATTGTTACTCTTAAATCATAAAAATATTATATTTATAAAAATAATTATTTTATATTTTTTACTAATTTTAGCAAACGAGCCTGCTCACGAGTCGAATTGCTCAAGTTTGGTTCATTTAATAAATGAGTTTTACTAAATAAGCTCAAATAAGCTTTTATCGAGTCGAGATCTGATTAGTTCACAAACAGTTTGGTTCATTTACATCTCTAACTGTGGGCACGTCAATATTGATATAAATAAACAATTATTAAGAATAATCATCATAATACTATTTTACTAGGCACAATACCATATACTTGTGGTAAATATTAGAGTACTTATTTAAAATAAAATATATTGATTTAAAATCTACTCCAACTTTATATCGGTTAAAAGCTCGAACCCATAAATACAGAAAATAACTATACTTTGTCAATATATATATATATGGAGTGATTCACATACTGAAAATTAGTTTATGCTAAATAGAAATGAATCTACACCATTCATCTAAAAAATTCAATGGTTGAGATTAAAACATTTTCCCAGATTTTATGCTTTTTTGCTTTATAAATCATGCTTAATCAAATTAAGCACGATTTATAAAGCAATTAAGCACGAACGGAAATTATGCTTAATTTTTTAATTTTTATGCTTTAATCTCAACCATTGATGCTATCAATCCAAGGGCTAAGATTCATTCCTATTTAGCACAAACTTTAATTTTAGCACTTGAGTGAATCTCTCTCTATATATATATATAAAGTAGTGATCATATAATAATAGTTCTTCCCATGCTAAATGAGAAAGAATCTGGATTCTTTATTTTGTTGATCCAATGGTTGTGATAATTCAGGATTTATTGAATAAATAATGTCATTAAGGTATCTTAGTAATTTAACATTTAAGTTTGAATAACCGTCTTCTCTATCTTTAGATTTAAACATTCTCTTTCCTCCCATTATAATCAAACGATTATATATTTCTCGATTCAAATCTATTTTTTACGAATCATATATAAAATTAAACGTATTCTTATGACGATTTATATGATATCTATATTGAATATGTTAAGAAGATTTGCACGAAAATCATGATTTTATATTCAGCTGATATATGTTCTTCATTATATTTACGTTCATGATTAAAAAACGCATCAATTACACATAAAAATTGTTCCAAATATCTCCATTTTATTTGCATCAAATGATCCATTCTTAACTTGAATAAGATGCATTTTTATTCTAAAGCATATGCATTTTTGTATTCATATTGAGTGCATATTTTGCATTGATTATATGCCGCAGTTTTATGCCCAAAATATTGCATTTTTTCAATCGAATGTATGCATATTATGTTTTATAAACTACACGAAATGAATTTTTTGAATATATATTTTTCACATTTTTATCCTTTTATGTATTGAGTATGTACAAAAAATGCACCGAAAATTGGACGGTATTTGTTTAATATGAGCCGTCGATTGCAATATTTAATGGCTCGGATTTTTTCTCATTTAGCACGGAAAATCCTATTATCACAGTGATCAGGTGAGAATAGGAGTTACTATGAGAAACAGGAATAGATCTCGCGCGTCCATCTCATCAAATCGACGAACATGATTCAATCTCAGCAAATTAAAAAAGACGACATTTTTGCCCCAATATCCTGCAGTAAAGGATAAAACTGTAAAAATACTCAAAAACAAACAACAACCTGCATTTGAAGCACGATTTACTTCATTTTTAGGCCAATTTACTTCATTTTTACATAAATACAAATTTAAAAAAATTAAAATTACACCGCATTAACTGTCGTAAGTTCATTTTTGACCATCCTACGTGCATCTATAAGAATGCTATCATGCATTTTTGGTTACATTCTTATTGACTTTGACACAATTCCTTGAATCACGATAGGTCAACTTTTTACATTTTGCACACATTCTCATTGGTTTATTCAACATTCTAAGAGCTTTCTCCTTCCTCTGCTTTTGGTTTTCACAATAACTGGAGGCAACACTTCAATATTTTCATGAATCGATCGACCATAAAAACCTTCAAATATCTTCTTCTTTAAAGCATCAACATGAGTATAGTCCTTATAAAACTCAATACCATCATCAACAGTTCTAAAAACTCTACCCTTAAAAGACTTCATCTCATCAACACACTTCGAAATAAATGAACCTGTAAGATAAGAAAATGCACAAAGTTAACACTAAAGATGGACAATATGAAAGTAAAAATGAACATCTGAATAACACAAAACTTAATAACAACCACAATTTCAAAGTCGAGACCAAGCACGAATGTCAAATCCAGAAACAAAGAAAAAAAATATGATCGACAGAATAAATATAAATCAAATCGAACGAAGAAGGAAGAAGAAATCACATCACGCGAAAAATGTATAAAAAATCTAATTAAATATGGAAGGAGATACTATTTAAATTTAAAAAACCTAAAATTACAAAAATAACCTTAATGAACCAACACTGCAGGATAATCAAGGAAAACTGCACACGGAGTGAAATAAATCATGAGCGTTCAAATCACAAAATCAAAGGTTGAGATTTATTCTCATTTCTCATACTAAAAACTATTCTCATATTATCACCACTATATATATATATATAATCATAGCACAAGTCTCCCTTAGATGGAAGAAGAGAATGAATCTGGACCTTTAATTTTAAAATATGAATGGTCAAGATTTAATGCTGGATTTTATTTTATTACTTAATTTAATAATTAATTAATTCCATAAGGGATTTAATAGTAATTAATACATTTCTTTTTTATTCTTTCCATAACTATCTCCTAAAATCTCTCCTACGATTTAAAATCTCTTCCGAATTGAGAATCAAAATCATCCTCAAAATTTGTTTCAATTTTTGTTTGCATAGAATTTCATTCGTTGACATTCAGAGATCTCAATCATATTTTCTCCAACATTGAGGCTCCTCTGCATCACCACCGGCGGCTCATCATATACGTCTTCGTCCCAGCATCTCTACGTCGTGGTTCCATGCGACGATCCGTTTTCTCGTTGAGGCTGTTTAGATCTTCGTCCCAGCAGCATGTGCAGAGCGTGAATCATCGTAGCACAGCAGCGGCAGGGCCGCAGCAGTTGGAGCACGAAATCTGGTCGCGGATCCCTGGGGTGTCCGATGGTGGCGGCGTCTGGTCGCGGGAAAAAGGCGGCTAGGGTATGTAGGCTGGAGAAGATGGAGATGCGGGCTAGGGTTGATTTTGCATCAGTTGATTTCTCCTGAATTTGTTGGACGACGTTGTTGTTTACGCCAATGCGTTCAACGGAGAACGTTGCACCTTAAATCTGCAAATTACTCGGACTTCCTTTCATTGTCGTCTTTTTTATCCATGTTTTTTTTCTTGATTATTTGCTTGTGCTTCACAGTCACAATTTAGAAAATTGAGGTTTTATGGGTTGAGTTGAAATAATGGTTGATGTTTTGTAGAATATAGTTGTTTATTTTTGTTATGTAAGTTGCAGTATTTAAGCAAGTAAATATGCATCAAATACGTCTGTAAACTTGCATCAAGCACGCCTGTGAATTTACAATATTTCATGTATTGATTGAGGTTTTAGAATATAGTTGTATAGCCTTAAGATGTAAGTTATATTATTTATGCATGTAAATATGCATTACATATGTATGTACAGTTGCAGTATTTCATGGAATGATTGACATTATTAAAGCAAAGAAGTTTATTTTTCAGTTATAAGTTGCATTATATAAGTATATAAATATGCATTATATACGCTTGTACAGTTACATTATCCTTCAAAGAATAATTGAGGTTTTTAGAAAACTTTTATTTTTCTGAAGTAAGTTGTATCATATAAGCCTCTAAATATGTATTATATAAGCCTGCAAAGTTGCATTACAAATATTTCTTGAAGTGTTTGAGATTTTTAGAATATAATTAATTTTAATATTATGAATAATGCAATATTTATATTCTATATATTGCTATCAGATGGAAAAGAGAATGCAATTGCAAATTGCTAATTTTATTTTTTTATGGTTGCAATATGTTTCATGGAATGATTGAAATTTTATAACATAATTACATTTAAAATTACGGATAATGCAATTTTTATATTCAATATAATGAAATTCCATAGAAAAGATAATGCAACTGTTCATTGTTAAAAGTGATTTCTTTAAAATTCGAAATACCTAAAAATGATTAAAAAAAGTATTAAAAATATTAATTAAAATTCGAGATTAATAAAAAGTAGCGATAATGTAGCAAAATATTAGGGTTTTTCTAGAAATAATGAGTGTGAAAAAAAATAAAAATAATTAATTTAGGAAAATATCCATTAAAACTCGAAATTCCTAAAAACTAGGGATAAATTATAATGGAGCATAAAATTATGGATTTTTCTATTTTGTAGATTTAATGAATATGAAAAATGACTAATTTACCCCATTAATACAACATTTGCAACTTTTTAATTTTGATCGAATATTTAATCATAACCGTCCAACACCTAAAATAGGTGGTCCAGATTCATTCTCTTCTCCCATCCAAATGGTCACTTGTGACTTTAACGCACCCAAATTTGGAATAATAAAATATATAATTAGTCAACAAATAATCTATATAATCAATATCTATATTAATATAATAAAATAGTTCTAAGTTTTTCCAACCAAAATTTTTGAAAAAACAGAGTACATATTAAAATAAAAAATATTAACTTAATAATATTTTATAAGTATTAAATATTAATTGATGGTTAGAGTATACTTATCTATATAATTTAAATTATTAATAAACATGTCATGTTCAATAATATATGTGGTGGAAATTTGTTAGACAAGTTTAGTGGAGTATTTTGTATACATTATTATATATTAGTAATTATCAATATTATTATTATTTTAAGCAAATATATAAAAATAATTATACAAAACATAAAAATTCTCTATGTAGGTATTTATTTATAAATAATAATATAAGTTATTATTCAATTAAGTAAATAATATTATTTACCATATTATTTTGAGTTAGGTTATTTATATATTTTTCTTCAAAAATATTTTTGTGTAATTCTAGTTAAGAAAAAATCTAAAAGGGAAGGTCTCAGGTTAGGTACGTTCAAACGGTTTATGCGGATTTTATCCATTAACTCAAGTCAAACTCATCTAATATACTCTAATTGGGGATCGATCAATAAACCCTATTTAAAATGGGTGAACCCATTTGAGTATGGATAAAATTCGCCTAAACCGTTTAGACGTGTCTAACGCAAGTTATTGTCAATCTAAAAAGTTGTAAGGGAATTATTGTGCTGACGCAACGGATAGCCCTTGAATTGCATTCCATCTTTCCCAATTCCCCAAATTCAACTGGAAACGTCCTAATCCAACCTCTAATTCCAAATGACATATTCTACAAACTTTAGTTAAAAATAATAATAATAGTAATTATTAATAAAAATTATTATATCTTAATTGGGCTTGAGTTTATAATATTAATCCAAATTATAAAAAATAATATTAACTAAAAATTAATAATTTTTATAGTAGAATAAAGAGTGAAACAAAAGATTTCAAGTGCTCAGTTCGACTCTGAAACCCAACGACTCCAGTTGTATATTTAAACTTTCAACCTAAATATATGCGTTGGTCTATAATGCAATTCAAATTTCACACCAAACAAGATATTTCAAATTGAAGTTTGAAATAATGATTTATTAGATATAAATAAAATATTTAAACCACTTTCGCTTCAAAATAGAAACACAACTTGTAGGTCTTTCAAGGCCATCTCCAACCCGAAATACCAAAATCAAACTCAAATATAATAAATATCAAATCTAACATTAATTTGTCTCCAACTCAAAATCCAAAAGAATATTCTTAGCATATTCATTTTTTTAACAATTTTTTATACTTTTTAAATACTATCTATATATTTATTAAATTTATAATTTGATCTATTTATTAAATTCAATTAAATAAGTTATTATAATACAATTAATCATTAACTAATATAAGACATTATTAATATATTGATTAATTAAATATTTATTTTAATAATAAAAATTAAATAAGTAAACAATTTAATAATAAAATTAAAATAATTAAAACTGATTTTAATAGTATAATTTAATCTACTTATTCATTATTTTGAATGTAGTAAAAGTAACTTGTATAAAAAATAAAAATAAAATTATGTATATCAAATAAAATATAAATATAATAAATCATCATGAAAGTATGATAAAGAAATGGATTGTTTTGCAAATAAGAACTAAAATGCGTTTTACCCATATGAATTATTCATTATGAGTGATAGTAATATATGATTTACTTACCATATTAGTTAGTGATTACCAAATATGTTAGTCCATATTTTTGGGGAAATATATTGGAGATTTTAGATAGATATTACTAATGTTCAAAATATACTTGTCTATATATATGTGCATTTCTAACCCAACCAAAATGCAAGATCATTTCATACACAGAATATTATAATAACAAATACTACTTTTTTCTTGTCGATAACCATGAACAGCAAGGTTGGTGTGATTAAGATTTCAGAATATGAGGATGGAAAGAGATCCAAAGCCATGGCCGTTGCCTCACAGATGCCCGGTATGAATCCCTCCATTTGCATATGTATATATATATATATATATATATATATATACTGCTGGTTTAATCATATATATAATGAACGTGCGTGATGAAGTGCAGGAGTGACGAGCGTGACCATTGTTAGAGAGAGAAAGCATTTGGTAGTGATTGGCAGAAATGTTGATTGGGCTAAGTTGGCCAGCAAACTGGAGCGGATTTTCAGGCACGCTGAAATTGTGGACGTCAGAGACATGAATCCGACGGAGTTTGTGACGGCGTACGATCATCATCACAGTCCCAGACAAGCTTATCATCATCATCATCATCAGCCCTACATTGAAGTTCCGACGGCGTACGGTCATCCCAGACAAGCTTATCATCATCAATATGATCAACCCTACATTGGCACCCCAGTTCACGACTCAGATCCACATGGCTGCTCCATCATGTGATTATTATTGCTAACTTTTTTTCCTGCTTTAAGAATTAGGACCCAAATCTTCAATATTCTTGAAGATTATAAGTCATGATTTAGTATTTTATCAGTGACCGAAGAGTTATAGTTTCAGTCCCCTCTTCTAGATTTTAGTGAGAATAGGGGAATGAGAGATTCACCATTACAATGGTGCAATGTTAAACTCTATGTTATTGATTAATCTTATCCTTTTGTATTTGTAGGGAAGATTAATTTTTTTACAACTTAATTACCCTATTTTATAGAATATTGTGGTTTTTTTGTATTATATTTATTGTTTGTGTTTTTTAGGATTCATTTTTCTCTTAGTTTTCAAATCTACTGCCCTAACCACAATCTACACGTGAGTTCTTTTTTCTCTTTGTGTGTGCAGGAAGGCAATTGGATGGTTTACAATAAGAATGAGGGTTCTTAAAAAAGTGGCTACGCAAATCAAACGTCAAAAGATTCATTCTTCATAGAGTTGTTTTGTTTGTATTTGCACTTTTATTGCCTTGTTAATGCTTAGGTTTGCTGTTAGGTTTGTCATGGTGATGGTGAACCTCTAGTTGTATTTATCTGGGGTATGCCCTTGTGATTGTGATGATGTAAGGCTACGGCTCGTACCTAATTTATTTTTATGCTATTAACTTTTTCGTCATTCCATCTTTTATGAAGTTTTCAAGTTTTTTTTTTATTATAACAAAGCATTAAGCATGTAAGAGCCTGGGTGAAAAATGGTTGGTATCTTTTTTTTTTTTTTTTTTTTTTTTGACAAAATGTGCAAAATTAGGGAGAAAAAAAAATTAAAGCGGTTTTTTTTTTAAAAAAATATATTTATTTTTGTATTTGTCTCACACAGTTTTCTGTACTTAATATTTATCTATCCAGCTATTTAGTTTAGGTATCCCAACATTATTCACCAATTGATGATTACATTAATAACTTATATTAAAAAATAGGATTACATGATTACATCGATAAGATTTATATTAAATAGAAATAAATATTAATCTTTAAATTGATCAAATCAATAATTTTGAGATAAAAATATGAGTTATTAAAAAGAATATCTTTTATGCATAATATATAATAAGATATATTTTAAACATAATGTATATTGCAAAAAGAATAGAATAGTAAAGATCTAAACAAAATTATTAATTGAGTAAAACCATGTTGAAGATTTGCTCCTTCATTTTAGAAGATTTAATTTCCTTAATTATTTATTTTGGATAAGAATCTAATTCAATTAGAAAGATTTCGAAATATCCTAAATTATCTTGTTTCCTTATTTTTTTTTATAGATTTCATTATTTAGAAAGTAGAGAACTCAGTTTTTAAAGTTTTATAATAGTTAATTACAAACCAATGACAGGAGAGTGAGTCTCATGTAAGACATTATTTTGAGATTAAAAAACATAAATTATTAAAAAATGAATATCGTTTAAGTATAATATATTATAAGATATATTTTAAACATAATGTATATTGCAAAAAGAATAAAATGGAGTAATATACAATTAATTAGAATGATTAATTTAGCATAATCGATGATACAAGAGTAGGTGTTCAGTAACACAAAATAATTTTGTGAAATATTTATAAGACCTTTATATATATAAAATAATGTATTTAAGAAAAGAAATACAATTTTTTATAAAATGATATATTATATAAATGAATAGTCTGTCTCATAAAAATTATCATTTGCCAAAAGTTTTTGTCATGGTTTTATGAATATCTACTGACTACTTGTATTGACTGGGTAATTAACGACTTAATCCAACCAACCGCGTACATTTGATTTGCTGACATCATTTTTGCTGCTCTAATACAATATTAATGTTAATAAATTCATTCCCGCGTATTTAATTACGGCTTATTTTATAATTAATCATAATTATAACTTATTGTTTGTTTTTCATCGGGACTTATAATTATATATCCTCGACTTTATCTGAACTATTTATTTCCAGCATTTAGATTTCAAATGTGAAATTTACTAGCTAATTGCCGTGATTATGCTACAATAATTCTTTCAGATTTATCATAACTCTTTCTGATTTATTGTTTTTGTTAATACATTGCTGATCGGATTTGATTATTTAATTAATTTCAGTGTCTTAAACCAATTTCAATATATAGTTCTTGGTTATATTCTTGTTGGGGTTGACTTGATTGTTCATCACGGTTTCCATTAATTTATTTTTTTATATATCTCAAATCTTTCACGATCAACAAATTAACGCCATCGGCCCCCAAAAAAAAAAAAAAAGAAAAATGTTATATGACAAGGAATAAAATAAGTCTCAAACCTAAGTAGAGAGTTGTCGGAATTTTCTTAGTATTATTTTATTTAGCTTGACTGTATCGCCTATAGGCTATAGGTTATAATATTTGTATTGCAATCAAACCAGAACGCGTATGTATGTGTATATATACAATCGGAAACTCAATATCGATCATCCCAAAATACAAGCACAAATCGATACGCATAATTGAGGGCTTTTGCTTTTGCTTTTGCTTTTGCTTCTCGTACATATATAACCATGAACAGGGTAAGTTTGTGTGATTATGTTAGAAAGATTTTCCTTAAATATAATCACTATATAATTATTTGTGACGTTGCAGCAAGAGACTGTGATTCGATATTCAGAGTGTAACGAGCGCAAGAGATCCAAAGCCATGACGGCCGCCTCAAAGATGGACGGTATATATATACATATATATATATATGCATTATGTGTGTGAGTTTATAATTAATGATGAATGATAATGTGGTTGATGAAATGATGCATGGTGAAGTGCAGGAGTGACGAGCATCTCGATTGTTCGAGAGAGAAAGCAGTTGGTAGTGATTGGAGAAGGGGTCGATTGGGTTGAGTTGACCCGCTCACTGCGACAGGTATTCAAGTGGGCTGAAATTGTAAGCGTCAGAAGCGTAACTTTGCCGACGCCGGAAGTTCCGACGACGACGTCGCAATATTGTAATCATTATCATCATCAACCCTACACTGCAATCCCAGTTTACGAATCAGACCCACCTTCTCTCTGCTCTATCATGTGATTAATTATTAACTTATAAGTAACTCTTCCTACTCTAAGATTAATTTAGGGCACTGTGTCCTTCATCTCGGAGGATTCTTTGTTTTTAATTAATAAATAAATGTTTATGGATTTGAGTTATGCTAGCTGGGATACTGTAAGATTAATTTAGGGCACTGTGCCCTTCGTCTCGGAGGATTAGTGGTTAAGTACTTTGTTTATAATCAATAAACGTTTATGGATTGAGTTGGTCTCTTGAGAGACGGACGGTCGTCTCATCATTTCTTTATTGTGAGACGGACCTTAATAAATCATTTTAATAAGTTAAATACATCATTTCATTTTTAAAAATTACATTATTTGCAACAAATTAGAAATACATCATTTGTAATAAAGAAACACATTATTTCATTAAATTCGCCTTACAATAAAAATGGTGAGACCGTCTCATCTGAGAATTTGCCTTAAAGATTTGAGTTATGCTGGGATACTCCCCAATAATGTATCCCAATTTCCACAAAAAGAATTAGGACACAACGATAATAATAAAGAAGAAATATTAATTTAATACGCGGTTGATGATTTGGATATTGTCAACATTATTATTAACAGTTCTTTATTTTGTGAAAAGAATTGATTTGTCAATAAGTCATAATAATACATACAAACGCACTATATATATCCAAAAATAATAATTATTACAATAATGATCAGGTAATTATTGTACAAGGAAAAATCGCAAAATCTTGCATTGCTCCTTAAGCAGAAACTTTAAGTTGACTTAATTAATTAGTGGAAACGCAAGAATTAATCATGATTTGAAGAATAAAGTAAATAACTAAAAAGGGCTAAAATTAACAGGAGAAAACTTTTTTAATGATGGCTGGAATATGAATTATTGGATTCTAAGGGGACCAATGTTACGTTTCTCTATTTATAACAATACGATAACAAAAGCTAGGCAACAACGCGTAAGGCTTTTCCGTAAATAAATAAAATATATATATCATAATTAAAATAGTGACATAAATAGTCATTTGTATATATATATACTAGAGTGTTGCACAATTGTATTATTCCCTAATAATAATTAACAATATTTCTTAATAATAAATACCCTACCTAGCCAGCTATCAATATCATCTTCCATCATCACGAATTAATATCCTTCCCATCAATCTAATCCATCTCTAACAACGTTGTTACCTCAATTAGCATGTTGTTTACGATTTACTACAAAGTGATCATGAATTAATCAGTAATTAATATCCTTGACTATATTTTCTACGGTATCGCAAAATAACTCGTATATATATATGTTTCGGACAAAGAGATGCATACAAATAAATCATTATCAATAAGCAGTCACTAGTCCCCTCTTCTAGGCAAGTAGTATATATATAGGGTTTTTTTTTTTCTTTTTCTTTTTTCTTTTAGGGAGGAGAGGGAATGGGCGATTCACTAGCTACAAGAATGTTTTTCAGAGACGACAACGATATTTTAATATATATATATATATATATATATATATATATATATATATTACCAATTTCGTAGGGAAATTTTAAAAATATCTCACCAGTTGTTTTTGCTTTTCTCTTTCGAAGAGCGAAAAATAGATTATGGATTTTTGCTTATTTTACTTTTATTTTTATTTTAATTGATTAATTACTTTATAAGGATGCTTGCGGATTCAACACAATGACCATTCATAAATAGTTAACAACACCAATCAACAAGTTGAATTAATAATCTAACAATACTACTCGTGGATGAAAAAAGAATTAAATTAATTAATCTAGAGTTTCAACTTCAAATGGGCAACTTGATTTCTTTATTTTATTTTTTTTTTCAAAAGTTGGGTTGACGTGATATTAAGTTTAATATGATTAAACCTGTAAAAAATAGAACAGTGAAGATTGAAAATGAGACTTATCTTAGAAAGGCAAATTAAAAATATATATATATATATTAAAAAAAATCACATATTTTGTTTTATTGAAAGAAAGCATGTGCTATGGCCTGGGTGAAAATTGGTAACTCGATTTCGTATTTTTATTTTTGGGCACATCATGGAAAATTGGGGGAAGGAAAAAAATTAAAGCGTTTTTCTTAAGAAAATGTTATTCACTTTTTTCTCACGCAATTTTTTTTGTCTTAATATTTACTTTTTTATGTGGGTATCTCGAATATTATTTAAATTCATAATTAATTGATCATATACAAAATATTAACTATTGTGCTATTACCTCGAAAACAATTCAGTTGATCCTAAGATTTATGTATATATTATGTATATCACATTGGCGGATCTACACTAGGGCTTGGGGGCTCCAGTCCCCCTAGCTCGAATTTTTTTTTTTTTTTTATAGTATCATAATTCGGGATTTTTTGGATTAGACCCCTAGTAAAGAAGAAAAAATGGATGAAGATAAGAAAAAAAAATATGATATGAAGGATTGAAATCTAGTGAAGGCAAAAAAAAAAAAAAAAATTCAGCCCCCTCACCGAGATTTTCTGGATCCTCCCCTTTGACATACTACACATTAATAAGACAAGAGTGTGACTGAAAGCTATGTTTAAACCCCCACACACGATGGTTGGTAAGATAACTCACTTATCTTTTAATTAATATTCTTCAACTAGGTCAATAGAAATTACATATTGTCCCATTCCCACCAAGTGGTACTATCTATATATATATATATATAGATATACATTAATTTGATTTTCTTGTATGAAGCTTAATTTAAAATCTTACTTGGTATACATCCTATAAAATATAAAATGTAATTTGCTCATACATTTTTAAAAATATGCCAGTTTTGTCTCTTATGATTTATATATATACAACGAATCAAAGCCTGATCAAAGATAAATCTAGCTGTGAGGTAATTGTTAGGAACCGAGACTCCGACATTAGTATGATATTGTCCGCTTTGG
>JAPKLW010000171.1:413352-495574 GCA_026898455.1 Plectranthus barbatus
TTTCCCTTCTCCAACCGATGTGGGATAGGGGTTTGATAACCCCAACAGTAATCATCTCTCTCAATTGAGGAGTATAGTTTCTGCAAATTATAGCACACGCAGCCTCCCAGAAATGAAGGTAATCTGTTTTGAAGACTCATGATCATTGTTATATATATAGTGATATATTTCAATATTGATTATTTATATATATATAGCTAAAGATTGTGATCAAAGTGCCGATGCATAATGACAAGGATAAGTCCAAGGCCCTAAAAATTCTTGCTGGTGAAGAAGGTATATACCTATATCTAGCTACGTCTGTATATATATATATATATATATATATATTGATGAGTTTGAATGTGTGAATATGTTGTGAGCAGGAGTGAGTTCAGTGAGCATCGGAAAAGGAGGTGATGTGGTTGAAGTGGTGGGAGAGGGAGTTGATTGTGTGTGTTTGGCCAAATCTCTTAGAAAGAAGTTTCGCTATGCTCAGATTTTAAGCGTCGCAGAAGTGAAGCCGCCGGCCCCTCCGCCATCGCCACCCCAGTGGCCGCCGCCATATTGCATGCCTTCCTGCCACCTCCAGATCTCTGATTCTGGTCATGGACCTCCTAATTGCTCCATTATGTAAAGTTAAACTCCTCATCATCATCATCATCATATTCATCTATATACTTTTATATGTCCGTACAGATTCCTCAATATATCATCTTCTATCGTAAATATGGATTTCTCCTGTCATTAATGAAAAAAAAAAAAAAAAAAAACTAATTAAATATTTAGTGATTGAGTTTCATATGATACTATGCGGGCCACTTTTCTTCTTCTTTTTTTTCCTTTGATTTCTAACTTGTTTAATTGGGGTACTGTGTATAATGGAAATCTTAGTGTATATATAAAAAAAACAGTCCTGATTATTCGAAAATACATTGTGTTAAACATTAATTAATTCATAACTATAGTTCAGATTCAAATTTATTCACAATCTTAGATTTTTTGTTATATTATTTATGCTTAAAATACATTGTGTCTTTTTGTTATATTATCTTAACCATGTAATCAATATAATGATTCGGATTCATTCTTATTTCAAGTAGTTTATATTTTTACTACTAAATCTCATTTTATGGAGAAATAAATGAGGGGAGTGCAATTTTAACTTTTGAGGAATAGGGAGAATACGTCACAATCGTATCCTTCCTAAAAATACGTAGTATTATCTAATTTATCATCATCGTACATTAATATGGCCTCAATATATCAGCATGATCTGATTTTATATCTTCAAAGTTCTATAACCAGGAAATAAAATGTTGAAGGATATATATTAAAGTCTTATATCTAACAGGAGTAATAAGTATATATAGGCATCGCTTCTAATATCAAAATGCACCACTTTTTCAGTAATAATACATATATATATATACATTTTATTGTAAATGATTGTGACTAACCCCCCCCCCCCCCCCCCCTCCCTTCAAAAAATACTTTTACTATATATTAACGAAAGGAAAATAGTATATCTAAGTTGTGTTGTGTCCAAAATGTGTATGATTCTCATATTTTACTATAAAAATAAAAAGCCAAAATTAATGAATATGAAATTATACTAATACTACCAGGGCCGGCCCTGTAATTTCGGGGGCCCTGTGCGATGAGGATACATGGTGCCCCTATTTTACAATTATAATTATAAATTTTAAAAAACTAATAAAATATAATATAAGTATAAAATATGGCTCATATAATCTTTAATTACAATTTGTTCATAAATTATAAATTGCAAAAAAACTTATGTTCTTTTACTTTGAAATTATTTAGGTTTTGATTATATTCACCAATAAACAAATCTTAAATAAAATAAACAAGCAAAATACATAAGTATCATTTACAGATAACCTTATAATTATCTTATATTTTTTAACCAGACTCACTACTAAGAATTTCACAATTTATTTGTTATAAAACAACTAAAAATCTATTCGATAATTTTTTTCAATTCAAGAACATTTTTTCATATTCATTTAAATTGACTAATCACATTTTTAAATTATAAAATAACTAATATAATATTGTGAAGAATAGTATTTTGATATCTACTATTCACATTTTTAAATCAAAAATAATTAATATAATTTATAAACTTATATAAGGCAAAATATAAATTTAAGTCATTTACTATTTTATTTTAATTGAAATAAACATGAATTTGTTTATTTTGGATTACTATAATTTAGTAAATTCAATACTAAAATAAATCAATAATTTATTATTTTTAAAAAATTTGTGCCCCAATATTTTTGAGATCCCGGTGCGACGCACCTCCCGCACGGCCTCAGGGCCGGCCCTGATACTACTAATAATAATAATAATGCAACAGTCGCAATCTGGAGTCTCCATATGAAATGGAGTCTTGGTCTTTGTTTATAATTTTATCACAAGCTTCTTGGTCATTGGACCTACAAGTTTGAGCACGCCTTACTTTTTGAATAATCTTCATTTATTTTGTTAATGTATCGATGAATATTACTCCCTCCGTCCCACTCTATTAGTCTCATTTGCCTTTTTGGTCTGTCCCACTCTATTAGTCCTATTTCCTAAAATAACAAACTTTTTCACACTCATCAATAAAATATTAATTCCACTACACTCACAAACATTGGTTCCTGTGCCGAAACCATATGGGACTAATAGCGCGGGACAGAGGTAGTATTATATAGTCGCTTTATTTAAATATTAATTTTTTATGTATTTTAGAGTGTAAATGTTACTTCGTAAAGTGTTTTTATCACTGCACCCCGTACAGTACGGGATGTATTTGGTTTTCTTGATTTCAATAATAGTTATTAATTTTAGGGAAAATGTTCAATTATATTCCAAACTATGTTTATTTATTCAAATATAATCCAAACTATCTAAATATTCAAATAAATACCCAAACTATTTTAAACTATACAAATCTATCCTCAACTATTTTTCCGATCAAAGGAAAGCTGACCATATTGCTGGAATTCCATATTAGAGAATTAATGTCATGTGTAAATGACACATGTAAAATAAGTATTTTTTTTTACTGTCCTATATTTGCATAATTTTCAATAATTTGAGTATTTATTTCGAAAATTTTGGATTAAATTTGACGAAACATATATAATATGGAATATAATTGAACATTTTGCCAAAAAAAATTCTTAAGCTGAAATCTCAAATTTTTAAGCACCACAAATAAAAAATTAAATACAATTACTCTCATCTCATGCTTATATAATTTTTTACCCCGTAAAATTTGAACTCATTATTAGATTCATAAGCAAAAAGATTAATTCATAGTAAATTTGAACTCGTTAGTAGATTCATGGGAAATAAGATTAATCCATAACTATCAAAAATAACTTTTTCATCTTGTAATAAAGGTTATGGTTTTTAGATTTTGGGGGCTTTTTAATTTAGTTTTGTCAATAGAATTTTATGTCTATTGGTTTTTGGGCTTTTTACTTTTAGGTTTTTAAAAAACTTTTTTTCCCCAAAAAACCATATTTGACAAGTGGCATTTATATGTGGTATTAATTTATTAATATGGAATTCCAGTAACACAGTCAGCTTTTCCGTTGATAAGAAAATAGTTGAGGATAGATTTATGTAGTTTTGAATAACTTGGATATTTATTTAAATATTTGAACAGTTTGAATTAAGTTTAAAAAAATGGATATAATTTAGAATATAATTAAATCTTTTCCCTTAATTTTATTTATATGATTATGAGGGTTGGTTTCCTTGTGAAGGCACAAGGCTCAAAGTCGTAAACACTTTGGAGATGAAAAATTGGATATAACTCTAAATGGGCTGTTTTTAAATTCAACAACACGCGTCTACCTATCATGTAAATATGCGTCTTCCTTTAAAATCCGTACTTTATTTATGAAGAGAATATTATGAGTTCGAGATATTTTAAAAGTGTTGTTGTAAATAAAAATATTATTTTTTAATAGAATAATACACTAAAAGACAACGGTTCTATACTAGTATTGTTGTTTACGTGTTGTCTATTATCGAAAAGACAACAGGTACTAAAAATATACTAAAAGACAATGATTTTACACTAGTAATGTTGTTTACGTTAGGGTGTAATCGAACCGAGTCGAGTCGAGTCGAGTAGTGTCGTGCTCAAGTTTGACTCGTTTAGTTTCGAGTCGAGCTTCGAGCTTCGAGCTTTTTTATCGAATACTTTGATGTTCACGAACTTTATCGAGCTTTTATCGAACCTAAGCAAACTTTCTAAATTTAGAATATATTTAAGATTTTCATTATTATTTTGAAAAAAAAAGTTATTTATTCCAAAAATGATATCATATTCATGCTCAAATTCTAAATTTTTTTCATTATTAGAATGATTTATCATTATTGTTACTCTTAAATCATGAAAATATTATTATTAAAAAAGTAAATATTTTATATTTCTTACTAATTTTAGCTAATGAGCCTGCTCACGAGCTCACGAGTCGAATACCATGATGCTCAAGTTTGGTTCATTTAATAAACGAGCTTTACTAAACGAACTCGAACGAGCTTTTATCGAGTCGAGATCCGAGTAGCTCACGAACAGTTTGGTTCATCAGTTTACGTGTTGTCTATTATCGAAAAGACAACAATTTTGCTAAAATAACATGCTAAAAGACAACAGTTTTACACTAGTGTTGTTGTTTACGTGTTGTCTATTATCAAAAACACAACAATTGCATTTGTGTGTTATTATTTAAGTGTTGTTATTTTTTTTTTAGTGATTCTTATTTAATTGACAAAAATAATACTCCCTCCGTCCCATAACATTAGTCTTGTTTCATTCCGGCACAGATACCAATGCGAGTAGAGATAGAGGAAATTAATATTTTATTAGTGAGTGTGTATCAATTTTCCATTTTAGGAAAGAGGACTAATGTTTGGGACAGACGAAAAAGGAAAACAAGACTAATGTTATGGGACGGAGGGAGTATGTAATATTTTTAAGAGTTCAACGATACATTGGGTGTATTAATTTAATAGTTTTCCCTATATTGTATTATACTTAATTTTTATTTTTGTAAAAATAATAACTAAATTGAGGAAACAGGATAATTAAATATAAAATAAATCATCATTAGATAGTAGAAGATTTTGTCCATATTTTTAGCTACTTACAATAATAATTGTGCGCAGTGGTAAAATCTTCTTGCTAGTTACCAAAAGATCACAGGTTAATACTTTTGAAATATGTGGGTATACGAATTTCAAATTAATAACTCAGATTAACTAAATATATTAAAATGGTTATTCAAATAAATACATGAAGTGTTTAAAAAAATACTTCGATTATTAGACAAATTACAAAATATGAAATGACAAAATAACATGTGTTAATTTATTTGATTTAGATTAAAGATACATAAATAATTATAATTATAAATTATATAAAAAAATATAATTTGTGTATTTAGCTTAGGTGGTAAAGCTCTTGCATTATATGTGTGCCATACTTTATTTATGATCAAAATATTTTAAAAATATTTAAGTGTGTAAGTTTAATTAATATATTTTATTTAAAAAGAATTATGTAAATCTAATAAATAGATTAGCTGCATTTTTAATTAGTTGTTTTGGATAATAAAAAACTCTTTTTTTCTTCCACAAATCAAAATAGTTTTAAGACAATATAATTTACTAAAGAGAAAAAATTCCAAATACCCCATTTTGCTATACAACCTCCACAAAATACCCCTTCTTATCAAAAACTTCAAAAAATACCCCATCGTACAAAAATCTGACAAATTGAATGAAAATGTTTGAATTTTTTATGAAAAAGTTGTTACATTCAAACCAAAAAAAAATTGAAAACACAAAACTTTTGTCTTATCCCATCCCTACTAAAAAAAAATTTTAAAAAAATGGAGAGAATATTGATTGAGCTCGGTGCCGACGGGAAAAAAACAAAAAAAAAGGAAGTCGGCACCATCACGGTGCCGACCGGTGAACCGGACGGTGCCGACCGGTTTTTTTTGTTTGACTCATATATTTTGTTTTTGACTTGTATTATTGGTGAATGATACATTCAGATGCCCTTTCATTTTCAATCACGTTTTTTCCTCATCTTCCCCATTCTTCGTCGGCAACCTCCACCATTCACCAAGTCCAAGTCGGCATCGATTTTTTTTAAGAAATGGCTGAGGTAAGTTGGTTTTTCTCCATTTCTAGCTTTATTTTGATTGTTTATTCGTAATATTTATGTTAAATTTTGTTGAAATTTTGCCCTTAAATTCAAAATATTGGCATGAAATTTGTTTCTCTCTCCATTTGTATGTTGCTTTGGAAGTGAACATGTGTATGATTGTTGCTATTTATGCTAGAACAATTGTATATGTTGCTTTGGAAATTAAGATTGAGGTTATGTTGTTTTGGAATTGAACATTAGGTTGATTTTTGATTATTTTGTAATGTATTTGTGCAGGTTTAATTTATTAGACCCGCTTTACGTAATGTAACTTGTAAGATTAATTTATGCACTAAGGTTACGACAATAGAGACAATTAGTGACACGTTGTATTCAATAGGGGGTGATAATTTGGTGACTAGTTTTATGAATGGCCCATTTGAAAATTTGTTAATGTGGAAAAAAAATGGACCTAGTGCCTCGCAGCCATTACTGCAACTGTTAAGTTACCAAATTACAAGCCACGACCCAAAAGCTTTACGGTTTCATATTGGTGGGCAGAATATTTCTTTAGGGGTGGGTGAGTTTGCACTAGTGACCGGTTTGACATTTGGACCCACTCATTTTGATCCATGTGCTGATCATGATCCTTCTGATTCGTCGGTGTATAGGTTGTTCTGTGGTGGTTAATCTATCACAGCTAAGCAGTTATTAAACAAATTTAAGGCTGGTTTAGTTCACCGGAATAATCATGAATTGTATTTGAGAGTGGCCAATATATTAGCCATGTGGAGCTCTGTGTTAGGGTTTTCTGAAAAACGTAAGATCGAGAGTTGGGTCTTCGTTTTGGTAGATAATTGGACTAGTTGGAACCAATTTCCGTGGGGAGCATATGCGTATAAGTCTTTATCATACTATTTAGAGCAAGCTCACACGAGGGTAGAAGCAAAAGGGACTCTTCATTTGGACGGTCCTATTTGGATTCTGCAGGTATAATTTATTTTTTTATGTATTTAGTAAATATGTAAAGTTGATGAGTTATAATTCAAACAAATATTTTGTAGGTTTGGGCCTATGAGGCCATTCCGGACTTGGGTGGTAGATGTGCCATTTTAGAGAATCCAACTCTAATTCCTCGATTTATGAAGTGGAAGTTTACAAGGCCAGCTACGCTTGATTGGCAAGGCTTCTTTGCTCGTGAACAGGTATTGCATGCATCTAAATTACTTATTTGTAAACTATCAATTTTTGTAACTGTGTTTTGTTTTATTGTAGATTCAAGTTTTCGCCAACCTAATCCCATTTCCGTATGAACAAGAGCTTTTCTACTACACTTCTTCTCAGTTGGAGGAGTCCCTAAGTGTTAACTTCCAACGACCAGAAAATCCAGTACGTCCTGTTGGACAGAGAGGTGATCGTCCATCACAGAGCATTTCTATAGGACAGGGTTCTGGAGGACACAAGGGTCAGGGAGATAATGTGGGAGATGAGCGTGGTGATGAGGGTCATGATGAAGGTGGTGATGAGGGTCATGATCAGGGTGGTGATGAGGGTTATGATCTGGGTGATCAGGGTGGTGATCAGGGAGGTTTTAGGGCACAATCCCAGTCTCAAGGGCAGGGCTCGAGAGCATCACATAGGCGCACTAGTTCGAGGAGGGATAGGACTTCATCTAGTGGAGAGTCTAGTGAGTCTAGGAGATTTCGGTCATCTCGTTCCTTTATGGATAGGCTTCGGGATGTAGTTACTGAGGCAGTTGATGCTGCGGTGCATTGGGCGGTTGACGTTGCAGTGAACAATGCATTGACAGATAGAGTTATTCCTCATGTGACCCGAGTAGTCACAGATTTGTTCAACTCAGCGCGATGTGGTAACCGTACTGATGCTAGACAGAGGTCAGTTGGGCGAGGGATACAGATGAACAGTCCCGAGCAGAGGCCCAGTACTTCCCACCACTCTGCTAGACCTAGCTCCCACCACTCTGCGAGACCTAGCTCTTCTGCTAGACCTAGCACATCAGTAGACCGAGAGGTTCGTAGAGCTACTGATTTAGTTGGCCCAGAGCAGTTTCATATTGGCACAGATCATCGGACTGATGAGAGGAGACGGAGTGTCGGTCGTCGTTCTGCTGAGAGGAGACGCAGCACAGAGCGCCAGTCTCGCCAGCACATACCTGATTTGGATCAACCTTCTTCAAGCCAGATCACCTATTTGCTTGCACGCGATATTGAATTGCAGGTATTTGATGTAACGTATTAACATTTCTTTAATTTAAGTATATGATGTGTAATGTTCTTTTCATTTTCAGGGTGATGATGGACGGCCGATGGGAATCAGTTCCGTGTTAGAGGACAACTATGATGCATGGAGACGCATGGGTGAAGGAATTAGCACGAAATCTTTAACGACAATACAACGTGGCCACAATTTTATTTCTCTTTTATAGATGGAACAACCATTATCTATGGAGGTCATCGATTGCTACGTCCAGTCACTGCAGAGGAGTTTCTATCAACTTGAACAAAGGATTCGGATTCTGCGACCTCAATTCTTATGTTTGATTTATTTTTATTTGATCGTTGTTAGACTATTTGAAACATTATATTTGAAGCATCATTTTCAAGCACTCTTACAATATTACAATATTTGAAGCAATTTTACAATAATTAATTATTTGCGACTCTATCAGGACAAGAACGCTTGGTATGCGATTCTGATTTACAAATACTGCATTTTTTACGGGCTCTTTGTCTGCTAGAAGATGTTTGCGTATGTTCTGCTTCGGAGGGACGTCGACCATTTCTGGGACGACCAGCTTGACGTGTAATAATAGGAGGTTTCACCAGGAGAGATGCAGCTTCATCTGAAACATCCCACTCATCCTTAGGAGGAAGAGAATTCACAGTACCACCATAAATCTCGTGCCAGTTACTCGTTTTGTAGTAGCTATAAACATAATCGTACAAGTTGACCCCATTGTAACTGTGAAAAAATAAAAACAATGACAAGTTGCAGTATTCAAGTAAAGAAAATGATAGTGGAAAATCATACCGAATCGCAGCCATTGCATGTGAGCATGGCATCAGGTCCAGTTGAAACTCATGACATTCACAAGTACATGCCGTCAAATCAACCTTCCAAGTTCTTTCTCCATCAATAACCTTAAATTCATTTTCAGAGATTGACACAACCTGATGTGTATGAGCTAGCTCAGACAGTGGAGATGCCTTTTGCACAGCCTCTTCTATTAACTCATCAACCCTTGCATATGTCTTTGCTCGCCTATGATCAAACCATTGTTCCAGTATACCTCGATATGTATCAATAATCGAACATATGGGCAATCTACGAGCCTCTAACAACCTTGCGTTGAAAATTTCAGCAGCATTCGAAGTTAGGAAACTGTAACGACGGACTGGGCACTTCGACCTGCACCACCTTCCAGGACCTACTGAAATGAGCTTATCGTATGCAACAGGTTTTGATGATCGAATTTGATCCATTGCCTGCCTGTAGCTCGATAATCGATAAGCATAAGCAGCACGATGGTACAGCTTCACAATGGTCTGACCATGGGTTGTCAATTTATTTTGCAGGTGATAAAAACAGAGACCGTGCGCTGTACCCGGATATACTGCATTGACTGCATTGCCGATGCTAACGTGTTGATCTGAAACAATTAACAATTGTTCGCTAACTGCAAAGCACATTCTCAATCTAGAGAGAAACCAGGTCCAAGTCTCATCATTTTCGATTGGCCCAACACCAATAGCCAGTGGAAAAACATTTTCATTTCCATCTTTCGTCACAGCAACCAATAAGATGCCTTTGCTTCTGCCCTTCAAGTGTGTGGCATCAATAACAATGACTTGTCTTAACAAATTGTTGTTGAAAGCTAACCTGGACACACCGAGTGCAACAAAGCAATGTCGGAATATTCCATCTGGTGCGATATCCAGATCTGTGATCGTGCCTGGATTGTACTGCCGAAGCACCTCGAGATATCTAGGCAAGAGCTTATAAGAATCCGCTATGCTGCCATACATCAGGGAAATGGCTGCATTTCTGGATCGCAATGCAACAGCATAACTCGCCCGAATTCCAAAAGTTCGTTGCAGTTCGGCTATTATTGCTCTTGGTTTGATGATTTGACCCTGGCGACGCATCCTTCGAGCAAAATACGCAGCCACTACTTTTGAACGGATATTTCTGGATCCAATTCCCGCAAGATTCAACATACAATTATGATTTGGTTGAAAGTGACGGATAATCCAGCAACCATCCCTGCACCTTGCACGTATGTGAAACGAACAATTCTCACTTCGTTTGCAAATGTAATCGACTCGGATGCTATCAGACTTTTTCACTTTAAACTCTTGACGATGCTCCATATGCCACAAACCAACAACAATTAGCAAATCATCTTTCTTCCAGAACATGGCACCCAAACTCAATTCCTGATCAAGTATGGATGCCACATCTCTCACAACAGGTGCCTCGGTCGTATCCACTGGCATAATTGGTACTAGCCAATTATTCATATCACCTTGAACTGGACAACCTTCTAATAGGGGGTTAGTGGGCATAAGATTTGAAATAAAAGCACTCATACCTCCCGCTGATCTGATCCATGCAGAAAATTCTGCAACTGTGCAATCCATCAAGAAATTTTCACCTTCATTATCAGAATCAGATCCGGATGAAACTGAATCTAGATCAGCCTCGTCATTTGCTTCTTCTTCCACCACACCACCATCAGTTCCTGTGTGGTATTCAGGAATGAAGTCGGCCTCCTCATCATAATTATGATCTTCAGGGAGCTCATCATTCAAGTCAGGAATACGTGAACCACGGCTACCACCTTCAGAACCAATATCAAAATGCATAGAAGATATAAATCTTTGAAGTTTTGATTCAGTTGGACTGTAACGAGCATATGGTGGAGGACTGACTGAGGATACGAAGGGGATGTAGGGGGATGGCTCCCGCTGAGAAGTCACAGCACCAGTGTTGATTGTGGGATTCATAATAATATAAATATCAGGCTCCGAGTAAAAATTGAGGAGTCATTGCAGCTCCGCATTTTCTGTCAGTAATGATGCTCCATTTCTTCCGCTTTGAGTTTGAGATGTATAATAGATATTGTACTCACCTCCAATACCTTCTGCTTCAAGAATCGTCTGAATGGTGCTTCTCAATGCAGCTATCGATATATTAGTCATTGATAGGTAAATCAATCTTTCTTGGCCACCAATATAGTGCCACGAATGATCAAAATGGCCATTATAGTGCAAAAACATGTTGCACCAATTCGCCATTTGAATTGCTTCAAAATGGGTTCAAAGGGGGAGAGAGAAAAGGTGAATGGCAAAATGATGATAGAATTTTTTTTGTTTCTGCGGTGAATGAAATTTTGCTTCTGAATGTGAGTATATAAAGTAAAGAGTTAGGTCTATATTCAATGAATGATTTCAAAGTCTGCAAAAAAAAAATGATTGAATTGATTAGTGCAGTGAGGTAACATCAATTCTGCGTACGATTAATTTCAATTTCACTGTATTTTTCAACAAGTGAATTCAGTATTCACGAGCATTTCACTGTATTTTTCAACAACTGAATTCATTGTTCATTGATTTAGTCAAAAAAAGGCTATCAGCATGCCTGCAAACATTGTACATTGATAGTAACAATTCATCCAACACAACTTTATCAAATGAAAATGCCATAAATTATTGTTGAAAAATACATTATTCATACAATAAAACAAAAAAAATTGCAATTAAAAAAAAAGGGGTGGGATGCCGATCGGTTCAGACCGATCATCACCGCTTGCCGACCGGTCGGCATCAACAAGAACCGTCATCATCACCTTTTCAAAAAAAAAGAAAAAGAAAAAATTGATGACCGGTCTGAACCGGTCATCACCGCATGCCGACCGGTCGGCATAAAAAAAAAAATTGGTCGTCACCGCCGGTTCGAACCGGTCATCATCGTCGGCACCACAAAAAACCGGTCGGGAACATAATTATTTAATATTTTTTTTTCCTTTTTCAAACTCAATCAAGTATTAAAACATCAATTCTTATAATTAAATGGACATCATCACCAAATGATTGTTTTGATTACATTTTTAAACACAAAAACATGTCAGAATTTGTACTTTGAGGCATTTCTTGAATATGTTTATAAAAAGGGGTATTTTTATTAGATGTTTTATAAAAAAGGGCATTTTCAAATATTAACAGTTTACTAAATTGATCTTGCAGGCCTTATCATAGCCTCGTTACCTATGAAATGGTGGAAATAGATCAGGCAAGCGAGACTTTATTTCAATATATTTGCGTCTTGTAATTTCTAAAAATTTAATAAATTTATTAATTATAGTAAATTTTTATGTAGATTAAGATCTGAATACTTAGTAAATCTTTTTAAGGTTTTGTTGAATCTGTTAGACTTAATAGCTTGTTTTCAATCAGTCAATCTAATTACAAAGATTTTTCCAATGGCTGCGTGACTTTTTGAATAATTAAATAGATTTATAGACCGAGTTATTACAAAACATATACTAATTAATGTAAGATACAAACTATATGAGTAGGGGTGTAAATGAACCAAAAGGTTTGTGAGCTACTCGGATCTCGACTCGATAAAAATTTGTTAGAGAGTTCGTTTAGTAAAACTCGTTTATTAAACGAACCAAACTTGAGCATCATAGTATTCGACTCGTGTGCTCGTGGGTAGGCTCGTTAGCTAAAATTAGTAAGTAATATAAAATAATTATTTTTATAAAAATAGTATTTTTCATGATTTAGGAGTAACATTAATGATAAATCTTTCTAATAATGAGAAATTTAAGAATTTGAGCATGAATATGATATTAATTTTGGAATAAATAACTTTTTTCTTCAAAATAATAATGAAAATTTTAAATATATTCTAAGTTTAGAAAGTTCGTTTAGGCTCGATAAAATTCGTGAACATCAAAGTATTCGATAAAAAAGCTCGAAGCTCGACTCGAAATTAAACGAGTCAAATTTGAGCACAGCACTACTGGACTCGAATCGGTTCGATTACACCCTATGAGTCGATCGTTTTTCAAGTGATGTGCGGAAATAAAATACAAATGATTATTAATATTTTGAATTATAAGTATACATGATGTTTATCACTTTTGTTAATATATATATCATGACGTGATATACATATTTGCATGGTAGAAAGCAGAAAAAAAAGGGAAAGACAGTATATGGTGACAAGTGTGGAGAGGAGAGAGGGAGAGGAGGGAGAGGAGGGAGAGAGGGGCAGACATGAAGAAGACAAGTGTCCCTTCTACATGCTGCAAGTCCACCTTCCACAACTACCACTGCGACCTTCTCTCCATGTTTTCCAATTCAATTCCACCATTTTTTTTCTTCTTTTTTCATTCATTAAATCGTTATTTTATATATGTTGGTTGAGTTTTTCTAATTAGAAGCAGGCCCCCCTTCAACTAAGAACCAATTGAGGGCCACCCTTAAATTTGAAGTTGGACTTTTTTGAGATCAATCAATTAATGCTTCAAAATAACATGCAGCTCATAATTTAAATATTCTAATATGTGAGTATATAGAAATTTAAAATTAGATAAAAAGAAAGAGGCCATGCATATGGGGGGCCAAGTAATGAACGTGTCCCAAGGTGCTTAATCACTTATGAAATTAACGAACAAGAATTGACCTCACTACATTCCTAGTGTGTTTTGCCCTACTCTACACTCTAACTCTACCATATATCAACTTCATCTATTTTGCTACCCCTATTAATCTCCTTTTTGTCCCTAGCTACCACCCTTTTTCTCTCTGTTTTTTTTATTACTTTTTCTTTTGTTTTTTAACAATAATATTTTCTTGGTAATATTCAAGTTTGATCATCCAATACAATGAGGACTTTACAAATGGTCATGTGGCAAATGAGTGGGGAACCTAATAAAGCAGCGCAGCACCAATGTTGGTGAGGCGATGATTCATTAAAACCTAGACTAGATACAAGACTTGAAGAATTTGATGCATTTACACGATCTATATGCTTTCCTCTCATGCATGTCCACTGCCCACTACTATATGCACCATTGTAACAAATATCTAATCAATGGATTCAAGATCTAAAAGAAAGTTTAATTATTAATTTAGAATTTAAAATATAAATTCTCAAGGAATTGATATTGAAATTCTCGATTGAGAATTTTATAATCTTTTGAATTATGAATTGATGATGAGTTTTTTTGGATCTATCATTTATCAGGTCCTAAATTAAGAATTCATTTTTTAGATGTTGAATTAATAATTAAACTAATTTTTCATATTATAAATTGAGAATGCCCCTCATTTTAATTTAGCTTTTTGTAACACGGTCAAGACGATTCTCTATTCAGCTCCTTCAAGTTGGAGGTAAAACTGTATATTTAATTCTGAAGTTTAATTTGAGAGGCCAAATGGTAATTTACAAAAAATGCCCTTTAAAACCCACAATTTAAAACAACCAGAATAATATCGCAACGCATGCAAGTTCGTCATCAAGTAGAGACAACCACAAAGAAACAATATTCACTAAAATCTGCTCAATCATGCCTAATTACCTATTTCAATTATTTGACCATAATAATGTACCCACACCATACTGTAATTCCAGTTCCTACTCATAAAAAGCTCGATTCTGACTTGAAGAAAGCTACAATTACAAAGCCTTTCACAATATTTTCACAAACAGGTTTATGTTAGACGTACAACCATTCAAATATGTTGGCTTTCAGATTCGAATTCGAACTCGAGCTTGGCACCATCCATAAAAAATAGAACATATAGTTGTACTAGATCTTATATTCACCGATTGAAACGTGGAAAGTAAAAAAAAGAAGAAGCATGAAATTCTTTGCTTGAAAGGATAAAATCAATAAATATTCCTTCTCTCCAAGTCTTCAAACACACGCACCTCACTTTTAAATAAATACAAAATCTGGACACACGCATAGGGGTGGGACGGTACGGTATACCGAAAATTTTTCGTCGTACCGTATACCATACCGAACTTTACGGTATGAAAAAACTCATACCGTTACCGTACCGTAACTATCGGTATACCGAAGTTTCAGTATAACATAAATTAAATACCGTTATCGTACCGTAATAACGGTATATCGTACCGTACCGAAATTTTACGGTATACCGTGATATACCGTAACAGTATACCGTACCGTACTAAATATTATTAATTAAAATAATATATAAATATTAATAAAATTATTATTTAATTAAAAAAATTAGTTCCAAGACAACTTCTCACCAGCTATGTGGTCGGCAACCTTGTCCCGATTACCACCAAATTAATGGTTTAGGTAATAACACTAATTAGCTATACAAAGATGTATTTTATAGGTGACTCAATTCATTTGTATTTGATAACTAACCGATGTGGGATATCAAAATGGTTGCTCATTTATAGATGCTTTCATTTGTGTGTGTTTTATTCTTTATCAATGTGGGATACTTTATTATGTAGGGTAATAACTTTAAAAAGTTACTCATTTTGTTTTTTTTTTCCTTCTAACCATATTTTTTAAAAAACAATTTATTAATATTATTTTTTAAAACTATTTTTATTATTATTTTCTTCTAACCCAATTGAACGAGGGAGAATAAAGAATTAAAATTAGAAAAATATTAGTTATGAACATTTATTGAAATAAATATATACGATAAATACTACTCCCTCCGTCCCATGTAATTAGTCCCATTTGGTTTTGGCACGATAACCAATGTTAGTGAGTGTAGTGGAATTAATATTTTATTGATGAGTGTAAAAAAGTTTGCTATTTTAGGAAATGGGACAATTAGATGGGACGGACAAAAAAGGCAAATGGGACTAATTTCGTGGGACGGAGGGAGTATTATATATGAATAATATTATATTATTTAAAATAAAAATAATATTTATATATTCGGTACGGTATGTAGACGGTATACCCTATATTTTAGAATCTCATACCGTTACCGTACCGTAGATTTTCGGTACGGTACCCTATATTTTAGAATCTCATACCGTTACCGTACCGTAGATTTTCGGTACGGTATCATACCGTACCGTTAATGACGGTATATCAAGATTTCGGTATTTTCGATATTTTTTCGATACGATATGTACGGTATATCGGTATATCGGTATTTCGGTATTTTTTCCCACCCCTACACACGCACGCCATTAGTCGACTTCTTTTTCCTTTTTTTTTAAGTCGGGAACTTTATTTTGATATCCACTTAAAAATATTTATAGTATTTAAATTTTATGATTTTTGAATGACGAATAGGATACATAACATTACTATATATAAATCACCTAGCAACGTGTGTAGTAGTAGTAGTATTAGCAAAATAATCAAACCCCACAATCTCTCACTCTCTCTCCTCTCGTTAACGACGACGCAGAGAGAGAGAGAGAGAACAGAGAAAAAAATCAAGGGAACAGGGGAAAGGCAAATCAGTCTGCAAACACTTCACTATCAATGGATTAACTAAAGTTACGATCAAGCATAACCTAGCGTGCCGGCTACCTTCTCTTCTTCCCGGGTCACACTCCTATATCCATTTTCTTGCCCGGATTAAACAAAAACCAGAGTGAGAGGTAAAGGGAGGGATGAGTGTGACTCTGTGTGTGTGATTGGAAAATTTATGAAGAATAGAGCGGTGATAAGCAAAGCTGGGAAAGCACGGCGATCACTTCTTCTTGGAAGGTATCTTCGGCTGCATCCATGAAATCACGGCGGCTCTGCCTTTCTCCAGGATGACTGGCTCCGCAGCTTATCGGGTGGAGACGACTTCGCGCCTCGCCCAATGGCGGATTGACAACTTCCCCTCGTCGTACAGGAAATCCGACCCTTTCAAAATCGCCAGCTGGAATTGGTTAGTTTTTATCGTTCCCAACTATCGGAGACTATAATTTGTAGGGTTTCCATTTATTCAAGAGCAGAGAAAAAAAATACTGATTATGACCACACAAAACAGATAATTTTGATAATTTATCAAGAAATGGGCTTAAATTGTAGTATTCTTGCTATGCTGAGCAGACTATATATCCAAATTCTCCAACATCAAAGGGAAGTAGTTACAGATTTTGCGACTGATCATTAGTTTTGATTTGGATGTTCATGGGATGAATCTACTAAACCTAACAAAGGCATCAATTATGTTACATTTTTCGTATTGTTTTGAATTGTAGGCATTTATCTGTGGAGAAGAGCCGGACACTGGTCATTAGATTGTATCCTGAGGTATCTAATTTAAGCAGAGAAGGCCCTCCAATAGCATCTTTCATGATCAAAGTGGTCTGCCTGGCAGGGGATCGCAAGTGTTTCGTTCATCCAGGTAAATCATCCCAATCAAAAAAGTTCAAGATGGCAAAATATAGTTTCTTATGGATGATTCTTGAAACTTATATATATGATCTTGTTAACTGCAGAAGTTACTGATAGAGTGCTCAAAAGCAGTGATGATTTTGTGTGGACAATTGAGGCTCCCTTGACTGGAAAGTTCATCATTGACATTGAGTTTCTTGATATGAAAATTGCACCTCCAGATGTAAGATTAGATATTATCATGTGGACAACACTTTCTTGTTACAAACAACATCATAGTATATATTAGCCAATATTCATTGTTGTAAGGAAAACTTACTTGTCCGGGGGGAGAGAAGCCTGATCTCCATATCCTCTTTTCTGCAGGGGGGAGAGCCTTGCTCAATTTGGAACGGAGGGTTCGCTCACAGACAATCCAATGATTCTGCTCTTGGAATACTTGGTCAAATGCTGTCTGAAGGCATTCAAACTGATGTTGTGATTTCTGCATCTGATGGGAGCATCTCAGCTCACCGGGCTGTTCTTGCCTCCAGGTCTCCTGTTTTCCGCAGCATGTTCTTGCACCATCTCGAGGGGAAAGGAACTGCTGCCATAAACATTTCCGACATGTCAATGGAGGCCTGCAAGGCTTTACTGAATTACATCTACGGCAGTATAAAGAATGAGGAATTCTTGTCCCACAGGTTGTCCCTTCTTCATGCAGCAGACAAGTACAACATTTCAGATCTGAAAGAAGCTTGCCACGACAGCCTGCTGGAGGATATCGACACGACAAATGTGCTGGAGAGGCTCCAGAAGGCGACTCTATATCAACTGCCGAAACTGAAGGCCGACTGCATGCTATATCTTGTGAAGTTTGGCAAGATCTTTGATATTCGAGATGATTTCAGAACCTTTCTTGTAGGGGCGGACAGGGAGCTGGTTGCCGAGTTATTCGAGCAAGTTCTTGGCGCGTGGAAGGGGTTCTGATATACAGGGAAACTGTTAGTGTTAGTTGTTGGATTGGTTCAAATGGGAATTGTTTGATGACTTGTAAAAAAGGGTTTGATTGAATGTAAAGTAGACATATGATGACCTAAAGTCTAATGTGTTGCTGGTGTGATTTATACAGAAGTGAATATTATTAGAATGAAAAGAAATAATGTTTGATGTTTGTGGAATGGCATGCTGTTTCCTAAAATGTGAGAAACTAGTTAGCAATATGCACACAGTCCAAGATTGAAACCAGACAACTTACAATTCAACCTCAGAAAGACAGCAGTCATCTCAACATAAAATTGGAGAAACCAGAATTTGGATCTCCCATTTGGTTAGCAGAAGAGAAACTGTCTGGGCAATCCATGGCTTCAAATGAGAGTCAGTAGCAAGAGTTGAGGTGAGATGAGTATGATGTATTCTCACCATCTATTTCTTTTACAGAAAAAGAATATGCAGGGAATATTATACGGATCTTTCTTTAAAAATATCCATTTGCACCCTGCTGTCTATTTATTCTATTTTCACATGATGGTTTCTGATTAATAAGAAAAATGAGTGTTCAATTCTTTCCAGTTCCATGGATGGGCCTTGAATCAATGTTGGTAGTTCCAAAAGAGCAGAGCAAGGCACAAAGATCTCCTCTCTCCTCTTCAGGCAAAAAGAAATCCAGCAGCTTGCTCTTCATTGCCATTCAACTACTTGTTCTCTTCCAAACTCAAACATTCCTCACTCAGATTGCAATTGCATTTGCAAACTTATAACTTACAGCTAAGCCTTATCCAGATTAGCATCTTGAACCAGTCCCAACTATACAATATCAAATCCCACGTCGAAGTTCGCGATAGCTATAAACCTATATCTTTATCACATGAAGCAAGCAAATTATATAGTCTGTTTATAAAACTAAGAAACAGAGTTTACCCATCTCAACTTTTACTCTACATCCTCTTATAATTGCAGAACACTAAAAAAGGACATTTAAAACTAGCTAATGTAGTTTTAGATTGTTTGAGCTAACCAGGAGGCACTAATGTTCTCTTTAGTTGCTGATGCAGCCTCAAATTTAGAAGACATTTGGTGAGATGTCTTGTTTCAACTGACTTTACATGGAGATTTGTTTAAAGCAGAAAATATCAAACTGAGAAACAATGCATCTCCATATTCCATGGGGAAAATCATCTATTAAGCAAAGAGCAACATCCAGAAACTGAGAAAGAAACAATTTTTTGTGACATACAGTGCTAGCAAGTTGTCTCTACACTATAGCTCAGAAGCCACAGATTCAGGAAACTTCAGACGAAGCAAGATTTTCTATTTGACCTTGATACTGGAATTAGGAATTCTCTACCAAGTAACAACATGGGCAAGCTATTGACCTTGATACTTCCATAGAGAAATAAAAAAATGAAAAAATAAATCAATTAAATTAGTTAAAAGCAATGAAAATAACTTGAGCCACAAATTCAACAATATCAAAATTTCTTAATAAAAATGGTAGAGAGGTGATGCCAAATAAAATACCTGCAAAGAAAGGTGCAGAAACTTCTCATCCACCAACTCTCAACACATTTTCCCTTAGATCAATAACATATTAAAAACCAATACTAATAGAAGGAATGAATAAATGTAAAGGAAAAAGGTCGGAGCAACATGTATCCGACCTAAAATCTCCGATTGACCAACGCCCTTGTACCGAGTATCTAAGCGCCTCAACAATCAAGAAGAACAAGAGAAAAGTAACAGATTCCCCATCAGCAAACAATATATGAGCTAAAGAGCCTACACTTGCTGAAGAAAATATATTATGTTACCCAAGACATTCAGCACAGCTTTTAGATATTGTTGTTGACCTGAAGACAGAAAAACACAACACTTCACCCAGCTTTTATAAGAAAACATAGATGTGCATTAGCAGGATTATAGTCCCCAACTTTTTTCTCTGTTAAAGAAATGAGGAGCATTGTCCAATTGTCAAAATAGTTTCGTACATTCCAAGTTAAGTCCAATACAGTGTAGTCCAGCCTCAACTGTCTAGACGCAGCCAAGTATGCAGTAGCTACACAATGATAACATGGATTTTGTTGGTGCACTCCAATTCAATCATTGTGACCTTATAGAAGCATGACCTATTCACATTGAAGATTTTTCCATCGGAAGCAAACAAAAAAAAAAAAAAGGCAATCAAACTCCCCACTAGCTATCGATTAGAATGGAACCAATTAGCTCTGTGAATGCAGGCACTTCCCTTCCTAGTTAGTAATGAACTCAACGACTTCCCCCCTTCCCTCATATTTCTTCTACACGCTTCCCCAACAACTAACTAACTAACCCACTCTCCCTCCTCCTAACTCCTCTCCCGTAGTTAACCACTCTTCGCGGACGCCCTCCACTCTCCTTGCTGTCACTATCTAATCAATAAATGAATATGCAAGGAGGTTGAATAAATATTAATGTAATGTATAGCAAAATCTAAAGGAGGGGGTATAAACTGCAAACAATCCAATATGCAGGGATAGCTGAGACCATCTCCGCTTCTTGTTGAAGCCTTAATTCATACTTCAAAACGTCTTGTAACCTGTTGAGATCGTTTCCAAGAACAGCTTGTGCTAACTCTATAAGATCAAATAGCACATTGAGTTGAGTATCAGCCAAAAACCAAACCCATTTTCATGTTCACATACATGATATTCATATACCAAGAATAAGTGAATTTTTGGCTGCTGTACTACTATATCATTTCTTGGAATCTTGAGGACTATGCCTATATAAAAATTTGAATACAATAACAATAGGGGTGTTTTTTCTCTTTAAAAAAACGAGAAAGGAAAAACCTGCAAAAATATGAATTTGGTATACAAGTTAAATGATTAAAAAAGGAAAGTCGTATAACGCTCAATGTTATATTTTGTGAAAAGCTTTTAAATTTATGATATGACAAAAGTTGAGTGGCATGATTTCAGCATCGAGTAAGGTTTTCCACTATATGTATCATGATTCAAATGCATATCCTTTTTGAATATCTTATAACATACAAAAAGAAATTAATCATTATCTTTTAGCAATCACTATGACAAAGTATTCATGGTAAAGAAAGTTCAATGTATAAGCGAAAGGCGTAACTTATATGGCAAAAACAATAATCAAATTTGGATTCACTTAGAATTAAATAAAAATCAAGAAAAATGAATATTATGCAATTTTAGCCGTTTTAATATTTACCTAATTAAGAAGGTCGGTATATTTAATTTAAGCTACTTAATTATTTATAAAGATAAAATCATGTAAAACACAGAAGAAGAGTCGCAATTTACATACATCACTAAACTTGTACTCGTGAAAAAACAATAATATTTGTGAATCCATTTGCTTCTTAATTTGGTCGCCAAACAGTCTCTCTTCACTATCACTAACCCCTCCCCCCCACGTATCGGCGCTCCTCCCAATTCCTTCCTTCATCGGATCCCCCACGATTTCCTGCTATTCTAATTCACTCCTATATCAATCTCCATACATACACCATAGACGCACGAGACCGCTGCTCTGCCTCCACCGGGAAATCCTTCAGATCGATCTCGACCAGATTCCGGCCGGCAGCCGTAGACGTCCACTGGTTGGTTGATAGATAGATACGTAAATACGAACAGATGGCTAACCCTGGCAATCCAAACGCGCCAGGCGGAGCTCCATTCGATATGCACAAATTGTTTCAGCCATCTACGCCGCCGCCGCAGCAGCAGCAGCCCACCGCCGTCCCCACTTCGAACCCTAATCCCCAGAGCTTTACCAATAATGTTAGCAATACTAATTCTAACCCGAATTTGGTATCCCCGGCTTTCCCGGTCCCGTCTGCCTCATATCCGCCTCCCACCGGCGCCGGAAGTGGGCCCTACTCCTATCCTCCCCAGACGTCACCGTTCCATTACCACCCAGTCTACACCCCGTACTCCAATCCCCCGCCACCGCATCAGGAATTCGCTAACGTGCACCCCCAGAGGTCGATGTCGTATCCTACGCCGCCGCTCCAGCCCCAGCTGCAGACGTCTAGTTCGCCGCACCACAATAATTTCCAAAACCCCCCAAATCCCCAAAACCCTAATAATTCAGGTGCTCGTTTGATGGCTTTGCTGAGTGCGCCACCTTCTACCCTGGAGATTCCGCAACAGCTGACAATGCCAGTGGCGCAACTCCACCCCACTTCGTCATCGGCCTCGGATTTCTCTTTGCCACAGAATGTGAACGTTTTGCCCTCTGGTCAGGGATTGTCTGTTTCACATCAGGGCCATCCTGTAACGCGGATGCCCAGTAGTAAGCTTCCCAAGGGGCGGCATGTGGTCGGAGATCATCTGGTTTACGATATAAATGTTAGACTGCCTGGAGAAGTGCAGCCTCAACTTGAAGTTACACCCATCACAAAATATGGGTCTGATCCTGGGCTTGTTTTGGGGAGGCAAATCGCAGTTAATAAGACGTATATATGCTATGGGCTGAAGTTGGGGGCTATCCGGGTGCTCAATATTAACACTGCTTTGAGATCTTTGCTTAAGGGGCTGGCGCAGGTTGCTACCGCTTCGCTTATGAAGATCCTGGTTTATGATTTTGTTCTATCAAATATTGTCTTTAGGTTCTAACTGCTTATGGTTTTTTTATATTGCTTGCATTGTGAAATTTATTTTTGGGTAGTTAATAATATGATGCTTTTCTAACAATATTCTTTGTCATTTGTTGATTAATCTGAACCTTCTTTGAGATTATAAGTTGTCATCCATAGCCATAATCTCTACTTCTAATTTCACCCGAGTTATGATGCTTGTTAAAAGACAAAACGCATAATGTTTTTGTATTTTAAACAAAATTTTGAAAATATGTTACATTCCAAAATTCGCTAAAAGTTTGTGAATTTAAAACTTAATATCCCTAAAAAAGACTTGTATGTCGTAATTTGAAGTTACATCCATCACTTCTTAGCATGATTATTCAATACATTCATCTATCTTGATTTATGTCTCGACGTTGAATTTTCTTACAGAGGGTCACAGACATGGCTTTCTTTGCGGAGGATGTTCACCTTTTGGCAAGGTTTGCACTTTGTCAGTTGTTTTTATTATCTGTGCTGTCTAATTTCTATTTAACATGCTAATTTTCTTGCATGCAGTGCTAGTGTGGATGGGCGGGTTTATGTGTGGAAGATTACCGAAGGTTCATATGAAGAAGATAAGCCTCAAATTACAGGAAAGATAGTTATAGCCTTACATTTCACTGGAGAGGGAGAGCCCCTTCACCCTAGAGTTTGTTGGCATTGCCATAAACAAGTAAACTGCTCTTTTTATTTGCAGTTGCGGTTTTAATTATGCCTTGGTCATAATAATTTAATCAAGTGACCACTTTCAGGAAGTTCTTGTAGTGGGAATTGGCAAACGTGTTCTCAAGATTGATACTACAAAAGTTGGAAAAGGTGAAAAGTTCTCAGCAGAGGAACCCCTGAAATGCCCTATTGACAAGTTGATTGATGGGGTCCAACTTGTTGGCAGCCATGATGGAGAAGTGACTGACTTATCTATGTGCCAGTGGATGACCACTCGCTTGGTTTCAGCTTCAGTGGATGGAACGGTTAGTATTAAATCTCCCTCCTTTCCTAAAGGTTTTTAGTTAATTCTTTTTTAGTATTAGCCCAAACCACTTCTTTCTCGAGAGGATGGGAAACATGTCCTACATCATTTGATTGAGTAGTTGACCATCCTTTTTATTGTCTGTATATTCTCTTAAGAAGCCACTGCTTTTTGGCTGAATGATACATGAGCAGTAAGCATTTAGCTGGCCTAGAAAGTTTCAGCTATAATATTCTTATCGTAACTATGTAATCTGAGCATACCAGCTAATTTTTATTTGAAACTGTAGATAAAGATTTGGGAGGATCGGAAATCATCTCCAATTGCAGTTCTTAGGCCACATGATGGACAACCTGTTAATTCCGTGACCTTTGTGGCTGCTCCTCATCGACCAGATCATATCATACTCATAACTGGGGTACACATACACATCCATAAATTTTCTGATTTACGTGATATTTTGAATTTATTAGTTTCTATAAGCTGCATATCTTCTCCATTTTGACTTGGCTGTTGTTTTTTTTCACTCCACTTAACTTTCAAAATTTTCATGCAGGGCCCCCTTAATAGAGAAATGAAGATATGGGTGTCAGACAGTGAAGAAGGGTGGTTGCTTCCGAGTGATGCAGAATCATGGCACTGTACCCAGACATTGGAATTGAAAAGTTCAGAGTCTCGACTAGAAGAAGCTTTCTTTAATCAAGTAGCAGCATTGTCACAAGCTGGCCTTCTTTTATTGGCGAATGCAAAGAGAAATGCTATATATGCTGTACATTTGGAATATGGTCCCCACCCAGAAGCAAGCCGTTTTGATTATATTGCAGAATTTACAGTCACTATGCCAATACTAAGTTTTACAGGCACAAGTGAAATACAACCTCATGGTGAACATACTGTTCAAGTATATTGTGTCCAAACGCAGGCTATTCAGCAGTATGCTTTGGACCTGTCACAGTGTCTGCCACCCCCTACAGAGAGTGTAGTCTATGACAGGTCTGACTCTATTGTCTCACGAGATGCTGCAAGTATTGACGGGCTTGCTAGTTTGGAACATTCTGGCAGTAAACCAGCTGATATATCTATCTCTAGCACAGCTCCCAAGGCATCCATGCATGAAAGTGGCTTGGACAATGCTTCAACTGTTAGATATGCTATTAGTGCTGTTTCTGGTGAGTCACTAACCATGCAAGAGTTTGCTACCTCAAGTATGGATTCTAAACAAGTTAATTTGTCCAAAGCTGCTAATGATACTGATATTTCTCTTGCCACTTCAACTCCACTCCCTTCGAGCCCCAGGGTTTCTAGAACTCTATCTGGTTTTAGTCAATCAAGCAGTGTTGAGCATGGCCCACCAGTTAACGATCGTGGTTCAGAGAAAATCTTTGAATATTCAGTTGATAGACCAATGGATGGTGTTCATGGTAACTTGTCCGACGTTGCTTCATTGGATGGTGATTCACGGAATGATGACAGTAAATTTTCTCAAGATGATATTTCTGCGGCTCTTAATCATCAAGTTAAGTTCAAACACCCTACCCATTTGGTAACTCCTGCTGAGATATTGATGGCCAGTTCATCCTCTGAGGTGAACCACCCAATTGAGGCCCAAAGTGAGGGTGAACGTAATATTCAAGATGTGGTGGTTAGCAATGACACAAGGGATGTTGAGGTGGAGGTTAAAGTTGTGGGTGAAACAAGGTTTAGTCAAAGTAATGATATAGGGTCCCGAGAAGAACTTGAGACCTTTGTGACAGAGAACAAGGAGAAAATGTTTGCCTCTCAAGCTTCTGATCTTGGAATGGAAATGGCTCGCGAATGCCGTGCCTTACCGCCTGAAACATATGTTGTGGAGGAAGCTAGGCAGGTTAGTGGGAAAGATGGAACTGAAGCAGATACCCAACCCTCGACAGTAGTGGAAGAAGGCCATGACTCTCTAAAGGATGTTACTGGGAAGGATGGTGATTCTTCAACTGTTCTGCCTGCTCAACAATCTGCACCAGCAGCGAAAGGGAAGAAGCAGAAGGGAAAGGTTGCTCAAGGATCAGGTTTATCTTCACAATCACCTAGTGAATTCAATTCTATGGATTCTTCTGTTGAACCAGGTGTTAGCTCTATTACTCCTCATGTGGAAACTGGAGTTTCACAAATTCTTTCCATGCAAGAGGTGCTTAATCAGGTAATTTAATTCTCTTCTTCCTTGTATTCGGATTGATATTGCAAATTTGCAATAGCTTTAGCACCATGTTACTTGGTTATTGTAACAGTCCTGTCATGTTTTCTTTCTTTTTTTTAAATAAATAAAATGCATTAAATGTCCTCAATGTAAATCAAACCCATTGCCTATTGGACATAGGCAAGGTGCTTAAACCAATTAGTCTCCTAGTTGGGGACTCGATTCTTGATTTTAAATAACTGATCTTCTTCCTTGGTATATATTTGTCCGTTTGAATATTGTAGCGAAATCACATAGCTTTAGAAACTCCTTAGTTTAAGACTATTGGGTTTCTAAGTGGTTGAATCTCTGTAATGAGTTTTCATGCCGATGAATTTAGTTAACTTAAGTTAAACATTAATCACAAATATTTGGATAAAATGTTGGCGGAGATTTTGGCTTACCGTGGGTTGCACTGTGATGTTACTGCTCGTTTTTCTGTTTTTCTATATTTAATTATTCCAATTTGATTACTTTTTTTGAGGAATTTATATTCAGTTATGAGTTTTGTATTTGTTTGATTGTGCCATTGTGGTACCCTGAGTCCATGATTATGATAATGCAAGGTTTGGAGCCAATACTCAATACATATGCAGAAAGACCTTTTTTCTTATAATTTATTTATACTAGAGTCGTATATCTATTGACTCTCGAGCACTGCCATTGCATGGATATGTACTGCATCTTCATTTGCATCACCCCAGTGTCACTTCTGTATTTACTCTCTTTTGTGGCAGCTTGTGAGTATGCAAAACGAGATGCAGAAGCAGATGGCAATGTTGATTGCTGTTCCAGTTTCCAAAGAAGGAAAGAGACTTGAGGCAGCCCTGGGAAAGAGCATGGAGAAAGCTATGAAAGCGAATTCTGATGCTTTGTGGGCTCGTTTTCAAGAAGAAAATGTGAAACAGGAAAAGGCTGCAAAGGATCGTATGCAGCAATTAACAAATACGATCAGCAGTAGCTTAAATAATACTTTCAACAAAGACTTACCTGCTATTATAGAGAAAACTCTCAAGAGAGAACTGACCACAATTGGGCAATCTGTGGCACGAACTATTACTCCTGTCATTGAGAAATCAATTTCAACTTCCATTGCAGATAGCTTCCAGGTTAAAATCTCTGTTTGATTGCTTTATATTCTGGTCCACCCATTTCTTGGAGCTTATGTGGTTTTTGTGATCAGAAAGGGGTAGGTGACAAAGCTGTAAATCAACTGGAGAAAGCAGTCGGCTCCAAACTTGAAGCTGTAGTTGCTAGGCAAATCCAAGCTCAATTTCAAACTTCTGGCAAGCAAGCTCTTCAGGTTTAAACACCGCTAAATTTGACTTGCTACTAGTTGTTTTGTGTGTGTTTTTTTCTTTTGAAGGGGTGGGGGAAGTCTAGTCAGCTCATTGATTTTTTAACTACAAATTTTACCCCTTCTATTATGGCAGACGAATATAAATAAAAGCTTAATGAGTGGAAGTTTTGTATTGTGCATAATAAGTTAATAACGATCTGTTGCTCAAATCATGCACTCCCTCTTTGTTTTGCTTTCAATTGAGGGTTGCAGATCAAGTTATCGAGTGGAAATGTAATTGTTTTTCTGCAAAGCCTTATACTGATGAATTGAAAACCAACTACAGTATAATTACTTAAGTAAAAGTAGCCATTCTTTAAAATGACAGTTGCAATTAGAAGCCTGTCAAAAGAGATATTTTGAAGACGTAATTAATATGCTCTGCTTTAAAAGATCAATTCGTTGGCAACGTGTACATGGAAATGATTTGGAGTTTCTATGCTGTGTTACAACTTCAATTCTTTCTTACATAATTTTTTATTTCTGCATTTTGGTATACTACTAGTCTACTATCCTATAATTTGAGCTATCTTCTTAAGGTGGTTTATCTAACTAGCTTGTGTAGAATCCTACCCTTGTATATATTGGCATTTCTTCCGTAGCATTTTGTAACACCTTGTGTAGTTGCTAACTTGCCTTTCCCATCCTGAATTCATTTTTGATCTAGTCTTACCTTGTGATGCAGGAAACCCTGAAACTGGGTCTGGAAACTTCTGTGATCCCTGCATTTGAGATGTCATGTAGGACCATGTTTGAGCAGGTTGATGCAGCATTTCAGAAAGGAATGGTTGAACATACATCAGCAGCTCAACAACAATTTGATGCATCACATTCTCCATTAGCACTTACACTAAGGGTAACCAAAAAATATTTCTATATAGTTATGATGTGTTTTCCAATATCCCTCATTGTGCCGCTTTTGAGGACAGGTTTATTCTTCTGCTTATCTTTTTGTATTTCATATGCACCAGATGTTAATTCTATCATTATTTTCAGGATGCTATAAATTCAGCATCGGCAATGACTCAAACATTGAGCAATGAGTTGCTTGATGGTCAAAGAAAACTGTTGGCTATTGCTGTATCTGGAGCGAATTCTAAAGCACCCAATCTACTAATTAGTCAACTAAGTAATGGTCCTTTGGGCGGGCTCCATGAGAAGGTTTGCTGTTTCTTGTTTTTTTCTCTGCTTATGTGAGATGCTGTGCAATCCTTGTAAAACAGATTCTGTTTTGTGGCTATTTGATCTGAACTGGTTTTTATTTTTAATTTTTTTTTATAGCTTGAGGTTCCTCCTGACCCAACTAAAGAGCTATCTAGATTGTCAGCTGAGCGCAAGTATGAGGAAGCTTTCACTGCTGCTCTACAGATGAGCGATGTTAATATAGTATCATGGTTGTGCTCTCAGGTATTTCTGTTAGATCCCCTAATACTTTAAATCCCTTTGGTTTGAGTCTTTTGGTGGTGACTACCAAACTTCTGGAATCTCCCAAGAATTCTTAACACGAAGAATAAGCTGTATAAATTAACAGTAGGGAGTCGGATCATTTTAAGCTGTGCTTTATGGTTGAAGCATGATGAACCTAAATTTAAATGCTAGGTTATACTCTATACTACCAATATTGGTATATGAATTAAGTAGTCTTCGACGGATTTTGATGTGCGTGGACCTAGGGCTCGACTTGTGTCTTCTCGTCGTATCTGCATGGCACCACTGACTTGGCTAGAAAATGTATCAAGTTTTTTGATTCTGGTAATAATAATATGGGTAATTTTTTGTTGCCAAATGAATTATATCCTATTTGTATTTGCTTAGAAACTTTTTTTTTTTATATTTCTGATAACCAGATGAACTATCCATATTTTGTTAGATGTCATATATAGGTGATAGTGAAATTTGAGAATTATCTGGGTTATTCTGTAAAAAGTGATGCATTATTTCACTGGCAGTGGCTTCAGAATTGGAACTGCAGAAATCTTAGTGGTTGAGATGACAGTTGACCAAACAATGTTTGATTGACAAAAACAATGTCTTAAAAATATTTATTTCTCTTTTCTACCACCTTAGTAGAATTACTTCTGTACGGCACGTGAATAAGAAATTAGATTACTTATAATTAAGAATTTTTTATGTGAAAAAAAGAAGTCATATTACTGGCAATTCAAAATGTAATAATATCGCGGGTCTGATAAGATTATATTTGAGTTTTTGAAGAGTGAGATCTGTTAGTTCATGGCTCTTTGAATTTCAAAAGTGTGAAGTAAAATATGCATACTTTCTCAGTCTATTGTATTTGTTTGGTTGGTTGGGTGCAGGTTGATTTACCAGGAATATTGTCGGCGAATCCACTTCCGTTGAGCCAAGGTGTACTGCTGTCTCTTCTCCAGCAATTGGCATGCGATATCAGCAAAGAGACCCCTCGGAAATTAACCTGGATGAGGGAGGTTCTATCTGCAGTAAATCCCACAGACCCGATGATTGCAATGCATGTACGGCCTATCTTTGAGCAAGTGTATCAAATACTAAATCACCAGCGCAACCTTCCGACTACTGGTGGTGCTGAACTCTCCAACATTCGGTTGATCATGCATGTCATCAATTCCATGCTTATGAGCTCTAAATGATCATAAGATGATCCCAGTTTGTGTGAATTTCAATTGTGGAAGTTTTAGCTGAGTCTTTACAGTACAGTTTTTGTTTATATTCATGCAATTTTGCACTTGTACACAATTCTATGCGAGGATGTGATGATTTCCCTTCTATTTATTTGTCTCATGTTTGAATTGAAAATATATATAATTGTAGTGTAAAAATGGGTTTAGTTTAGAGGGAGTGATTTTATCTTGGTAAAATAAACATACCTAGAAAGTGGAAGCGGTTTTCAACAATGAGCTTCCGTATTCCCTCTTCTTTCTTTTTATTTAATATAACGTTTATAGCTTCTCTGCATTTTACACTATATCTGATTTACTTAATTCAATCATTGCCAGGGAATTCCATTCCATGAATCAAGCTAGTGATACCAAAAACAAAACAAAAAAAAAAAATCGGAAATGGGGGAAAACTTAGTCAAATCAAGTTAATTTAACTTAACTTCTTTTAGTGAGGGAAAAAAGGTGGTAACTTTCGGGATTTTGGGGTTTCCGCTTTTAATTTTATATGTTTGGCGTCGTAGTCGTTCGTACTCGTATAGATTGTTTTCATGTTCCTTGGAAAAAAAAACAAGAAGAAGAAAAGAAACAACCAATAACATGGGATTTTGCTTCAAATCACAACCAGCTCAATTATCGAAGCTCTTTTTCTTCCACCTTCATCAATATTATCCCTTCTCTACATGGGGAATTACATTCAGAGCCCCAACCCCAAACCAGGAAAAGGGGGAAACGTATCCTAGCAATTTCCCCTTTCAAAAATCGGAAAATCAAAAGGATCGCAAAAGAATATGTACAAAGGCAAGCAATTGCCGCGTAATACGCAAAGCAACGCGCCTACGGCCACATCACCAGCACTGGTCGGTTTCCCACCGCCGCGTCTGGTAAAATCTCCCCCGGCCAGGACTCCGGTATCCAGCAGATACACCGACAGAGTTCCACGGCCGCCGTGAATCGGCGGTAATATTGAGATCGTACTCCGCTCTGGCGTCGGGATCCGAGAGCGTCTCGTATGCGTTGCGGATCTGGATGAAGTCTCGGTCGTCCGCGGACGTTGCGATCGAAGAATCCATAAATCGCGCCCTAGCGTCGGGATGGTACAGCTTGGCGAGCGTACGGTAGGCCGTCTTAATCTCTACCTGCGACGCGTTCTGCTTGACGCGGAGGACCTCGTACAGACTCCTCCGGTCGGCCGCCGCCGTCGACAGATGCGCGATCTCGGCACGCACGAACATGTTTGCTCTGCTACGTGATTGTTGGACGGGAAACGACGACGGTTTGAAAGAAAGCGTGGGGTGTTGTAGCATCGAAGACAGATTTTTGTTGCCGATGAAAAATTAATAATAGCGGTGTGTGGAGAGAGACGAACAAATTGAAGGGTTTATATTGCAAGTCAGAAGGGGGAGGTGGGGCCCGCTTATAGCTGTGTGTTCCACGGATTTACTGTGTGCTGACATGGCACATTGGATTGCTTCCATTGGCCTCCTCTGTGGGCGTCCCCTTTTCCGGATAATCTTTCTTTTATTTTTTAACAAAAATAAATAAATTCTTGACTCAACAAATGGCTGGAAAAATTAAAATTTAATCCGATTATATACCATAAAGATAAAATGATAAAACATTTTTTAATTGCAAATATTACCTTCCAAACAAATACCATGCGGTAATTAATAAAATCTCATCCATCCACGTCACTCCACTATATCCTTTTCCAATCCAATCTTCACAATCAAACTCATAATTCTCCATTAATAACATTAATATTAAGGGAAGGTCTCGGGTTTAAACAATTTACACGGGTTTTATTCATTAATCTAAATTAAATTCATTTAATATACCCTAATTGGAGATTAATAAACCATGTTTGAGATGGGTGAACCCATTTGAATATGAATAAAATTCGCCTAAATCATTTATGTACATCTAACACAAGTTTTTGCCTAATATTAATATTTAGAATGGGTATTGTGTCAGTGTAAGATATTTTGAATAAAATATATTTTACACCGAACATATTCTATACCAAACACACATATTTATTAAACAAAAATATATATTTTTTATTTAGCTAAAATACATTATTTATATATACGTGTAATTTAATAAGAATATGTTCAATGTAAAAATTAATTCGATTATAATGTGCATTCCATTTGAAATATACTTGGTATAAAAACCATTATGCTTGAAATGTCTCAAAAAAACACCTATCTCACACAAAATTTTGCCTAATATTCATCATTCATATTCATTTATACTTCACTTCAAAATTCATTATTTGTAAATCACATTTTTATTCGTGTACAACTAATTGTGAAGTTCATCGTTTTTTCTTAGGACTACTCATTAGTCATTTGCATATTTATAATTAAAATATATAAGAGAATTTCTCAAATCCAATAAAAAAAAAAATGACACTTCATAATATAATATATTGTGCCATGTCCCACATTAGTAAAAAGGTTTTTTGCTCACTAACAAATAATCCTGGAATTAATGTGATGGGATATAAGTATTTTAGTAATGGGTCCAGTTTTCTTTTATCAAATACATAAATTGAAACACAAATTCCTGGAGGCTAGGCTATGGCTCGAAAGTGTGAAGAAGTTGCTGTGTAAACTAAAATCGCGTTCCATATTTGACATGTGAAAAACAAGCTATCAAAATCCACAAATATTTACAAAGCAAAACCCAACTCCACTAGTATTTGTTTCATAAACTACTGTTCAAATCTGCAATTATTGTAAATTATGGATTGCAATCAATGTTGAAATTTTTGCAGTGGGAGGTGCATTTGTAGGGTAGTAAATTTTCTCAATATAGTCATGTCAACACGTACTAATTAAATGATATATTCGTAATTAGTTTGTTATGAATTTGAATAATAAAAAAAAATAGTTCATCACTCCATAATTTAAATGACAAAATCTTGTGCAATATGGAGTAACATTTTTTTTTGAGACGGTCGGATATTCTAAATGTAATGCTTTTTTTACACTAGGTTTATTTCATTCGGAATGTTCATTTATTTATAGCACATTTCGATTGAAATGCAAATGATATATTTCAGTATAGTACTATGCTGAAAATGCATCATTTAGTATGTATTTGAAAACGAATTTATTGTATTCGTATTTCGAACAAAGTATGTGATATGTAATACATATTTCGAATAAAATACACATAAAATTTAAAATTGAATAGGTTCAAATATCTTACTATCGCAATAATTTCACTCAAATAAAGTTGCATATTGCAATTAGAAATAAATAAATAAATAAAACTTGCCGATTGCATCACCCGAATCAAAATTTGATCGAATAGAACAGTTTTTCTCCTCGGCACGTGCCATAGCTTCTAGAAGATAAAGCAGTTTTGGCGCGTGCGAGGTGATATGAAGATGAATGAAGTAAGTGTCTACGTTTGCTTGAGAATGCAACTGGTTCGCACGTGCCAAGCATTCTAGAAGGCTTTTCTCTCTCATCCTCCACTTGAACCATAAGATTTTCCACACACAAAGTTATTATAGTCCTAGTCAATCCACTAAAATTCTTTCTTTCTTAAATAAAATAAAATTGTATGGATATACATTTCTTCCCTGTATCTATCTGTCTTCTTCTTATGCATAAATTTGTAGACAATCACTACTGGATTCCACACATCATTTATGACAAATTACTATATTTTTTTTTATTTCTGCTTTAAATATTAAATATGTAGCGTATTCAACAAAAATATCTAACGGGAGAGTGATTATGATTTTTTTTTTTAAAAAAATTGTGGATAAAATAAACAGTTTACTTTTCAATCTACACAAGTAAAAATGAAGTACATAGTTATATTGATTTCATATTGAAATAACAAAATCCAATTTAATTTAAGAACATCTTTAATGGAAATTAATGAAAAATAACGAAAGTCTAGTAGCAAAAAAAAAATAAAATCGTAAAAGTTGGAAATGAAAATAAAATTGAATTTCTTGGCACGTGCCAAAGCTACTAGAAGCCTATCTCTTTCACACTGGAAATGGCCATACATTTGGAGATAAGTTATGGGCTCTTTTAATTTATCATAATTGGAACACTGCTTGTACCTTTTGCTTCGGTGGTTGGACCGGTCATCTTTCTGTATGTGATGAGAATTAGATGAAGATAAGTCCAATTTTAGTTGATTTATTAGGCAGTGAGATGCGTTTACGGATTAAACTTTCACAATTTTGGTTGCTATCATAAATAGAGGTAGCGTCACTATAAAGTTTGGGCACGTCCAATCCACGGCATTTTTTTTCACAATATATGTATATTAAAATAAATAAAATCATTATGATTATTTTATGTTAATTTTACATCATTTAGATTATTTAGTTTATTATTATAATAGTATGTTGTTTACTATATTTAATTGTTAAAATCAACTTTTTGAATAATTAAACAGTGAGGCCCCGCGTTATTTTTTTTTAATCACTCATTACAGCCAAATCCGAGAGTTTCATAATTAACAACAGATCAACATTTGAATAAAAGAGTTCTATGACATTATATTTTCTAGATTTTACCATGCTTCATGCCCATTGTGGATATGAATTAATATACCCACATTAATATAGCAATATAATATTGGTGAAATAGTCAAATATAATTATTTGTTATTTCATATGTTAATTAATTTTATGATGGATATTGGAGTGTTTTTGTCACATAAATACTAGTTTTACACCCGCGCGTTGCGTAGACTAACATTTGCAATTTTATTCATAATACAAAAATACATATATTAATATTTATTTAAAAGTATAATTATTTTCTTATCTATAATTGTTTGATATTAGTTAATTGTACTGTATATTATATCTATATATGTTTCCATATATTTACAAACTTCTACAAAATAAAAATATTATATTTTACATGTAAAATTCTCACCAAAATGTGAGTAGACAAAAAATCAATAAAAATAAGACTATAATTTACAAAGTGAGCTAAATTTAAATAACAAATTAGGGAATTTTTAAATATTTTTAAAAAAATGATGAAAATGTATAATTTTTTTATTATGTAAATTATATATGTATATATATATATATTAAATATAAATACATTAATAAATAAAATTACAAACAACTGAGCTATATAAAAATTATTTTAATATATTAGTACATTAACAAATAAAATCACAGATAATTAAAATATATATATAAATATTTTTTTGTTTTTATATTTTTTATGAAAATAATTATTTAGACTATTTTCTTTTTTAATATATTAGTATATTATGGATATATCACAATTTATAGGACCTACAATAATATATTGAGAAATTTCAACATATTTGGTAAGAACATTTGACAATTGAACACCCATCCCAATATTTCGGCCAAAACCCGGAGTTGTTTTTTTGGGACAGAATTAACAACTTAATTGTGGGACATTGAAAAAGTGTAATAAACAATTGTTTCGTGTTTGCATCGACTCAATTGATTGGTAATAATAATATTAATAATAATAAAAAAAAAACAAATCACTCAATAAATAAAAATAAGAATGGTCGACTGTGGAGCCAATGCGACGCAAGTAACAAGTATAACAATTTTATTTTAATATTGAATGCGTGCGTGTTTGCTCACTACTGGATTTCTCTCACCATTATTAATTTTATTAAATAAGTTTTACAGAAATATTTAAAACCGACACCCCAATTCAAAGAATTAGATCGAAACAGTAAGATTTTGAATTTGACATAAATTAATAATAATAATGATGCTGCTAATTGATGTCTGCATTTGGATTTCGGCTGCCTTTGACGGCTCATCCATATCTCAATTAATAAAGTAAACAAACACTTGCATCACTCAATTACCGATTGAATAAACTTTTTTTTTTTTTTTTTTGGTGATGACACTAACTCCGTCAATTTTGGACGTTAATTAACGTGAACAAGTTCTGCAATTTAATTTTGACGAATCGATAGCGGCGGCTACCGTGAAGTATGAACTTGTGTAGATTGGGATGGAGGAATTAAATAATAAGAATTTAAATTATAATTATTTCAGACTTTGATATGAATTAAACGTCGAAGTTAAAAGAAATGTTTGAAACTTGAAAGTGTGAGAAGTCAGTTTATGTGATATAAATTATAATAGAAGGTTGGCAACAATTAAAAATTGAAAAAAAAAAAATTTTAAGCAAAAACAAGTGTAATTGACAACATGCTCACCATTTAGCAACTTGATTGTTGAGACAAATTCATCTGCTAAACTTTACATGAATCCACCTTTTCTCTTGTCCACTCAATTTATATATAGAAACGTCACATCATATATAGGGATTCCATTAAATATTTTTATTGAAAAAAAAAATCTTGGATTGGTCATAGGAATGTAGTTGCTAATTTGTTACTACAAATTTCACATTAAAAAATTCGGGGAAAATATATTCATTATTAATATTTATTACACTCTCAGTCGACACTACATGTTTTACAAAAGTCCAACCTATAATTTATTCAAATGCGACTTTCATGCTACGTTGATGATAGGTACACAAATTACTCTTACGCGTTATTCAAAATAATACTAACCACACAAATATATTGAATAAATCTTGCTTCAGAGATTTAAACGAGGCAGTTAAAAAGTTACTGATTCACTTTTATTGTTTAAATCACATGATTGAAACTACTTTGATAAGATTTTTTTAAAAATCTTTTTTGCTTATTTTCAATATTATAATTTTTTTTAAAAGGAGATGGGCCTGGCTTCAATCTTAAGCCCAATAAATCAGTATTGGGCCGTATGCTTTACTTCTTTTGGGTTCCCATAAATTATCCACTAACTAGTAACTCTGAATTTGATTTCTTAGCAAAAATTTAAGGAAACAAAATAATGATAAAATAAAATAAAGTGCATTGCCACGTCACGAGGAATCTCCATTAACGTCTACAATTTTTCCAAAATGAACACTCTCTCTGCGCCATAGAATTACGCTCCATTTTATCCCGTTTCATTTCATATTCCTCTGCAAATTCAAGCTCGTGGCCTCACTCGAATAATGGCGTCCCATTCGCCCGCTGGCTTATCTCTTTGTGATGGGAAGTTGAGCGTTAGCGGAAACTTCATTCTCGGTGATGTTCATGAAAATATTTTCCTTACTCCCGCGGATAATGAGCAGGGCTGTTTTCTAGGCGTTAACACCGATCAGCGGGGTAGCCGCGTCGTCTTACCGACTGGGAAACTCAAGTAAAATCTAAAATTTGGAACTTTGCTGTTTTGGACGTTGTGGCGGGAGTGGTTGTTAGTGATTGAATTGAACTGATGCTTGAGGGTTCTGAATTTTTGCAGGGAATTAAGGGTTTTATGCCTTTATCGATTCAAGCTGTGGTGGATGACTCAGTGGCTGGGTACGCGTGGCCAAGATATACCGTTTGAGACTCAGTTTTTGCTGGTGGAGGTGCCTCAATCTGTTGAAGAGCCATCTGGATTGGTGTATTACGTTGTCTTTTTGCCGATTCTTGAAGGGGACTTCAGGGCTGTGCTTCAGGGAAATGCGCTTGACGAATTGGAGATCTGCTTGGAAAGTGGTACTTGGATTTTAGCTGCTCTGCATTCATGCCGTATTGGAGTTTTGAATTGGTAAAAACTATGAAGAATTGCCGTTTGCAGGTGACCCTTCTGTGCAAGAATTTGTAGGGAGGCATCTGGTTTATGTGGCGGCTGGGACCAATCCGTACAACGTAGTTGAAAATTCCATCAAGTATGTTGAGGAGAGTTCAGTCTTTATTTCTCTGTTGTCCCACTCCTAGAGTTATGGGATAATCTTTATCTTTTCTTACATTACCATCCTATTCATGAGTTTAAAGCACGATCGCCACCAAACTAGAAGCCAGTTTAATATGACTTTTGATATTCTATACATGTCATGTGGTGCTATGCTTTCCCTCGCTTCTTAACATAAAAATGCTTAACAGGTTATTGCAAACTAATCTCCAGACGTTCCGCCACCGTGATGAAAAAGAGGTAATTTTGATACTAGAACTGACACCCCTATTCCATCATGAGTTTTGTATCTCCAATGATTTTTGCTCTTCACACTGGTTCAGATGCCTGACATACTGGACTGGTTTGGATGGTGCACATGGGATGCTTTTTATACTGATGTAACTGCTGAGGGAGTTAAGGAAGGAATAAGAAGGTATCTTTGAATCTGTTGCAGATTTAGAATATTAAGCATATGGACAGAATTACTTAGTCTCTTGTTATTGTAGCTTGAATGAAGGTGGAGCTCCCCCAAAGTTCATCATCATTGATGATGGATGGCAATCAGTTGGTATGGATCCTACTAGTAAGGAAGCGAAATTTGATGACACTGCCAAGTAAGTAATTGAATCTAAAGGCTTTCGAAAGGCCTATCTGAATAGATTATGCAGGAAAACTAATGTTGCATTTTAATTTTGACTTCCAGTTTTTCGAATCGATTAACTAGTATCAAAGAGAACCATAAGTTCCAAAGGAGTGGTAACAGGGATGACACCGTGGATAAGAGCGCTGGATTTAACCAAATTGTTGCTGAGATCAAAGACCAATTTGCTCTGAAGTACTCATGTTCATATTTCAGTTCTCTTTCTTCTCTATTTTTTTAATGGCCAAAAGAACATTATACATATTTCCTAGTTTTCCAGGTATGTTTACATCTGGCATGCAATAGTAGGTTACTGGGGTGGTGTAAGCACTGATGTTGCTGAAATGGCTCAGTATGACCCGAAGATAGTAGCGGTCATTCCTTCCCCTGGGCTTGAGTCAAATGGCATTTGTTTCGTTTTGAAGAGCATAATGATGAACAGTGTTGGCCTTGTGAACCCAGACAAAATCTATGCCTTCTACAATGATCTGCACACTTATCTTGCATCTGTTGGCATTGATGGAGTTAAAGTAGATAATCAAAGCATACTTGAGACTCTTGGAGCGGGGTATGGTGGAAGAGTGCAGCTTGCAAGAAAATACCATGAAGCACTGGAGGCATCTGTGTCTAAAAACTTTAAGAATAATGGAATTATTTCTTGCATGAGCCACAGCACTGATGCATTGTACAAGTATGTAATCTTAATTTCGGAAAAACCTTTGATTTGTCTAGTTAAACCGACCAACATGCCTTATGAGTTTCCGGAGTTTTAAAATCTAGCTCTCCTTATTACTGCAGTGCAAAGAAAGCTGCAACAATCAGAGCATCTGATGATTTCTTTCCCAGAGATCCCGCATCCCACACAATCCATATAGCATCAGTTGCATACAACAGTGTCTTCCTTGGAGAATTTATGCAGCCTGATTGGGATATGTTTCATGTGAGCAGACCATTTTTTAGAACAATCTTTGAATGCTCCAACTACACTTAGGTTCATCTGGAATATTTTGTATTAGTATTAATTTTTAAATCACTGTAATTGATTTGTATCTTAGAGCTTGCATCCTATGGCTGAATACCACGGAGCTGCTCGTGCTGTAGGAGGCTGTGCAGTCTATGTCAGGTGCTGCTTTTCTTTTTCTTTTTTTATTTTTGCTTTAGGAATCACACAACACTCCTTCATCATTTATATTCATTGCATCTCATTTTCAGTGATAAACCTGGAAACCATGACTTTGATGTTTTAAAGAAGCTAGTACTTCCTGATGGTTCCACGTTGAGAGCCAAACTTCCAGGTAGACCAACAAGAGACTGTTTGTTTTCTGATCCTACCAGAGACGGAAAAAGGTATTGCCAAAAAAGATTGAAATGTGTTGAAACCCCCTTAGAGTTCGCAGGAAAGTGATTAAATTATTAACTTGTCAACTTTCTGGCAGTCTTCTCAAAATCTGGAATATGAATGATTTCAATGGAGTTCTTGGGGTTTTCAATTGTCAAGGAGCTTCATGGTGTCGGTCTAGTATAAAAAATCTTATCCACGATCAACAGCCTCCAACAATCTCTAGCACTGTACAACCAACAGATGTTGAATATCTGTGGACCACTGCTCAGAGTGGGTGGAATGGACATTGCGTAATGTATTCACACAGAGGAGGTAAGCATCTCATTGTAATACTTAAATTAACTTACCAGACAGAATAATCCTTTGGAAAATATTTATACACTATTGTAGAACTTGAACAATAGTCCCAACAAAATGTGAAGGAACATCCAAGTAATTCAACCCCTTCCTTGTTAGAGGTAGCAATGGGGAAAGGATCTGGCTGCCAGGCCAAGGGGAATACTGGGTTGGGTTGAGCTGAGCTGAAACCTCACCAAGTTGGAAACTCTAGATCTCAGCATATCCCTTAAAAACATTAGAATATAAATGATAAGAAATTTCTGGGCTGCCCAGTAATGGTCGGGCCATGTAGTTCCGGTTTCTTTAGGCCTATGTTTTTTTGAACCGGCTCACTAGGAAATTATGGCTGATAGGGCCAACCTAATATTTCTAGCTGTATTTCAAGTTTGATCAAATTGTACAATCCCTCTTTATTGTGTTGTTTGTCTGGTTCAGCCGTCTGAGTACAACTAGATAAATTAACTCATAATGAAAGCTTGACATGTTCTTTAGCTGTAGGGACATTTTATCACTTATCAGGCATCCCTTGTTACAAAATTCTGTCCAGGCTGTTAGTTTCTTGCACCTAAAAGATAATCAACCAATAAATGATGTATGAACAGAGCTATTATGTATGAAAAAAAGAGGAACACGAATTGATTAGTTTCAATCATATTCTCTTATGAATCTTGACATATTCAATGCTCCAAGACTGCTTTACTTTAATGTATTCACAATCCCCTACAGGAAAACTTATTAATGTTCCGGCAAAGATATGTGAGCCGATTCAACTAAAAGCTCGAGAGTATGAAGTATTCACTGTTGTAGCAGTGAAACAACTGTCCAATGGTGCTGCATTTGCTCCAATAGGTCTGATCAAAATGTTCAATTCAGGAGGTGCAATCAAACAAGTCGACTATAAGTCCGAGAAGGCTGGGATTGTCATTCTGAGAGTTCGTGGGTGTGGCACGTTCGGAGCCTATTCATCAGTTAGGCCAAAAAGGATTACATTGGATAACAATAACATGAAGGAACATGAATTTGATTATGAAGAAAAGTCTGGACTCCTCACTCTCTGTCTACCCATTCCAGATAGAGAGTTATACCAGTGGAACATAGCAATTGAACTTTGATGATTATTTGTGAACATATATAATAATATCATCAAACTCTGCTTGTTTTGGACTTGACCTTGCCTTTTCCCTGGATCCAAAGATCACAAAGGTACATTGTGTATTTTACTGATTTCAAGAATGGATCTGCCTTGATTCTGATCTTTTGTAGGATTGTGATCTGACCTCTCGTGGGGAAGGACTCAAAGATAAAGTCTCCTTGTGGGGTAAAGGTATGGACCACCCCTCAACTGTTGTTGTATTGTAAAATAACAAAAGCACTAATATATGGATATATTTTGATCCTTCTTTGAAAGGTAAATGTGTGTATGAAGATCTTGTAAGAAATGCTAACCAAGTATAAGTTTGAAGTTGAAGGGCAAAAAAGATGAGTTGCAATGAATGGATGGATGAGTGAGTTGGTAGTTAGGTGTGGATAGGGATAGGGACAAAACAAGTCACGAGCGCTGTTATAAAATGTGGGTTAGCATGTGTGTTTGCCTCTTTTCTCTCTATTGCTTTTTACCAGATTTCAGGAATCTTAGGCATCTCTTGTCTTTTCTTTTGAACTTGTCCTTAAAAATCTTTCTTAATCCATCTATATACATATACTCCCAATTGGATCTTTAACTTCTTCATATTGTCATACACTATTAAACGAGGATGGGTGTCTCCAACATTACTCGAATTCATCATCAAACACTTTACCACTATACTCCGGAATTAGGGACTTAATTGTTATTAATATGAACTGTTAGGCATATTAGTCATAGGGATTAGGGTTGCTCGAAAATATGACCCCGTTGATAATAGTACGATACATAAATTATAACTGGGCGAGCTTTTGATTTGTGTACTAAAGAAATATGATATAAATTTCTAGGATTTGGATCCCCTGCACAACAGGAAGTGTCGTGCATCTTTAAACCATAAATTTGAATTTATTTTATATTTTATTAACCTAGACACTAGGTTAATATTTTATTCATGTGTATAACAGTATCTCCTTCCTGCTGTGCCTATGTGCAAAGTAGATGATCTAAATCCAAATTTCTATCTCATAAAATAGGATTTGTGAGTTATAGTATTAGTGTTTAAGAGTCTAAATATTCCTATCATGGTTATTCAATCTCCTAAGTGAAAATAAAGGAAAAGGGATTTCAAGTTGTTCATGTTTGGAAGGGAGATATCGAATTTTGTTTGGGAAGGTCTTGGGTTAGGCAGACCTAAATGATTTAGGCGGGTTTTAACCATTAACCCAAGCTTTAGGCGGGTTTTATCCATTAACCCAAGCCCAAACCCATATAATATACCCTATTTGGGATGGATGAACCCATTTGGGTAGGATAAAACCCGCCTAAACCGTTTAGGCCTGCGTAACGCAAGTTTTTGCGATTTTGTTTTTGTTATTTTCTTCGAATGACGGTAGACAATATTCTTGACCATTGAATCAACAAATTGCATTTGGATAATACTAAAATAAAAATGAAAGTGTTAAAATCTTATCCAATTTGAGCGAATAGTGCAAAATGAATTGGGGATTATTAGCTCGTGTTTTGCACATTTTTTTGACTTCAAAGTTTCTCTTCTCAATTCTAAAACCTTGACTTTTTGTCGCAAAAATATTGGATATAGACACGCAATTAGCCTTGAATTATGATCGACTGGATTCAAATATCAATTATGTAGTTAAATATTAAACTATTTCATCATTATTCATTTATAAATCACCTAATTGGATAAATAACCCATCTTTAACTTTAATATAAACCCTTTTTCCGTGATTATGCAAAAGGGAAATTTGATGCTACTGATGATACCGGTAGACTGTAGCTGTAGTACTACATTTTCAAAGCTAATGCTAATACTTAATAGTGCAAATCTTAAATATGTATATTGAAATTATCGTTCATACAAATGGTCACGTCCACTATTTAATTTAAATCTTGAATTAGCATTGTGGTTTGGTGGTAAAGTAACGTCTCATAAACAAACCTGAATTAATATTTTCAATTTTTTTTTCTTTTTTGAAAAAAACAACAACAAAAGCATGCGCAGATCCTGCAGAGGAGCTGGAGATGCAGCAATAGAAAAATATAAATAGCAGACAAAATAATGTGGGAAGTATCGTTATCATCATTTTTGGCATAAGATTTGATTTGATTTAATTTAATTTAATCTAATGGCAAAAACTTGCGTTAGGCAGGCCTAAACGGTTTAGGCGGGTTTTATCCTACCCATAAGGTTCACCCATCCCAAATAGGGTATATTATATGGGTTTGAGCTTGGGTTAATGGATAAAACCCGCCTAAAGCTTGAATTAATGGATAAAAACCGCCTAAATCGTTTAGGCCTGCCTAACCCAAGACCTTCCCTAATCTAATCATACTAATGTATTCATCCCAATTCGCAATCGAGCTGTCAAACAAATTGTACGGACCTGCAGCAAAATTAGATGGATCCAATCTCAGACGTGACATGATTCCAATCTGTAATTCAATACCATTATTTCTGTTTCTCACACTTAGGTTTGTTCAATTCCAATTTCTTTATTTTATGGATTGTATGTATATGTAAAACATTTAAAGTGATTGTTTGATAAAAATTTATGATATACATGTATAAATTATAACACATGAGATTCACATTATAGATTTTGGGTATAGGTGTGTAGGTGGTGGAGGTTATATTGAGGTCTAATATTTGTTGTTTGACAATTAATTATTAGGTTTAAATTAAATGACTAGTCCAAATATTAATACATGGTGATAAGGATCCGTGTTGGCATTGCGTGGAATGGACGGTCAGGATGATCTCAGACAATCTATTGTGTAACAAACAACTCCGATCCTACGGCTCCCACGCGCTTAGTTTGACTCAAATACACCTAGTGTCTCCACCCCCTCTTGACGTATTACCATGTCACAACTCACGCCAACAACCTTTCTCCTATCATCACAATCAAATAGTTTTGCTAAAATTAATTTTAATTATTATCATAATTCTTAATGTATTAACACATCAACAGTAATTATATATTAATACGTGTTAATATTGAAACTTTTATGCACAATCAAATCCCGAATTCTGAAAATCCCAGATATATTCATATTTGAATTTAAATATCACCGAATTCAAATTCAGATAATCACAATCTAATGATTAATACGAAATTAAGTTAATCTTTTAAATTTGAAGATCATTAGTAGCGTATAGCTTGGAATTCCCGCCTAGTTGAAGAAGATAATTTTCCATGTGTTGACAAAAAGCTGTAAATTTTTTTACCAAGAAAAGTTGCAGGTAAATAAATGGTGACGTTGTGTGCATGATCCCGCCAGTTTGTTACCTATAAATAGCCCATCACACCTCTCGCACTTCTCATCATCTAACCATTTTTTTTCCCTTCAACTTACCGTTGCCATTTTATTTTGGATTCTTGATTGATTCTTTAAATTCGTTTTTCATTAGACGGTCCTTTATTTCTTTTCTACGATTAAAAAATGACGGTGGGAGCTGGGATTTCCGTGAGTAATGGAAGGTTGAATGTGTCGGGTGAGACGATTTTGAGCGATGTTCATGAAAACATTATCGTGACGCCGGCATCCGGAGGAATCTTGACCAATGGAGCATTCATCGGCGTTGTTTCCGATCAGGTTGGAAGCCGGAGAGTTTTCCCTGTCGGCAAACTTATGTAAGTACTTCTTTCGTCTCCGACAATCTAGCATTGCCAAATCTACATTGCGTTTTGCTGAGAGTTAATCTAAATATTTTTGTAAGAGAATGAGTTGATATCTTGGTTTTACAACTGTAACCACGTTTTAGGATTTTAACAGCACTTGCAGGATAATTTAGAATGAATTTTGTAGAATGTTTGTGTTTTTTGATGGAACTGGAATTAGTATGAAGCGGCATTACTGAATGGTGACGATGATTTGCAGGGATTTGAGGTTTATGTGTGTTTTTCGGTTCAAGTTATGGTGGATGACGCAGAGGATGGGCAGCAGTGGCTCCGAAATCCCTTTCGAAACACAGTTCTTGATAGTGGAAGGACGGGACGGTTCCAATTTCAGTGATGATGAGAAGGAACAATCATCTCTATATGTTGTTTTCTTGCCGATTTTAGAGGGAAATTTTAGGGCTGTTCTGCAAGGGAATGCAAATAATGAGTTGGAAATATGCTTCGAAAGTGGTATGAAGCAAAATCTGAAGTTTCTTTCCTTTTCGATCGGTTGATTTTCTTTCCCATTTTCTTGCCTTTGCTAATAATTAATCAAATCAGGGGATCCTGCTGTTCAAGACTTCGATGGGAGCCGTATGGTGTTTGTTGGAGCTGGATCTGATCCATTTGATGTCATCACTAATGCAGTCAAGTATGCTTCTGCCATAAACTTTTTTTTCTATTTTGATTAGGATTTGAATCGGTCTAGTTCATAATCATAGATGATAGACATTGGTTACGGCTACACTTAGAAAGAGATCAACCAGTGTTTGATGATCTCCCATATTCCATGATGCGATTTAAGCTTTGGTTTTCTTTCTCATCCCTGGATCAAAACTAACGAATGGTAATGATATATTTGAAATTAATGCAGGACTGTGGAGGGGCATCTGCAGACTTTCTGCCATCGTGAGAGGAAGAAGGTACATCAATTGTTGCAATATTTCATTTTCGAATCAGTTTTTTTCAGGTGAGACTGTGTCTAATATTGTTCGTATCAAAATTCAGATGCCGGATATGTTGAACTGGTTTGGATGGTGTACATGGGATGCGTTCTATACTAATGTTACTGCCCAGGGAGTGAAGCAGGGTTTGGAGAGGTAATCCTAGTTTGCTACTTCTAGTATGAGGTAAATTTGTGATGTTACAGTCATTTGATGTTATCTCGTATATCTTGCTGCAGTTTTGAGAAAGGAGGGCTTTCCCCAAAATTTGTCATAATTGATGATGGTTGGCAGTCAGTGGGTATGGATCCAACTAGTGAGAAAACGGAAGCAGATAATTGTGCAAAGTGGGTGGTAGAATGATTTAATGCTAATCCCTTTTCATCTTGATGTTTTCTTCTTCGCTAATTGTTGGACTTGGCTCTTTCCTGTTTCCAGCTTTGCAAACAGGTTAACAAATATCAAGGAGAACCACAAATTTCAAAAGGATGGGAAAGAGGGTGGAAGGATTGAGGATCCAGCAATGGGAATCCGACACATTGTTACAGAAATGAAAGATCATCACTCTGTCAAGTATAAAATCTGTTCAACTCTAACTTATTATCATGACTATGGCAAGATAAGAACAATGGTTTATGTCTCATATCAAACCTTGCAGGTATGTTTATGTGTGGCACGCGTTGGCTGGTTACTGGGGCGGTGTCAAACCAGGAGGAGCTGAGATGGAACATTATGAATCCAAGATGGCTTATCCTGTCTCATCTCCTGGGGTTCAGTCAAATGAACCTTGTGATGCCTTAAATAGTATCGCCAAGAATGGCCTCGGACTAGTTAATCCAGAGAAAGTCTACAGTTTTTACAATGAGTTGCATTCTTACCTTGCATCTGCTCGGATTGATGGCGTTAAGGTAGATGTCCAGAACATCCTTGAAACCCTTGGAGCCGGCCATGGTGGAAGGGTGAAGCTTGCTCAGAAATACCACCAAGCACTCGAGGCCTCGATTTCAAGAAATTTCCCTGACAATGGGATCATTTCTTGCATGAGCCACAACACAGATGGCTTGTACAGGTGAGCAAAATAATTTGTTTCACTCTTCTTCCTCAATAGTCTGATGGAGTACAAGTTAGTAGATGTGCTGATTCAGAAGGTGTTTTGTGCTACGATTGCAGTGCAAAGAGATCAGCTGTTATCAGGGCATCGGATGATTTCTGGCCGCGGGATCCAGCATCACACACTATCCACATTGCATCAGTTGCTTACAACACTGTTTTTCTTGGAGAGTTCATGCAGCCAGATTGGGATATGTTCCATGTAAGCCTGCTGACATGATCAACTATCCTTGTAGCAAAGTCTAGTATTGAAGTTATGCTAAAATTATTGAATGATGTTAATAATGGCAGAGTGTGCATGAAATGGCTGAATATCATGGAGCAGCACGTGCCGTGGGGGGTTGTGCTATATATGTCAGGTGCAATAACACAACACAGCTCGAATTCTATCATTCTGAGAAGGTGGTTGGTTTCCATCATTTTCCTCATCATTCATGTTGTGTGTCATCTGCAGTGATAAGCCTGGGCAGCATGACTTCAACCTTCTCAAGAAGCTTGTTCTTCCTGATGGATCCATATTGAGGGCTAAACTCCCTGGAAGACCAACACGCGATTGCCTCTTCTCTGATCCTGCCAGAGATGGAAAAAGGTACACACACACAAATCATCTTCCCATCTTCATGGATTATCTACTAACTGCAATCATATGAATGTAGTTTGCTGAAAATCTGGAATCTCAACGATCACAACGGAGTTGTCGGGGTCTTCAACTGCCAAGGAGCTGGCTGGTGCAAAGCTGAAAAGAAGAACCTCATTCACGATGAGCAACCCGGCACCATAACTGGAGTCATTCGATCCAAAGATGTGGATTACCTTCCCAGAGTTGCCGGTGAGAAATGGAACGGAGATGCTGTCGTCTACTCCCATCTGCGGGGTACTTTCTTCTCTTACTCTCTCACTGAATTCTGATCATTCTTGCTAAAAAACAAGCCCCCCATAAACAAATCTATCTGCAGGTGATTTGATATATCTTGCAAAGAATGCAGCTCTGCCTGTGACACTCAAGGCACGAGAATACGAAGTGTTCACGGTTGCTCCGGTGAAGGAGATGTCCAACAGAGCCACATTTGCAGCAGTGGGTCTCACCAAAATGTTCAATTCTGGAGCAGCAATCAAAGAAGTCGAGTACGAAAGAGAGAAGGCCGGCACGGTGGAGATCAAGGTCCGAGGGTGCGGTACGTTTGGAGCATACTCATCTGAGAGACCTAAAAGAGTTGAAGTTGATGGGAAGGAGGTGGAGTTTGAATATGAAGAAGCATGTGGGTTCATCACACTGGCCTTGCAAGTTCCAGACAAGGAGATGTACCTTTGGAGCCTGGTTTTTCAACTATGAAGAAATTGGCATCACTTTATTCTTACAAGGATACATGCCTGTTTGTATAGGTGGAGAGAGAGGGGATGAATGTGTGACTGTTGATCTAGTTTCATCAATCATTGATTCATTCCTCATTCATATTTATATGCATGGCCTGAATAAAAATCAACAATTTATGAATAGTTGCTGCTCATTTTCCCTCATCAACCTTTTCTTTGGTTAAAAAAAAAAATTGTGAAAACTTTAACTTCGTGTTTCTCATACCATTAGCATTTAGCCACCAAAATAAATGAAATTTTAACCTACCAAATCCAAAACAATGGAAATATAAATTACACTCAAAATAATTCAAAAAAGAATTTAAAAAAACAAACCAATGTCTTTTTTAATAAGAAACTTATCTATCTAGAACTTGAAAAATAGTTTAATTATCGATTGAAGATTCGAAAAATTAAAAAATATATATTAATTCAAAACCCAAAAAATTATAAAATTCTAAATCATAATTTCAATTTCAGGTTCTCGTATGAAAATTTTAGATCATTAAGACTATCTCTACTAACAACCCAACACAACCCAACCTAATAATAAAATACTATTTTCTCTCTCTTCCACCTACACAACCCACAACCCAACTTAATTTCTACTCTAGTAATGACATCCACCCAACCTAAATTATATAATTTTTTTATATTAATATTTCAATATGTATTATTTATAATTCTTTTTAATTATATATTTATATAAAATATATAACTATAATAAAAATTACATACTCTTAAAAATTTAATATTTGACTTGATAATAAAATAAAAATTACAAGAGTTGAAATAGAAATTAAACATAATACAACGAGTTACAAATACAAAAACAAACGACTAAAGTGATAGTACAAAACAAATTCAAATTACGCATTTAATTATGAGTTCCAAATTTTGCCCATATGTGCTCAATCAAGTCATGTTTAAGGGTCTGATGAGCTTCTCTATTGCGAAGTTCATTCCTATTAATCATATAAGAGGACAAACTCGAGATGCGTTGTGTAGAGTAGTTTAGGGATTCAACATCTTCACCTTGCACTCCTGTAGGTATATCCATAAGAAATTCTCTGGGATCATGATAGTTTTGGTATGTATGCCGTTCATCTTCTACTATCATATTGTGCAAAATGATACATGCCATCATTATTTTTCTCATCACTACCTTGTCCCAAATAAGACATGGACATCGAAGAAATGCAAACCGAGCTTGCAGAACTCCAAAGGCTCTCTCCACATCTTTTCTGGCAGACTCTTGGTGTTGAGCAAATAACTTGTGTTTTCGGGTCTGTGGAGCAATGATTGACTTGACAAATGCAGCCCATGAAGGATAAATGCCATCAGTGAGATAATATGCTCTATCATTTTGACGACCATTCACTACGTAATTAACTTTTGGTGCTCGACCTTCTAGCACATCACTAAAGACAGGAGATTGATGCAATACATTTATATCATTGCACGAACCTGGTGTTCCGAAGAACGCATGCCATATCCATAAATCATATGATGCAACAGCTTCCAAAATAATTATTGGAGTTCCACCTCTCCCTGTATATTGGCCCACCCACGCAGTAGGACAATCTTTACATCCCCAGTGCATGCAGTCAATACTACCAATCATACCTGGAAAACCACGTTGTTCTCCAACATAGAGTAGTCTGGCAAGATCTTCTTGATTTGGCCTTCTAAGATACGTCTCACCGAAGCATGAAATGACACCATCGACAAAATGAAGAAGTGTCTCTCTTGTGGTAGGTCCACTCATTCGCAAGTATTCATCAACAACATCGGATGATACTCCATATGCGAGCACCCTCATTGCTCCAGTACATTTTTGTATTGGTGAAAGACCTTGTCTGCCGGTGGCATTAGGTCTTTGTTGAAAATATTCATCATTGGCGGTGAGAGCCTCCACTACACGAAGGAATAATGATCTTTGCATGCGGAATCTTCGTCGGAACATTTCTGGAGTGTATGTCGGCCTCTCCACAAAATAATCATTCATCAAACGCTCATGACCAATCTCGCGTTCTCTATCGATATATCTTCTTCTGTTTGTAGGTTGTGGAGCGCTTACAAACAGACTGTGGTTTCTTATGATCATATTCTCGATGATTCCATCAATTTGTTGATTTTGTTGATGAACTCGTGCTTCCCACTCATCATATTCAGGTCATTCGAAAGAATCAGAACTTGAGTCTGATGAAGATTTTTCATGGTGAGACATTTTGTGAAGTGAGCAAGAGGAATTATAAAAGGCAAATATTTTTGCGAAAGAAAAGGAGGGGTTAATGAAGAAAGTGTTGTGCATTATTAATTGTTATGTATATGATATATATAGACAAATGAATGTGACTCTCTCCACGCCTGAATTATTAGTTTGTTACAGAGAATGCATGTGACTCTCTCCACACCTTTTTTTTTTTTTTTAGTGCTATTCCTCTCCACGCCTGAATTATTAGTTTGTTGCAGAGAATGCATGTGACTCTCTCCACACCTCTTTTGTTTTTTAGTGCTATTCCTCTCCACGCCTGAATTATTAGTTTGTTGCAGAGAATGCACCACACCCCTTTTATTTTTTTAGTGCTATTCCTCTCCACGCCTGCATTATTAGTTTGTTGCAGAGAAACTTTTCAGATAATGCAAGTGATAAATTATATGAATTAGACATAATACAAAGAAATACATTGAAATACATAGAATTACAACAGACGAATTACATAGAAATATGTCGAAATACATACTTAAACACCGAAATACCTAGAAATACATAGACAGATTACATGAAATACGTTAAAAAGAGAACAAATACATGGAAATTACATGAAATTAGATTAATCAGACTGTCCGAACACAAATGTCATACAACGGATTTTGAGCTCTTCTTCTTCAGGAGATAAATTAATTTTCGCCAGCAAGGTATTCAATGTCTTATTGTACATCTTCATTTTTGCTGTATTTTTCCTCTCACGCTCCATCTCCACTTTAGCAGCCGCAGCATTCTTCATAAACTCCAATTCATTATCTTTTGCAAGTCTCAATGCACGAACTTCTGCAACAAACTCATCATTAGAATCAGACGTAGAAATCTTACCTTTGCCTTTCCGTTTTGCCTTGTCTCTCCCCATTGGACGGGAAATAGAAGCTCTGCTAGGGGGACTTTCTGCACTAGAAAGCACAGAATACCCCTCATCTTCAGATGTTTTTGATCTCTTGTGGCTTCCACCACCATCTTCAACATCGTCGTTTTCATTTTGAGAACGAAGTGATGTTATATCCCACTTCGGATGCTTGCACATAACTTCTTTGAACACAACAAAATCCTGAAACTTGCTCCTAGTGCCGCCTTCTTCATAAATTGTCTGAGCTTCTTTCTCAATATCGTTCTCGCTCATACCACTCTTTTTTCGCGCATATGCCTCCTTGTAAGCACCCACCCACTTACTAACATTTTCATTAAGTCATTTCCAACGACCTTTCAGTGATTCAACGTTTCTTTCGTTGAGATCATTTGAATTTTCTGCTTGTTGATCATGATACAATTTATGTATCCGAGACCATAACGAGGTCCCCTTCTGATTTTTTCCGCGTACGCTATATTCACTGGCATAGACCCATGAAGACATGAGGGCTACATCTTCTTTCACACCCCAAGTAGTTTTTGATCCTTTCGGAATTTTGTTACTAGGACATTGAACATCTTGAGAGGTTTGAGTTTGATTGAAATTGGGGGAGAAAGGAAAATTTTGATATTCAAAATTTGGAAATTGTTGGGAATTTTGGTAGTTTGAATAGTTTTGGGAGATAGGATAATCTTGTTGGCTTGGATAATTTTGGGAATTGAAGAAGTAATTGGGATCATTTGGATTCATAACTAGATATTAGAAGGAAGAAACACTAGAGAAAATAGAAGTTGAGTTTGTGAATGAATATTAGGCTCATTTTATAGAGAAAAAAAATATGAATTTTGATATAATTTATTATTATTAATTTTAAATATTTATTAATAATATCCATAAAATTATTAATTATCCAAAAAAAATATGGGCACCCAATCACATGCTGCCACTTGGCAGCATGAGATTGAATGCCCTTAGATTGTGCAGCACCTCAAAGTCGTGCAGTGTAGCGTCAATACATTTTTTTTTAATGAAAAGGTGTTTTGTCGTTTGCTATGACTCTTGGACAGAGTCGTTACTAGAGAAAGTCTAAGATATTGAATTGAGAACTCATATATTTTAGATTGGCCAAAACATCAAATTTAGTCCCAATTATCCGTCTTTTTTCAATTCTAGTACGAACTATACATATTCTCTAATTTATGTCCAAACTTTCAAAAATCATTCAAATCTAGTCTGTAAAATTTTTCCGGCGACGGAAAGCTGACTGGGCAACCAGAAATCCTAGTCATATTTAAAAAGAAAATCAATTAATTCCACATCATAATAATAAATTCCAACTCATAATAAATAATAATTATTTTATATATCATATTATTAAAACAAATAAAGAAAATCAATTAAACCCTTCTTCCAAAATCAAAATCGTTCGTCCCCTTTCCTTCTTCCCATTCGTTCGTCCCCTCCTCCCTCTTTCCGTTCGTTCTAAGACCCAACCCCAGCCCCAGGCGTAGCGGCGACGGACGGCTGAAGAATCGACGAACGGCTGATGATACAGGCGCGGCGAGCGCCTGGTTCAGGGTTCTTCGCCGCCGCTGCGCCTGGTCTTCGCCGCCGCCTCCGTCGCCACTACGCCTGGGGCTGGGGTTGCCACAAAAGGCAACACAATATCGTCCAAGTTTTCATTGTTTTCTTTCACAGAATCTGGTGGGGGAACGACAAATATGATTCCAAGTTCATAATTTGAAATATTAAGTCTTGATCCCAGCACAGAATTGTTCCCATTTGATCTGTCTGAGATTGGACGCCCCGAGGCAGCTGCACTGAAATTGTGTGATCCACAATACACCCATCCGAAGGCAGATCCATCCTTTTTAGACACAAACCGTATGCGTCCCACCTGCTCACAACCTTCATTCTCTTATTTTAAACAATAAATATGTTGAAAATAAAATTCAAGTCCTTTCAAAAGGTTTAGTGTTCCAGAAATGCAGAGCTGGCTGAGATGGCCATGCATAAGTGAGTTATAAGAAAATAAAAAAGAGCTACTACAGGACAGAGTAAAAAGAACACAAACTCAAACAAGTAACAGTAGAACTTGAGGGAGGTCAAGCATAACATGCCAGTAGAACCAGGCGCCGCGGCGGACGGCTGAAGAATCGACGGACGGCTGATGATACAGGTGCGGCGGCGGACGCCTGGTTCAGGGTTCTTCGCCGCCGCCGCCTCCGTCGCCGCTACGCCTGGGGCTGGGGTTAGGTCTTAGAACGAACGGAAAGAGGGAGGAGGGGGACGAACGAATGGGAAGAAGGAAAGGGAACGAACGATTTTGATTTTGGAAGAAAGGTTTAATTGATTTTCTTTATTTTTTTTAATAATATGATATATAAAATAATTATTATTTATTATGAGTTGGAATTTATTATTATGATGTGGAATTAATTGATTTTCTTTTTAAATATGACTAGGATTTTCGGTTGCCCAGTCAGCTTTCCGTCGCCGGAAAAATTTTACAGACTAGATTTGAATGATTTTTGAAAGTTTGGACATAAATTAGAGAATAGGTATAGTTCGTACTAGAATTGAAAAAAGGCGGATAGTTAAGACTAAATTTGATGTTTTGGCCTTTTAGATTCTATATTAATAATTAAATTATTTTGATAATACTACATTAAACTATTTAAAATAGTCAAATGTACAGTTGTGCCCAAATATGATTTACTAGTGGCCTACATGAGTAATTAGAATATAATATTGGGTGATAAATTAAAGAAGGGTAATTCTAAACACAGCCACAAAATTTCTCAATACAGCCCCTTATTTTAAAATAAATAAAATCATTAGTTGATATTACTGTTATGCCCTCCTAACCCCCAATATATTCTATTTATATAAAAAAATGCAGCCCTTCATTTAAGTAGAACGTAGCCCCTTTTTAACTTAGAATATATTTTGCTTCTTTCTCTAATCTCCAGCCACTTGTCTTGTTGCTATACATCTCAGATGATTGCATTAATGGGAATCGCAAGTTGGTGGCTCATTTACAGTCGAGAGGGATGTTGACGGCTAGATGAGATAACTGACTACATGATATTTGTATTTAGAAGTATTGAGAACCACTTGAAACTCATTCATTGTGAAAGTTATAACTTATTATCTTGCTTGCATATTGTGTAGTTGGAATACTTTGAGGAGAGGAGAATTAATGATCTTGACAAGAAACACTAAGAATTCATTAGTCATCCAATTTATCTTTGGACTGAGAAGACCACTAAGAAAGAGATGGCGGCGATGAACACGACGAGCCCAAAAAAGAGGGTGATGTGGAAGAGTAGTTGAAGAGGTCAACCAGGAGAAGAAGAAAGACAACCGGAAGAAAAAGAAAATCAAGGAAATTTTTCATAAATGGCAGCAAATCAACAAACAAAAGTCTATCTGGCTTGCAAAAGCCAAAGGAGATCACGAGCCTCTTTCTACAAGAGCATTAATTAATATTTACATCAAAATTTATGTCAAACAGTGTACATTCCATGGTGAATCGGCAGTAGATTATGCAAAAAATAGTTTTAACTAAAGGGGTTGCATTTTTTAGAAATAGAATAAATTAGGGATTATGAGGACATAACAGTAATATCAAATAATGATTTTATTTATTTTAAAATAAGTGGCTGTATTGAGAAATTTTGTGGTTGTGTTTAGAATTACCCATTAAAGAAATAGAGATGTAAAAGGAAAATAAAGTAATGTCTAGTGGTAGAATTTCGAATTTTAATGTTGTTGAAACCCTAAATTGAAAACTTAGAAAGTTTAGTGAATCTGACCCGAAACATGATGGGATTGGGAGCGGCAGATGGTAGAAATCAAGAGCCAATCCCCTTATTGCAACTGGGGGTGGCTTCGCCGCCTGTGGATGATGAGTTGTTGGAATCCCACCCTCAAATTAGATCTGGTTTTGCCCATCTCATTTCTCCATTATCATTTCTCATTCATTCTTGAAAACTGAGTTTGCATTCTGAAGGGAATACATGGACTGCGGCGGCCCATATCATCACCGGAGTCATAGGCTCCGGCGTTCTGTCTCTCGCGTGGAGCATGGCGCAATTGGGATGGATTTGGGGACCCATTTTGATGTTGACTTTCGCTGTTGTTACGTTGCTTTCTTCTTTCCTCATCTGCAACTGCTATAGATCACCTGATCCTGACTATGGCCCTATCAGGAATACTTCTTATATTGCTGCTGTCCAATATAACTTAGGTATGCTGCTTGTTGATGTGTTTATCATTATAATTAGCTGATGAATACACTAGAATGATTTGTTAGAAAATGGGAGATCATTAACAACTGGTGGCATTCTTCTAAAATGAGAATTCGTGTGGAGGGAAGATGATTAGGTTTGCAACTCAAAAGAGGTAGACTTGGTCTTATATATTTGGGATCAGGAATTGGTATAAAAATGCTTTGTTGCATCACTAGGCAGGCACATTATTTGGTTGGGATTGCTGTCTTGAGCTTAGGCTGTGTTCTTCTACTTAATGTTTTGTCTGCTTGAGTTGAGCTTAAGCTGCTACTTGAATGAGCCTGCATTACAGGAAAGAAAAATGCTTGGATATGTGGGCTGCTTATACAGTTGAATCTATATGGAACAGGAGTTGCATATACTATTACAACTGCTATCTGCTTGAGGTGTTGCTCTCTCTGTTAACCTTGATTACTGAACTTATTATGAATGCCTTTCATATCTTTGATTGAGTTTTTTTTACTACACTGTTTCAATGTGTTTTTTTTTTTTTTTGGCATCTCTAAATTGTAAATCAAAAACAGATTTGCTGTTAAATGAAGTCTGAATCCAAACTGAGCTAGAGTGTTGAACTCGTAAGTTTGAGGCTTGGATAATGTATTTACAACTCTGAATTTCCCAATGTACGATATACAGAACAATACAGAGATCAAAGTGTGGCAAGGAGAATGAGCATGATGATTCTTGTGAATCAGGAAATGCATTGTACATGCTGTTATTTGGCGTAGTTCAAATCTTCATGTCACAAATCCCTGATTTTCATAGTATGGAGTGGGTTTCTATAGTTGCTGCAATCATGTCGTTTACCTATTCGTCAATAGGATTGGGGCTTGGAGCAGCAAAAGTCATAGGTAGTTCTTGATATGTTAAGTGTCTTATACCGTACTAGTACATTTCTGCACCAGAAGCTTCCTAGAAAATGGGATACATTAAGTCCCCTTCCGGACTCTGGCTCATACTTTTCTCCTAATGTATGCCAGGAAATAAGGTGATTGCAGGTAGCATAACTGGAGTTTCAACTTCCACAGCAATGCAGAAAGTTTGGCGAGTTTCTCAAGCAGTCGGTGATGTTGCCTTTGCCTATCCATACCCCATGATTGTACTCGAAATACAGGTGCATACTGATACTAGCCATTCCATACATATATTTCAGTGAAGATGCAATGTTAATAATGCCTTACCTGACTCGTGAAAACGTGAAGGATACTCTGAAATCCCCTCCATCAGAGAGGAAGACCATGAAGAGGGCATCAGTTGTTTCAATCTGCATCACCACATTCTTTTATCTCAGCTGTGGAGGCCTTGGCTATGCTGCCTTTGGTGATCAGACGCCGGGGGACCTCTTGACTGGATTCGGAGACTACGGGCCCCACTGGCTGATTGACTTCGCCAACGCCTGCGTAGTCCTGCATTTGATCGGAGGATATCAGGTGTATTCTCAACCATTGTTTGCAATGGTGGATAAACGGATGGCAGATGAGTTTCCAAGAAGCTCCTTTGTCCACACAAACTACACCGTGAAGCCTCCATTGTTGCCGGCTTTGAGCTTGAATCTGCAGAGGCTGATTATCCGGACAGCATACGTGGCATCAACGACGGGAGTAGCCATGATATTTCCATACTTCAACCAGGTCTTGGGAGTGCTAGGAACCATCAACTTCTGGCCCTTGTCCATATATTTTCCAGTGGAGATGTGGCTAAGGCAGAATAAGATAAGTCGGTGGTCCAAAATGTGGACTATTTTTAGGAGTTTTAGTGTAATTTGCTTTATAGTGAATATGTATATTTTTGCTGGATCCATTCAGGGAATCTTGGCTGCTCGTTTCAGTTAGCAACTCTGCTTTCTCGTGTAAAATTTGTTGTTGTACTTCACTTACTAGTCTTCAATAATAACAAACTAGATCGACACATCTGATTTTGTAATATCAAGATATTATTAACAAAATTGTGTATTGGTATATTATTTATTAATTTCTTAAATACATTCAATTTTTTTTGTCATAGTATATATTATCATAGTTTAAAGTACATTGTTTTCAATATTATATATATAAACTTAATACTGATATTGATGTGATTTTTGTTTTTTATAGAGAAAAATGATAAAAATGTAATTATTTGGAACTTCTGTCAAATATATTTATTGATAGATGTTGCATAAGAAATTTGGCACATCACTAATCTAGTTATTGTTCAATTGAAATGTTTAGTGTGAAGTGCAAACCTAATTGTTTTATAATAAGTGATTAATTTATTTTGACTTTACGCATTTGAGTTTTAGTAAAAAAAAAAAAAAAGAGGTTGAATTACCATCGATAGAGTCATTTTCTTATATTTTAGATAAGATGTCATTTTCTTAAACTGATGTGAATTTGTTTAATATGACTCGTGAATCACTTGTGTCGTGCTCGTCGGCTTTAGAGGTATATCATTTCGCATGAAGTTTCTGAGTTGACTGAATTGAATTCTCGGTCAAGCATTCTCTGCCATTCCTAATGGAATTTGGTGATGCTGATCACACCTCCTCTTTGCTGTCCCCCTCTCCTTCTCCATCTTCATCTGCACTTATGAAGCATGCCCATAAAACAGGTGACTTCCAATTTCCATTTTTCCTTTCATGTTTTTAATTTCTTTTTTCCATCGGAGTTCTTTTTTCGCGATTGGGTTGTTCATCTGGGTAAAACTGAGGAAAAATACGGCCTAAGATTGAGAACGGCAGAAATGTGATTTTGATTAATCTAGATTCTTGGCTAACTACGTAGAGTCCTCCTTTTAGCATGTACTTGAATTCAATTGACTCGTATCTTTGTGGAGATGATTCGTTTGTTGAGTTTCCAGACAATAAACCAGTGTTTTTATCATCTCTTGGGGATTAAGTTTTCAAGTATAACTATGATGCTCATAATCCAAGATCTGCTCAAGAGGAAATAATCCCCATCTTTTGTTAGAATTATGATGTTCATAATGCAAGATAGGCTGGGAGTTCAATTTTTTTTTCTTCTTGCAAATGTGTTTGTGCAAACAAGTGACTGTGCAAGCAAATGATCAGGGACAATGTGGACTGCATTGTCACATATAATAACGGCAGTGATTGGTTCGGGTGTGCTGTCGTTGTCATGGAGTATGTCCCAGCTTGGATGGATTGCAGGTCCCCTCACCATGTTGGCATTTGCTGCAGTCACACTTACTTCTGCCTTCCTTCTCTGCGATTGCTACAGAGCTCTTCATGTCCACAGCAATGCCTCCTACTTGGAAGCTGTCAGGAGGATCCTAGGTGAGAATCTCTCTTTTATCATCAAACGCACTCCAATGCATAATAAAAATTCTGTCATTGGCATCTCAGGGAAGAAGAATGGTTTGGTGTGTGGAATTCTTGTTCAAATTAATTTCATCAAAATTGGAGTTGTCTACACAATAACATCCGCTCTCAGCATGAGGTATGTGAATGTCAAGGAACATCTTCCCTGTCCCCTGCCCCTCTATCTAAGAGTAGAATTCCCATTTTGATATTTAACAACCTTCATTTTGGCTTCAATTATATGCTTTCATTTAAATCAGCATTTCTATGCATCAATATATGCTTAGCTCGTTTGAGTGGTTGTGTTGGTTGTCCATACTGGATATGTAACCTACATTCATATCAACTAACAAGATGTCAACTTGCGCGTGAGTTGTGCAGTTGTTTTTCTGGAACTGCACACTGCAAAATTGGTCAAATATATGTTTATATGGATTTAAGAGTTCAGCATATGGCAGCATTCTTCAACATGTAGTGTTCAGAGTTCTTTATTTAACTTGTGCAATAACATAGGTTGGTGTCTCCTTGTGGGAAGGTGGTGTGATTTTAATCAGAAAATCATTTCAAATGGTGCAGAGCAATTCAAATGTCAAATTGTTACCATAGAGAAGGGCATGCAGCTGCTTGTGAATATGGAACAACTTATTACATGATCATATTTGGGCTTGTTCAAGTTATAGTTTCACAAATACCTGATTTCCGGAATATCAAGTGGCTCTCTGTAGTTGCTGCAACCATGTCATTTGCTTATTCTATAACTGGATCAGGTCTAGGCCTGGCCAAAGTAATAGGTGCGAAAATCCGGGGAAAAAAAAAAAAAAGTGACTGAAACCAGATAGATAGACTTTGTAGTTTTCTGACCCTCAACCTGCACTTACAGAAAATGGAGAAATAAAAGGTGGCATTAGCGGAGTTCCTGCTTCTAGTGCTGCTGATAAAGTAGCGGCAGTTGCTCAAGCATTAGGAGACATTGCCTTTGCTTTCCCTTTTTCTGTTGTCTTTTTAGAGATAATGGTGAGGGGATTAATTATCCTTGCGCCATGAAAGCTTACAACAATTCTTGATCAGAACTGAGTAAACCTATACAATCTCACTACATTTGCAGGATACCCTGAAGCCAAGTCCACCAGAAGAAGTCACCATGAAGAAGGCATCCACGATAGCAGTCTGCATCACAACATTCTTCTACTTATCCTGCGGAGGACTCGGTTATGCAGCTTTTGGGAATTCAACTCCTGGGAACCTCTTGACAGGATTCGGGTTTTACGAGCCATATTGGCTCATCGATTTTGCTAATGCATGCGTCATTGTTCATCTCGTAGGGGCGTATCAGGTACTCACTCCTCTTGCATACTCATTAGTCATCACTGCTTTCATGATAGTGATGGTCCATTCTCTACCAGGTGTTCAGTCAGCCTTTTTTCGCGACCGTTGAGGGATGGTTTACGCGTAAATATCCCGATAGCATGAACGTGCATGAACTGAAAGAAACACCATCTTTGAGGCTGAATCTTTTGAGGCTGTGTTTTCGAACTGCTTACGTGGGACTCACCACGGGTGTCGCGATCATCTTCCCGTACTTCAACCAAGTTGTGGGGGTGTCTGGATCGATAATCTTTTGGCCTGTGATTGTATACTTCCCCGTCGAGATGTACTTGGTGCAGAAAGACATATCGTGGTGGACGAGGAAGTCCATCATTCTTCGATTGTACTGCTCTCTTACCTTGATTGTTATGGCTTTCGCCTTTCTTGGCTCTGTCAAAGGCCTCTTAGCTGCCAGGTTTTCTGATTGATAATGTTCTCACATTATTTACAAGGAAAAGGGGAAGCATGTCTGAAAAAAATAGTTGAATAGTAGTTTGAGGAAACTGTATTACATCCATTAAACAACCAAAACCACGGCTCTTCCAGATTTGATTGGATTGGCCATGTTGCTGGTTGGTTTGCATTGTGAAAAATGTTTAATTTCCCATTCTTCAAAACAAAAATCTGGGACAGATTCTTGATTATTTTTATTGGTACATGCATCTGATGTGTAGAGCACATTTCACAATTTTTACCAATCTAACTATTTGATTTTTCCCTCGAGACCATTAAACTAGAAAAATTAATGTTGTATAACTAGTTTTTTCTCATTTTAAACCGTAGTTGTTTGACAATTAAATTGGAAATAACGATTACAAATTCATATCGAACAAACTTTTCAAAGCATTTAGATCTTCAACAATTAATAAATGTATTCCCTTCTATCAATATTCATTGAGGTTTTTAAATTTTTGTTTCCTATGACCGAAATTCTTATTGATTCAGTGTAATGAAGTCGAATTCATTGCCAAAAAAATAAACTTCCCAAAATTGAATTATATATGAAAAGATTAGACTGATTTTAAACAAAATATTTTGTATTTAATTTTTGAGAAGAAACAACCAATTACACTTGCGTTACACCGCACTCGTGTAACAAAATATCTGACCGTTAACCCTGTTTCCCGGTGCCAGCAACAACAAAAATATGACCGTTGCTAATTCCCACGCTTTCCATCATCGTTTAAATACCCGAAACTCTCTTCTTTCTCCCACCACATCGATCTGCAAATTATCTCTCTCTCTCTCACACACACACATACACAAATTATCTGCAAACTATTGTGCGTTCAAGATTTTAGATTCTTTCTTCTTCACTGGGATTTCTCAAATCCATGGCGGAAGGTAGAGATGCCCACGTAGTGGAGATTCCGGTAGGCGAAGGGCACCGCCAGAAGGCTGCGATGCAAGGCCACCCGCTGGCGGAGATCTCGCTAAGCCCGGGCCACTTCCTTCTCCTGAAGCTGTGGCAGAGAGAGGAAGACCTCTTCGGGAGGAGAATGTGGAGGAAGGAATCAAGAAAGGACACGATCGGGAGAGAAATCTTCCAACTCTGCTGCCACTTCTTCCTCTTCCACGCCCTCTTCTTCACCATCGTATTCACATCGTCTTCCCCGGAGGCGGTGCACCGCCACTGCAAGAAGTGGTGGGTCCCGTCGGCGGTGTCGGGGTGCACGTCTGCCGTGATGGTGCTCCTGGTCCAGCTGAAGCTGCGGCGGTACTGGAAGGTGGAGGGGCAGCTGCAGCGGGAGCGCGGGGAGGCTCGCGCGCTGACGCGGTGCGTGCAGGAGTTGAGGATGAAAGGGGCGAGCTTCGACCTGAGCAAGGAGCCCAACAAGGGGAAGAGGCTGAAGAGCTCCAGCGTGGAGATCAAGTGGGGGCCCATCGCCTGCTGCTGTCGCTATCGGCTCCCTCTTCTTCTTGCTTCATTCGCAGCTCTGGCGCTGCCTTCCTCCAGATTCCTCCTCTGTTACTGATTCCTCAAGGGCGGCTTTAATGGAGGAATGAAGCTCTCTCGGTCCGAGTCTTCTGCAAGAGATGTAGTTTTAATGGGGGATGGGATGTTGACCTATAACAACACTGCTTGTGTTCTGTTTCTTTCGTATATGTATTTATGTATGTATAGGTTTAGTGATTAAATTAAATTATAGTAATATTAAATTAATAAGTATTAGAGAATGTTGGATTTTGAATTTCTCGGATATTTAAGATGAGGAGTCTCTACTCTCTAGTACTATTATGTAGTCATTTCTCAACTAATAGTCATAAATTAAAGCAATATATAGACTCCAAACTTAATGTAACAAACTAATTATATGTTGTCATTTTCGATGGAAATACAATAAATGTTTAGCCTAATTTTAATCCCAGGCACCTAAACCCTACCCTACCCCAAGCATAATGGAAAGGGAGTCAATAAACAAGTACACATTAATTACTTATTAATTGGATAAAATCAATCAGCATAAAAAAAAAGTCTACGCAAAAGATAAGACATATAAATTTGTTAAAAAAAAAAAAAAAACTCAATCAATCAAACCTCCGATGTACACGGAGAAGTGAGTGCGATTGTATTCACATTTGCCAAAAGTAACATCACAACTAACCTTCTCCTTCACATACGCAACGTACACACTCTTGTTCAATAATTTATGTAGAAAAAGAAAAATGAAATGGGCATCAAATTCAAGAAAGGATGATTGAGAGAGTGGGCAATGCAATGCATCCCATGATTGAGGGCCAATCAATGATGGCTGATGACCGCCTGTTGTTGCAGTCCCCCACATAACTCATAAAAGTAATTTCCCTTTCACTAAAGTTTTGTTTGTTTGTTTATTTATTTATGCTTTCACCATTTTCCACCACTACAATTACCATTATTACGATTGCATGTTTATAATTCTTTGTTGCACAGAATTTGATCAAACCAAATATTAATGTGATTTTTTTTTTAGATTATATGTATATAAATAATTAGACCATGAGACGAATGAATGGGAAAGCAAGTGGGAGGCAATAGGGAGGGGGTGCAAGTAAGAAAGAGTCATTATCATCATCGACATTCAACGCCACACAGTAACAGTAAATATAAAGGAGAATACGAGTAGCATCCGTGGCTCGCCACTGCATACCAACCATCCATCTCATCGCTACAATAAATACGCAGCTCTGATCCCTCATTTTTCCTATTGCTCCACCGACGCACCGCCTCCTTTCTATAAAAACAATCAGCCAGCTGTCTGGTTTTGCCAGTTGTTCTATTTGACTGCTGCTTTGTTTAGTCGCTCTTTGCTAGATCTGACCTGAGCGGCGGTTTACCATCGCCGCTGCCGCTGCCGCTGACCATGTCGTCCGGGAGGTACATGGCCTACTCACCATCCCCATCCGCGCCTCACTCTCCTCACATCTCCGCTGCTGCCGGAGGTATCCGAGCCGCCTCTGCTCTCGTCGAACAAGAAAAGTAATTTTCATTTCTTCCCTTCCTTGTGATCATTTTGTTCTTGTCCCCCCCTTTTTTAACAGGAGATCTATGAGTCCATTTGACGCACATATTGTTTATAACTTCTGACGAACTAGATTCTACTTGGATTGGATGAAAGTAAATCGAATTATGTGGAGAATAGCACCATCAATACGAAATTCTTATTCAAAATTGTTTGAATCGAATGTTTTGAACAGCTGTATATTTAAACTATTGGTTCAGTTACATGCCAATCAACACTCTTGCACGCCTGACGTTATCATGTTATCACTACTATGGCTGAGGATGCTTTGTTATTGCATATCTGGCAGGTACCTCTCGGAATTGTTGGCAGAACGCAACAAACTCAATCCTTTTATGGCTGTACTTCCAAACTGTTATCGGTTGCTGAATCAGGGTGAGTGTGTGATTCAAATGTTTCAAGTTTCTTCTATAGAAAGTAACTACCTTTTGGTTCACCATATAGAGCATACCTCTGTATTGCATACAAGGTTCTGTGTATTGTTATTGCAGCCTCGGCATGCAAACTGCCCACTCTCTGTCCTATCACGAAACCGTAAGGCTTCATGCCATATTCTATGCGCTTGTGAATTGTGATGGATCAAAATTTAATGAAAGATGGGGGTGATCTTCTTTGGGGGTTAGGGCAAGTGAGGACACATCAGGAATAAAAAATACTCCCTCTGTCCCGCTAGATTAGTCCATATTTCCATTTTCATCTGTCCCACCAGATTAGTCCACTTTCCTAAAATGGAAAAAAATCTCCTCACATCAATAAAATATTAATTCCACTACACTCACAAACATTGGTTTCTGTTCCGAAATCAAACTAGACTAATCTAATGGGACGGAGGGAGTAATAGGGTACTGATACATTATTGATGTGCCTATGGCATTTTGTTTTGTGGTCGCCCTTATGTTATAGGTTCTGCGTGATGATCTTTAACTTAACCACTTCATTGAGTCATTGACTCAATTCCTCTCCTCAAGAGCCTGTTTTCTGTATTAAAAGTTTTAATAAATTTGTCATCTGTAGTTTTTTCCCTTTTGGTCGGATAATCATCTGTGCACGGCACCTTGCATTTGCATGTAGGGTAGTTGCTTAATGCAAGATAGTTTTGGAGGATGCGTTAATCCTCGGTTATTTTATAGCGAATGTTGGTTTGTGGATATTGTTCTAGAAGCATTCATCTTGCAATCTTTTTGTTGTGTCTTCCTGAGGAAATAGCATCATTATCTCTGCTGCAGGCTACAACTATTATTGAACCTGGATCAGTGGGATCTCATGAACATTGGCTAACAGTAGAGTGTTTAGGTCAATATTATAGCCGCATTAACAACTACAGAGATTTATTATTGGACATTCCTGATGATACTTATTGATTATATTTGACATCACTGGATCTCCTTTTCTTTTCCAGAAATTTAACTGACCATTTAACAGTCCCTGTAGTGTCCATATTGTGGTGCCTGCTCGCTAATTTCTTAACCAATGCTAACCGGTACATCTTATTCTTGGAAATTGACCTTTTTGAAGCAGAAATATTGCGTGTAACTACACTGTTGGGGAGTGCATCAGTTTTAGAACAAAGTGGGCTTGAACATGCTAGCCCCCTGGCTTCAGGAGGAATATATTCAAATGGAGGAGCTAACGTGAACAGATGGGCATCTCCGTTTCAATCAGAAGTATGGATACTAACCATTAACATAACATTTTGTTCGATCTAATTATTTACTGTTTTCACAAGATCTTTAACAAAAAAATTTACTTTCCATCCTAACTTTTAATCTTTTGATTTTGGTTCTTAAATTAGCTTCTCATGGCAGGTAGTTTGGAGCTAACAACCTCAAGATTGAATCATACTAATTGCAGCGAACATCAAATTTAGAAGTTCATAGATTAGAGTCTTTATGTTGTAGTTACCTGACAACCTATGTGTGTCTTATGTTAACCAGCTTCCAGCTTTCAGCTTTAACTTAGGTTAACACAAACCAGTCCACTTTCACAGTGGTATAACTCTAACCTTATCTTAGGATAGCTACTCCTTTTGCATTGATGAAAATATAGCATAGTTCTATCATTTGGGTTATTGAGTCTATTGTTTGACTTCTAACCAACGTATTAACCTATTATCTTGCTAACAAAGTATTGTAAATACTCCTATTACACACAGAACATTGTGCATATCCGATTGTGGATAGCCATTCAACGTGAAGTATGCTACTTACTGCATCTTTTTGGCTTGTCATCTGCTTGTAGGTTATGTGTGTGCCTTGGATAAGAATCCATTTTTTTCTCTTCAATTTTGTGTCCAGGCTTTCATAAGCTTTTTTGTTTATTTTCTCAGTTTCATTAAACTCAGAAAGATTCAAGTTCCAGCATTTATTTCAAAACACCATGCCCAGGATATGTGAAGCTATTTCGGTGTTCCTTTGTTTTCCTGACAATATATGAAATTATAATGTGCAGATGTCAGGTTTAATGCAATCTTCTTCAGCACCTAGCTGGCTTGGTTCCCAAGGTAGCTCATCTGGTCTCATAGTCAAGCAAACAATCAGGGTTGATATTCCAGTTGACCAATTTCCTAATGTATAAATTCTCCTCCCAAGTGATTCATTCTATATTTTTAATTTATTGCCAACATTTTTCACGTGCATCTTATGTTTGGTATTGCAGTATAATTTTGTTGGGCGCCTCCTTGGTCCTAGAGGGAATTCTCTGAAGCGAGTTGAAGCAACAACTGAATGCCGTGTTCTAATCAGAGGGCGTGGCAGTATCAAGGATCCAGCAAGGGTAAATTAAATATGACTTTTACCACCGTCTAGATTTTAGCAATAGTTTGGTTGAAGTTTTTCATCTTCAAATCTTTCAATCCCTGCAAATTTGGAAATTTGCAATGTGCATTATACATAGATTTTTATATTATTCCCTTATTCTCGTTGCATTTAGTAACAAATATGGTTGAGCATGACTGATTCATGCAAGATTTGTTTACTGCTTAGAGGGTGTAAATGGACCATATAAGCTATCAAGTCTTATTGCAAACAAAAGTTGGAACATAACCTGGCATCATATTCATATTGGAGAACTCAAATCCAAAACCTTCATTTACAATAAATAGGATCTAGGAGCTGTTGAAAATAATGGTAAAATTCATAAATGAGCTGACCTTTTTTGTAGGAGATTTCCAAAATAAGATATTATTTGAAATATGTGTGGGGTTCTTTTACCTTTTTTAAACACACCTTAATAGCTCCCAACATTTTATTTGAGAACGGAACGCACACTTTTTAGGAGCTCATAACCTCTTAACATCTCATAAGCTATTTTGCAGAACATATAATCTCTGCCAAACACCCTCTTAACGATGGAGCATGTATGTGTAAATCCCATTTGTCCTTTCAACTAAAGTTTATATTGATCACTTCACATGTGGAGTTCTGACATTCACATGTGCTGGCATTTCTATCATATCTCCTTGTTATCTATAACTTTCTATCATATCTCCTTGTTATCTATAACTGTTACTCTGATAAGACTTCAATGTATAATGATTTGGGACTTCTCTTATCTATAAAAATTGTGTATTATCTCAGTTAACAATTATTGTGAGTCACAAAAAATCCCTTTTAAAAAAAAAATTAGAAGTGATTTCCTACTACTGATAATGAGCTATCATATTTGATCTGAAGGAGGAGTTGATGAGAGGTAAACCAGGATATGAGCACCTTAATGAGCCCCTTCACATACTTGTTGAGGCAGAACTGCCCGTCGAGATCATTGATGGTCGTCTAATGCAGGCAAAAGAGATACTTGAAGATTTGCTCAAGCCTATGGTAAATTTCATCCACCAAACAAGAATATCCCCCCATTTGCATTTGACGTTTTAACATTTTTCCTTTTTCTGAGTTTTTTTTAAATTTTAAATTCTCATTGTTTCTTTATTCTGTATGTTGTATTTCAGGACGAGTCTCAAGACTTTTATAAGAAACAGCAGCTGCGGGAACTTGCTATGCTCAATGGTACACTCAGGGATGATGGCTCTCAAATGTCTGGTTCTGTATCACCCTTCCACAACAGTCTTGGAATGAAGAGAGCAAAGACCAGGGGGTAATATTTGGAGTTCGTATCTTCCAACTCTGCCTTCAAATGTTCACATAGCACAGATTTTGCTGTGCCAGCCGATGCCTGTCACTGCCATCGGGGCACTGGTCCGTCAAGTGCCAGTTCTAACCTGTCTCTATATGATATGAGTGCATTTATTATACTTGGGCAATATTTAGTAGCGGTAATATATTGTGCTAATGGATCTTATTGGTGAAGGATTTGAGTTTGTCTGTTGCACGGTTGGGGGAGTGTAATCTCCTCCCCACCAAAACATCGACATATTATTTTATTTGTTGTTAGCTTGCTCTGGAGTTTTGGTAGTGTTGGCAGTTTGTGAGGTTTATTATGTAATTTGAATTCTTAAGTGAGGCCATAGTAATTTCTTTGTAATGCCTGGGAAGCTGGCTTGAAATTTGTGAACTCATAAAAACACTTGATGCCTCTTATGGAGCATATGATTGTATTTATATGTTTTTGTATCATATGCCATTTTATCTTCCATCTTAGAAATCCCATGTTGGAATCTGAGTTTCAAGAGGGTAAACAGATAAAACATGGACTACTACTACAACAGATGATTATGCAGGTAAGAATTATCTGGAAGTTGGAAGCATTGGTGTAAACGTTTTTGTACAACATAACAGAATGCGTTCATTTCTTCAACTTGTTCAGTCATCGTTCTTGTTCTCTGCCTCATCATCATCATCATCGTCGGCATCTTCAATTCCAACCCAGTGAGTGAAAGCAAAAAGGAACTCCTTGAAGTTCACCATGCCGTTCTTGTCCCAGTCCATCTCCTCTGCAAAAAGCTTTTTACTGAGATTCCATAGAGATTGAGAAAAAAATAGAGAGGGAGGACAAACCGAATCTCTTCATGGCAATTCTTCCAGAAGATCGTTCTCCAGAGGTAGTTTCATTTATTGCATCAACCATCTCGTTTTTGCTCACATAGCCATCCTTGTTCTTGTCCAAAAACACAAATGCATCCACTAATGTTTCAAAAGTAGCCTCCAGATTCGGCATCCCTTTCCATGATTTCTGTCAGACAACGCAAACAAAACATTCATCATCATTCATAACATGGCATTTCAATGGATAGTAGGTTTGGATACATACAACATGGTCCTTGAGATGGTAGACGAGGCAAAGAAGAACTATAAACTCATTGAATTTGATCCCCTTGACTTCATTTATATCACATGCCTCAAATAGATCATTAATCTCCTCGTCGGGGAAACCCATCTCCAGCTTCTGAAAGCAGTGCTTCAGCTCTTCAGGATCAATCACTCCATTCCCATCCTCATCTACAAACACAACAATACTACTTTTTCACAGGGAAGGGAAGAACATCTACATTCAACATGTACAAATATGCAAATAATTCATGGATCATATCACAGACTAGTTAAGATAAAACTATTCATGGCCTTCATACATGCAAGAATGAATAGACCAACTCACCAAAATCCTGGAATGCAGCTTTGCATTTCCTTAAACTTTCATCAATTTTGGGGAATTTTAAGATAATGCTGTTGAAGGATTTTATACTACACCCTTGAGCTTCTCGTCTCCTCATGGATTCAATTATTCTGGCCTCAAGCTTTGACTCTGATGCCGCAGCCCCCTGGCATCCACCTTTGGTAACTGCACCTCCCATTTTCCGGTGATAATCTTGCTGCCCTGGAATTATTATATCAAATCAACATTTTCAAGCAATTCTGCAAACTGAGAGAATTAAATACCAGATTTCCAAGTTGGAGCTTCAATTCAAACCCGTTTGATTTCGGAACAGATGCAAGTCAAAGCCTTTTTTTTTTAGGTCAGAACACCAAACATGCTCAAAGATATTTCACCACGTTCCACCAGTGACATCAGACAGTAATCAAGACTCTCAACATGCAATAGAATAATCTCAATTAGTCAAAAACATTGCAGATTTGAGCGTGTGTGTGTGGAGAAAGACAGAGAAGTTTAGTTAATTTACTTGGGAGTTGGGAGGGGTAACTCCAATTCTGGGCAATTCAGAATCGAACAAAACGGCAAGGCAGTAACCCTGCAAGTATTGTCGAAAGCCGGAGCAGTTAGAGAGAGAAGGTTGTTTGTGATTGAAGGTGGAGGTGCGAATGAGTTTGATTAGTGGAAAAAAGGGGAGTATTTAAGAATGCGAAGTGGGTTAATCATCAATTAATGTGTTATATAATAATTGTATATATAACGGGATAATCCAAGATTGGTGCTTTCCCCACCACGCACTGCTTCCTGCTTCCTTCCCTTCCCACAATTCATAATTCCCACGGTGTAAACGTGCTTCTCTCTCTCATAAAATCATACTCCATAATAAAAAATTTGTCATTTTAAAATTTTGATCAATTCAAATTGAAGTATATTTTGGAGAGACTGTTTCTTCCACCGAGTCAAGAACTTCACCACTGCCCTTCTAGAATGAAATGACAGTTGACTATAACCAATTATGAATTTTGATCACTGCTAGTTCTTAATTACTTAGTTTAGTTGGGTGGTGGTGTCTGCTCTCATTAGATTTATTTAATTTGAATGTGGATGGAGCATAAACTACGTATTAATATACTCCCTCCATTCCAATTTATTAGTCTCACTTTCCTTTTTGACTTGTTCCATTTATTAGTCTTATTCCTAAAATAAAAAAAATTTTCACACTCACCAATAAAATATTAATTCAAAACACTCACAAACATTAGTTATTGTGTCATTTCAAAATGAGACTATTAATTTGGGACGAGATGGAGTATTAAAGAGAATAGCCACTAAATTTACAAATAAGGAGTAGTTCCTTTTTTTTAATTTATAATTTAGGAATTCATATAAATTCTCTAAATATTGCTATAATTGAATTTGGTAGATATATAAATTTAGTAATTTAAGTGGAATTCAGTATAAATTATATAAATTTATATAATTACGATATTTATATAATAATCGAATTATGACTATAGTTATATACTAAATTTAAACAATAATAGCCGTAATAATTATTTATATACAAAATTTGGAGATTTATATAATTTAATCTTGATAGTTTGTATATATATAATCATAGCCATTATATAAATTTGTATTATAATATATAAAATATTTGGTTAATTAGATAAAATAGTTTTGTATAATTATAATTATATATGTATACATATTTACTTTTAATAAAAATTATAACCAAACATTTGAGCATATTGTTTATGTTGAGGCTCGATTTAACATGTTAAACGGAGCTTTTGAAATCATTGACATGAATGATAAAATAACCACGAAAATAGGCAAATCGGAATACATAAAATCAAAGAATAATTAAACAAGTTAAACACATCGAATATGAAGACAATAAATAAGTAACAGGCGAATCATAGCTCTTGAACGGTGCAATAGAAACAATTCTATATTGATTTCAATAGCGTTTTGGTACAGCCCGGGAGCAGGAAATTTGATACAAAATATGAGATTTCATCCCCTATTTATAGGTAGAAAACAAGAGAAAATCCTAGCCGCCGACGAGCTCGTGGTTGTCGAGATTCTCGGAACCGCCCTGTTGGGAATGTAGTTTTGAAATTTCATTACCGTTTTATATTTTGATGTGTCAAACATGTATAGAAACCACCTTATGAAGTGTATCTAGATTAGCTTAGTCGTAAAAACTTGAAATATTCACTTAGGATGTTTATCGAGTTGTAAAAGCTGATCAAGACAAACTGGGCTTGTGATCAAAGTCATCAGTTTGGTCATCGTGAAGAAAATGAGAAATAAGGACCCAAGCAACGAACTGCCGACCGCTTCAGCTTTAAGCAAACCACTCAGATAAATTGGGTGATATCACCAGCCGAGATAATCACCACCTTATCAAGTATAGTTTCTTCTCACGAATAGAGACAAAGACACGCAAGTGAAATCACAATAGTCAGACTTAAGGAAAAAATAAATTCCTTAAAGTACGAAGATCAAGCTTCAAGTTTAGTATTCCTGAGACTGGCGAGTCATTCTGACACGCAATATGATGTCAACACTCTATGTCAGAAAAGGACGGAGCAGGGTGCGGCAGAGCAGAAAAGGCAACCTATCACCATCCAATCAGAGTCTAACAGATAGTTCAAAATCCGTATTGTATCTAAACCGCTCTTTCAACAAACATTTACCTGCTTCGTCTATAAATAGACCAAAGCAATCTCAGAGGAAAGGTTACGGTTGCATAAACTTACGCTTAAGGCAAAGCAAACTGATCAATCCACATCGTAACCGCTATCTCAGAAAAGAGACTCACGAAGTTCTTCTTCCCTATTCGAGACTATTTTCAATAGCTTACTGTATTCCATCTCCGGACACGAGACTCTAAGCTTCTCAGCTTGAGTTTTTCATTTTTGTGCTCATTTTCTCCAAGAAAGATCGTAGCAGTTGCAGCTATCTTCGAGCTGTGATTCTCACGGACTTCTGCCACAAGAGTTCCTGGAATAACTTAAAAGCTCCCAACTTCCGAAGGAGGAGCCTGCGTGGTGTGTCCACACTCGCGATCGGAATGCCAAAAGAGAACCAGACCCTGGGCGAGCGAGCAAGTGGATTGGTGTACACTGGCATTCACCAGCATGCGATAGATTGTGAGGACAAATTGTAAGCCTAAGGTTTGTATATTCGAGGCTACTACCTGAAGAGAGGACGTAAGACAGTTGTCTGAACCTCTATAAATTCTTGCGTTATTTACTGCTTTATTTTAATCTACAAAGATTTAAAACCCAACACTTTATTGTGTTGAAGTATAACTAAACTTGTTAATAAATAGACTCATAGACTAACCAGATTTTGAGAGCACCAAACTGGTTGATAACCAGGAATTTGTAATTTGCAAGAACTCGCTTTTAATTTTCTATTGCACGTATCTGTTTAACTCTGATCTTGGGATCAATACGTCCTGAATTCTCGGGATCGGTTAGGGTTTGCAACGGTTCTGTGCCGCCAGGTCTTTTGGTCATCAGTTGGTCTCCTCGATGGCGAGATTGTAACGTGGTCGATACCGAGGACGGACTGGGGACGGTATAGACCTCACGACTTAGGCAATGCAGTACCATGATCACTAGTTGGGTTTACCGCCTTCTGAGTCGTCGATTGGGCTTGGGCCTGCCCCAACAATTTAAGGGACATATTTTTTCCAACTTAAAATATGATAGACAAGTTTTGGATTTTGATAATCTCATATCTTCATGATCACAATTTTATATAATAAAATATAAATATTATTAAAATAATTAAATTGAAATTAAAACGAAGAAATATGAGTACATGCCACGACGGACACAAATATTTTTGTGCTACACATGAGTGAAATAATTATACTTATTGAACATCAAAATCAAAATTATATTATTTGGACTGGGCTTGCTCAGTTGTTGTTTGAGAGATTTAGTAGAAATGGGCCGTGCCTCTTATTATGTCTTGTTTTTTTTCTTTTCTTTTTCTATGTTTTTTTTTTTTGTTGGTAAGGACAATGTGGATTTTATTTTATCAAAGGAAAATTTGGTTTTTGATTTGGAAGCATGGAGGGGTGAAACAGAAAGAGGAATACAAAGGGGGGGGGGGGGGGGGGCCCTGATGAAATTTGTGTTTATTTTGAGCAATGAAGGATGGGGGGTTGGGTTGGGGTGGGGTGGGGACAAATATGAGTTCTTGATACGTCATTATTGTGAATCAACTACATTTTGTATAATTCCAACTATTTACTGTTTTATTATTTGGTTTTTGTGTTTGTTTATTTCCATATATCCCATTTGTTCGAAACTGACATTTTGTTTATTTCCATATATGTAAAATTTCATGGTACAACCAATTTCATAACATTTTCGAATGATTGCCAATTCTAATGCTTAATTTTTAATTTTTGAAAAAAATATCCCATTTTTACTTCTCTATCAAGGAGAGATTCTTCCGTTTCATGTTTTGTATCACTTAATTGGCCAGTAAAATGATTTTTAACAACATTAATTTAATATGAGTACACTGTAGTTGAAAATATCATTTTCATAATTACTATAAAAATGTACAAGTCCCTAATATACTTTTAATAACTAAAAACATGCAAAAAAAAAAAAAAAAGCATAATGAGGAGAATTGATGTAAAATAAAAGAAGGCTAAAAACAACTCTTAAATATTTTAAATAACCATTCCCACTAAACACATAACAAATATACCCAAAATATTAAACACATATCAAATATACCCACTTTTTGACTTTTCCTTCATTTTAATATTTTAATTCCAAAACTACCCCCCATGTATTTCTTTTCAATTTATATTAATTCAATTCCATTTATACTAATCAAAAATCCGTATAAAACACTAATCAAAAATCCGCGTAGACAATTTTGGTATCAAAGCCCTGTTCATCCTAATAAAACATATATTCCTCAATAATGCCAGGATTAACAATAGACAAAGAATTAGAAATATTACATAATCAAGAAATAGATTTATTAGATCAATTGCAATCAGCTGATATGATTAATAGAAGAATAATATGTTTAGAACTTAGAAGAGTGAAAGCACATATAAGTAGACTAGTTAGACTCATGTTTGGTATATCAGAAGAATCAGATACTACTATTCATAATGATAATTAAAGAAAAATTATCATACGTACGATTAATAGAATATCAATTAATGGAAATAGAAATTAAAAAGGCAATATTATCTGCCACAGAAAAATTATATTTAACAAATAATGATGCAGAAAAACAACAAATAAGATTAGATATACAATTTCTTGAAACAGAAGAAAAATTAGCTGAAGAATTCACACAAGAATATTTTAATAGACTATTACGACAAAACAATTTGCTACAATAAGCAATTTTGAGATGATATTACTAAGAAAAGAAATTTTGAGAATTCAAAGAAGTATAAAATTAATAAAAGAATTAATAAAATTTCATATTATAGAAGATGAAATATATGAAGTATTTCGATTAGAAATTTTATTAGAAGAATTAGAACAACAATTAATAATTCTAATAACTACATGACAGAAGGGAATTCAAAAGTATCTAATTTAATATTAACATTAATAGAAATAATTAAAGAAAATCAAAAAGAATTATTAGATTCAATAAATCAAATAAAGAAAAAAAAAATAAAAATACGAAAATATAAATACCAAGATTTAATAAATTTCCTAAAAGAACAAGGAAAATTAGATAATGAGGAAATATTAACAGGAAAAGAAAAATGTCTTGAATGTAAAGAGGCATTAGAATTAATACAAGAATTAGTAATAAAAGGTACAACTAGAAAATTAATAAATAACGAACCTATAAATTCAACAAATAAATGGATACCACCAATTCGAAGATAAACGAAATAGAAAAATTATCAAAATTAATAGACAAATTACAAATACATGATTTAAATGTTGCAAGAATTGATGAAGAAGATGCTCAAGGTATCATATATGGAATAGATAGTGATGATGAAGATCCAACATTAAATATGGAAGAAGATGAAGAAGAAAAACGTAAAAAAGAAGATTATATTAAGCAACAAGATAATGCTTCTACAAGTAATGATACACGACCAAACAAATATGAAAAAAGCTTTATTGACTATATGTATAAAAATAATTATACATATACAAAAGGAAAATACAAAAAGGATATTCCACCATCATATATTCAAAAAGAAAGAAGTATAAGTAGTGGAGTATTAAACATAGATTGTGCATCAAATGCATCAGAATTAATTATGTTATGTGTTGGGAAATTTGGCTAAGTTTCCTCTCCCCAGTAGCTACTTGTTTAGATTCTAGTTTGGTGTTTTGGTGGATCAAATCCTAAGTCCTACCAGCGTCAGTTGTCTCTAGATAGCTCTAGATCTCAAATGTAAAGTCCTGTTTAGGTCTTTTGAGTTGTAAGTCGCAGCTGATCAAGACTCATGCTGGCTACTGTTCACCAGCATGAGATGTACTCACCAGTTGAGAAAAGTCTCACCAGCAAGCGACTGACAAGACTCGTGCTGACACTGTTCACCAGCATGAGAAGAGCTAATGGCTGGTCACTGTTCACCAGTTGGGAAGGTTTTCATCAGCAGGCGGCTGACAAAACTCACCAGCAGAATAAGTGTTCTCACTGACACTGTTCACCAGCGGTGAAGCCACCAGTCATGGGAGATTCCAAGAGTTAACATCAGACAAATTGGTAGACTTAGATTGTGCCAGCGCAAAGTCACCAGCAGAGACTGCCAGCACAAAGATCACCAGCATGTTCTACCAGTCGGATGTTACCAGCAGAATTCAAGATTCGCTCTCCCAGAGTCTTAGAGACAAAAAGAAGATTCGTCTGAGGAATAAACTGACAAAGCATGACTTTAAGGGAGGATACCTTAAAGTCTATCAGTTCAAGACACCAGTTCCGATTCCTCGTACTGACGAATAGTGTCGTTCTGACATAAAGAGATCAATGTCAGATAAAGTGGACAAAAGCATGGCGCTTTCCGGAAATTCCTACCTGCCGCCGTCAGAAGGACATGCGAGGACAGAGACCTTTTCCGAATGTGTCCAAACGGCTAGAAGATTTTGAATGGGATCCCGCTTCTATAAATACCTGGGATCCATCAACATTCAATACTCTTCTCTCTCGCTCAACTACCGAAAGTCAGAAACTTTATTGCAAGCAAGCAGAACTCTTTCGAGGCCTCTCTAAAGGCTATCCGTGTGTTGATTTATTCAAACACGAGACTTCAAGCTTCCAGCTTGTAAGTTATTGATCTCTTTGGTGTTCTTTCTCTTCCGAGGAAGTTCACAGCAGCTCTTGTGCCAGCCAGCACTTGAGTTATTACGGGCTTTTTGCCGTATTGAGAAGACACGTTCTTGGGAGAACTAAACACCCAGTGAAGCTGTGGAGGTTGAAGTGACGTGCTCGCACTCTACCAGCTGATCAGAGTTGAAGAAGGACAAGGCCGGGAGCGGTTGATCTAGTGAACTGGTGGACGAGGCATTCACCAGCTAGAGATAGATCGTAGGACGCTTGTACCCGATTACTCTTAGTGAAATTTCCAGTGCTACGACTGGAGAGTGGACGTAGATCAGTTGATCGAACCACTATAAATCCTTTGTCTTTTATCAGCTTTCTGCATTTCATACTGATTTAAAACCCAGCACCCAAGTGCTGGTGTATATCTGAAAACTGATATAACTGTGCAAACAAGGCTAAAAACATTCCAAGACTTGAGCTACCAGCTGACGAGCCAGTTGCCAGTCAGCTGAGTACTCAGAGTGCCAGTTGACTTACCAGCTGACAAGGTCCCAGTCAGCTGAGTAACCAGCAGAGCGCAAGAAACGATTTAACACATTTTCCACTGCCAAGTTATACCCTGATAATTCGGGACCAACAAGTGGTATCAGAGCGGACGGTTCTTATAGACCGTTCGTATCTGAGTCGCTTAGGACCGTGATCCACGTTTCCTTGCGCTCTCTCTTTTTGTTTGTCTGTTTGATTAGCTCAGGTACATCAAGATGAATATTCCGAAGCTACTCGACTACAAGTCTGTGAAGCATGATACATGGCGAAAGAGGACTCTTATCTCTCTAAAGAGCATTCATCCAGAGATGAAAGATGTGCTAGAGACAGGGCCGATTGAGATCACCAAGATTCAGCACCAGCTAGGAGATCGTCCAGCTGCCGTGATCCCAAAGCCCCAAGACGAATGGAATGCTGAGGACAGGAAGCGGAATCAGTTGGATTCCATTGCTCATGAACTGATCCTGGCATGTCTTCCAGAGTCATTGATGGAGGATGCACTCCAGTTCAACAATGCCAAGGGAGTATGGGATTATCTTGATAGTCTATGTCAAGAAACTGATCAAATGAAACGCAACAAATTGCAGGTTGCGGTGGACAAGTATGAGTCCTTCCAGATGCTGCCTGGAGAAACCATCAAGGAGATGGAGGCGAGATTCAACGCCATCGTCAGCGAGCTAAAGTCCCTGGACAGGAAGTATTCAAATGAAGATCTTAATGCTAAGATCCTGTCCAAGATGCCCAAGGAGGACTGGTTCGTGAAGACCACAACTCTGAAGGAGGACCTGTCCAAGATGACTCCCAAGGAGTTATTTGCTCAGTTGCAGGCACACGAGTGGGACATCCAGATGGTGAACAAGAATGAGGCCATCCGGAACATCGGATCCCCCAGCATCAAAGCTCAAGACGAAGCTTATTTCGTCAAGAAGGACTTCAAGTGGAAGCACAAGAAGCCCTTCCATGCTGACAGATCTGCTGCCCAACAGAACCAGCCGAAAGAGATCCCAGTCACATCGGGATCTAACTCAAAAGACGGCGAGAGCTCTATCGCAGATCTTGAGCAACAGATGAAACGACTGGCTGTCCTTCTGGAGAAAGCCAAGTCAAAGCAGGGAGTATCTCTGAGCTCAACTGACGGAAAATTCGTCAAGAGAGCTCCCCGTGCTTGCTACCAGTGCCAATCCCCTGATCATTTAAAGTTTGAATGTCCACAGGTGGACAAAAATGAGCGGGCAAGGCTAAAGAAGCTCTTTGAAGAGCGCGCCTCCAAGGCCGTTGCCAAGGCTATGCTGACCAGGACTGAAGTGCCTGACATACCCGACCATGATGATGGGGAGTATGCGTCAGACGAGGAGTCAGAAGAGGAAGCTCTACTGGCACTTATGGCAGCTTTTGGGGAGGAGTCAGCTGAAGGAAGTGCTGACAGTGAAGAGGCACTTGCAGCTGATGATCAGGTACAATCATCAGCTTCCCCAATGCATATCATGCCTTCTACTTGTTTAGACGATTCTGAGTCACATTGCTCCGACTCAGAAGCTGTCACCATAGACATTCTTCAAAAAGAATTTTTAAAATTTTATGAAATAAAGAATGTCTTAGCTGGTGAAAATGCTTCGCTGAAAGATCAAATTTCTGTTTTGACCAAGGAGATTGAAAAATCGAGGTCAGTCAGTGAAGAACTAGCCACTTTGAAAAAGAATCACTTTGAGTTGCTCCAAGATTTTCAAATTACAAAAACTGAGCGAGATAATTTTCACGATCTCGTTCTGGAGCAAGAAAATAGAATAAATTTTTTGAATAAAGGCTCAAAGGATTTGGAAAAGGCTCTATCTCATTGGAGAAAGCCTTCTGATAAGTCCGGGTTGGGATTTACAAAAGATTTGAGCATAAATCAGCCCGAACGAATCAGTACTGGTAAGGGTAAGGGCAAACTGGTAAATGCATCAGCACCAGCTGGTAATACCAGTCAGTCCCGTGTGGCTGATCAGCATAGGAACCATAAGTCCAGATACATAGGTGAGTCATCAAGACAAAATCCTCAACTGGCAAGATCCTCTGCTGACAGGACGCCAGCATACCCGAAGACGCAGACTAAGCCAAATTATTCTAAGGCAAGGAAGTCAGCATCAGCTGCCAGTGGAATCCGACAGCCAGCACCAGCTGTTCAGAGATTCCACGCCCAACCTTACAAGTATGCCAGTTGCCAGCATACTTACAAGGGATCCAAATCTCAGCGGAATACTGAGAGAAGGACATTTCCCGATAGGAGGAACACCTATCGGAGGCCTGAGCTCAATCAAAACCTTTTCTCAAGGGCTGGAAAGGCTAATCATAGTGGTCCACAATTCCAGAGACCACCAAGGCAACACATGCGGTCGGAAAGAAATTTCCGACACCCTCAGAGGAAGAATACTTCCAGAGGAACCGCACACACAGCCACACCTTCCAAAAACAAATCCATGCATTATTTTAAACGGAAGGGAAAGGCCACAAGTGATGTCAGCAAGGGTAACACCGAGCTGAAGATTACTCAAGTCTGGATTCCAAAAGGAATGATCCAGAGATCTAACCCTGCAGGACCCGCTGATGATCGGGGACCTAAATAATTTCATTTTCTTGCAGGAACAGGATCATGCAACACAGCTTCAGAGACCGAGCGAGTGGATCATAGATAGTGGTTGCTCGGCTCATATGACTGGTGAGGAGTTCCTATTTTCTGAGCTCACCAAGGTCAGAGGACCTCCAGTTATTTTTGGTGATAACTCCAAGGGCAGAGTTATTAGCAAGGGCTGCATCGAGAAGGATGATGTCAGAATTGTGAATGTATCCCTTGTCACCAATCTGAAGCACAACCTCCTGAGCATCAGTCAGCTGTGCGACAATGGTTATACCATTGTGTTTGACAAATCAGGGTGCCAGATCAAGAATGAAGAGTCTGGCGAGACCAAGCTGAAAGGTGTCAGGAAAGGAGGTCTCTATGTTGTTGACTGGCAAAGCGGGAAGACTGATACATGCTTTGTAGCCACCAGTTCCATGGAAACTAACTGGATGTGGCACAAAAGGTTAAGTCATCTAAATTTCAAAACTATTAATTATCTAACCAAGCATGATCTTGTAGATGGTCTTCCCAAGGGCGGGTTCAAGAAGGAAGGAATTTGCAAAGCTTGCCAGCAAGGCAAACAAACTAGGAAGTCCTTCAAGAACCAGTCGCCAGTCTGCCCCAGTACCAGTCAGGTACTCGAGTTGTTACACATGGACCTGTTTGGACCAGTAACACCGCAAACCATTGGAGGAAGACGATACTCGCTGGTGGTAGTCGATGACTACTCGCGCTATACCTGGGTAAAGCTTCTCAGAACCAAGGATGAGGTGAAGATCATTCTTCCAGAATTGATCATCCAAGCTCAGAAACAGAGAGAAGCTGTGGTAAAGCGAATTCGATCAGACAATGGGACTGAATTCTGCAACAGTCTGCTGATGGATTTTTGCGCGGAGGCCGGGATCAAGCATGAGAGATCTACTCCAAGGCAACCGCAGCAGAATGGACTGGCAGAACGTAGGAACAGGACGCTGAAAGAAGCGGTCCGGTCCATGCTGGCTGAGTCCGGCTTGGGACAAAGTTTCTGGGGAGAAGCGTTGGTGACTGCCTGCTATACTCAGAATAGAAGCGGGATCAACGACAGACTCCAGAAAACTCCCTACGAAGTGTATTTTGGTCGTAAGCCTTCTATAGCTCATCTTCGTGCATTCGGTTCACCATGTTATATCCATAATAATGGGAAGTCGAAGTTAAATGCTTTCTCGCCTAAGGCTGATGAGGGTGTGTTCGTCGGATATGGACATCCCTCTCACAAGGGTTATAGAGTATTTAACAAGACTACCCAGCTTGTGGAAATAACATGCAATGTTGTTTTTGATGAAGCTACTTTAGTGCGCAGGACCTTACGCCAACTGGCTGAAGATGTTCCTGAGGTCGAGGATGTCAGCGACCAGTTGGGCAGGAATTCTTCCGATGCTCAACCAACTGGTTCGACTAGACCTATGAATGGATCATCTTCACAACCAGTTCCCTCAGGTGCCCATCAGCAACCTGAGAGGGTCGGTGATGCAAATGACCTTGCTGAGACCTTACACTCAATCTCCCTGAGTGGATCTAGCAAAAATCAAGGGGGAATTCCGACTGGAATCTTTGAGCCAGAAGACAACGATGAACCAGCTGGAATGGAGATACCAGCTGATACTGACAACGTTGGTGAAGGTTCGGGAAATCAGTCAGACAGTGGAGCTGAGGAAGATGTTCCGACTGGCGAAGGTCAACCACCAGTTGAAATTCCAGTTCCGACTGGTGAAGGTCAACTGCCAGTTGCAGTTCCAGCTCCGACTGGTGAAAATGTGGAAGCACCAGTTATCAGGACAGAAGAACCTATTTCACAGCCGGCACCAGCAGTCGCTGGTCCTCCCAGATGGCTGAGGGATCACCCAACTGATTCTATTCTCGGTAATCCGGAAGGTTCTGTCCAGACTCGACACGGCAGTGCGCTCCTGAGTTGCTTTATTTCTCAAATGGAACCTACTTCCATAGGAGTTGCGCTAGAATCTGCTGATTGGATTAATGCCATGCAAGA